>VXBQ01001639.1:337786-390211 GCA_013400175.1 Phainopepla nitens | reverse complement strand
CCCAGGAGAAGCTCCCTCTGACACGGCTGGGAGATTTGAGAGCCTTTGGAGAGCAAGAGCAAGCAGGGATGGATCCCCCTTTCCCAGGGGACACTCGGAGAGCCAGGGCTGCCTGCCCTGAGCTAGCAGCTCTCAGCAGCCCAGCTGCCTGCTTCCCCCCTCATTCTGATAAAGTCCCTGCTCAGCAAGAGCAGTTTGTTTGGCTTTTTTTTTTTTTTGTTGAGGAAGCACAAGCAGAGGTGGAAGGTTAAGTCCACTCCAGTGCTCTTTGCTGGCTCTCTGGCCGATTTGGCAGATGAATTCCTGCACAACAGGCAGCTTTGAGCAATGAATGCAGCTGGCGCTGGCTGGCTGCACCCTGTCCTCTCCCCCTGAGCTGAACACAAGGCTGGTGATCTGCAGAACCATGAGCTCCCTTTTCCTGCCCCCCAGGAGCCTCCCACCATCACTGATGCTCCCACAATTGAACCAAGGGATGTAGGTCCACTGTTTTCCAGCTCTGCACCAGACAGGAGCAGCAAGGCAGCCATGGGGGAGAAGTGGCTGCAACTAAAAAGGACTTATTGTTCCCTTTTCTTTTAAAAATAAAGCCCTTCCTCTCTTTTTCTGGCTCCTTCCCGTCAATCCTCTCTCCTCAGGGTTTTTGGCTAAGTGCTGCTCCCCAGGCTGTGATTTTATATCCCATCACCTGGGGCGGGGAGCTGGGAAGATCTTCCCAGTCCCAGCTGTGCCCTGCCACATCAGCTCATGTCACCGGGCCACTGCTAAACCATCACCAGCCTCCTGCAGAATTTCCTCTCCCTGCATTCCCCAGATGCCCACACGTCTCTCCAGGTCCTCGGAGGGAGCACACAGGCATCCCTGGCTGCAGTGATTCCTGGTTTCTCTCCCGGCTGGAGAGGTTTTTATTTCAGACAGGTGATGACTTTGTGCTGCACTCTGTATTTTGCAGCACTCTGCTGGTTTGGGCTGGGCTGGAGTTCCTGGCTGGAGTGAAACCATGGCCCGCAGGGGATGGACACACCCCCAGAGCCGGGAGGTTCCAGGAACGCCGCTGACCTGCTCACCCCCCAGCAGCAGCCCTGCTCTGCCAGTTGACAATCCATCCCCAGTGGGGAAAACTCCCCTCTGCAAGGCTCTGTGCCCTCCTGCCTCTCCACACGGGTGGTGGTGCTGGGATGGGCTGGCTTAAGGAGGGAGGCATCCCTCCCCTCACACCTGGACACAGCACAGATCCCTGGGGAAAGCAGAGGAGGGAGGGTTTGCAGAGCTCCCATGATCCCGTGACTAATGAGGAAAGCCAGGATGGAGAGGGACAAGGCACCCCTCACATTGGGGATGCAACTCAGGAGCCTCAGCACAAAGATCAGCTCTGCTGAGAGAGCACCAGGATCTGAGCCAGGACACGACTGCACCGGGAGCCAGATGGGTAGAGATGCACAAACCAACCTGGAGTAACCTGGTGCAGTGGGAGGCGTCCCTGCCCATGGCAGGGGCTGGGATCCAGATGAACTTTAAGGTCCCTTCCAACCCAAACTGTTTTGGGGTTCTATGAAACATCCATTTTGCCCTCAACCCTGCCCAAAACTCACAAACAAAGCCCATGCCCAAGCTCTCCTCAACCCACAGCTCCCCAGGAGCTGGGTTTGGGGCAAAGTGGCATCCAGAGCCAAGCGCAGAGGGGCAGATCCAGGCTGGCACAGCGGGCTGGATGCAGGAGAGCCCTGATGACAAACGGCATCAGCACCACGACACCAATTAGCTGCTCTGCGAGGTTAAGACAATGCGAGTCCCGTCCCTGCCAGACACAAGATGCCAAGGGAACGTGTTCTGAAAGGTTTGGCCTCCTTAGCATCTCTCCGAAGTAATTCCACTTGTAACTCATAAAGCTTCCCCAGCCGACTGCACGGGGCTTGCCAGCTCCTGGATGAGACAGACATTTGTATGAGATATACAAAGCCATTTAGCTGTTCAAAAGCTATCAGCACTTACATGCAAGGTTGAAGCAGGACAGATTCTGCTGTATTCAGGGCATCAAAGGGGATTATCCAGGAAATGATAACAGATTTTAATTTAGATCCTCCAAGATGGGTATTGGGGCTGGGCAGGGAGAGGTAGAGAAAGAGAAGGGGGGAAGTTGTAAGGCAGGGAGGGGGAGAAAAGAAAAATAAATAAGCAAGGAGAGATAGCTGATAGCAAAAGTTGTGTCCACACATTTGCCATGCTGACCACGGAGCTGCCGCTGCCACGTCGTCATCCTTGCACCCACCCACGCTCCTTTTCCCTAATCCTTCACAATTCCAGGATGAACACTGAGCTGCAGCCCCTCCACGCCAAATATTGCCATTTTCCTAGGCACAGCGTCTACTCCTGCTCAGAGCTAGTTTTTTGCAGGCAGGAGAGGAAGAGGCTGCCCACCAGGCTGTGACTCCGGCTATCAGACAGTCTATCAGCGGCTTCTGGGTACATTAAGTTCTCCTTTGCAGCGAGATCTCGATATTCCTGTCCTCCCAGCCTGATTTTCCATGCAGATTTAAAGAGCTTTACACAATGAGCGCCTCTGCGTCTCAGACACGCTGGTGTTTATGTATTTTATCTGATTTGAGGGGCAGGGTCTGAGGCTTTCACACAAGGGATGGATGGAGGGATGGATGGATGAATGGATGGATGGATGGATGGATGGATGGATGGATGGATGGATGGATGGATGGATGGATGGATGGAGGGATGGATGGATGGATGGAGGAGGGAGGGAGGGAGGGAGGTGCCTCCAGAGATGCTCAACATCAGTCGTCTGCGAGTCGCTTTTTAGAGATGCTGGAGGCCCAGCTCAAATTTGAACACTCCCTCAAAATCAAAACATTTCATTAAAACCCTAAAAGCCGTAGCTTTGTCTTTTAAACTGTTTTAATTGAGGATACATGGCAAATCCTTCCAGATTGAGGAACAGTTTAAGTCAATCCCAAGCCTTGTTTTCTTTTTATAAGTAGCTCCTTGCCTCATGTCCTCTCTGCCACATGGCTTCTTTGCAGGTTTTGCCTTTCTATTTCCGACAGTCCCAGATGGGATCTATGAATAAAACTGAAGAGGAGCTGGAGATTGGCTCCGAGTCATTAACGCAGCAAATATAGACTCTGCTCAAGATCTAAGGCATGGGGGGGTGGGGAAGAAAAGCTCCCACCTCTTCTCGAGGACGGATCCAGGCTAATGTGGGATGACGTATCCCTGCCGACATTAATGGAGCACAGGGGACAGTTCTTGCCTTTTAATCCCCAGATCAATTCAGTGAACACAGTGGGTATACAAAATGCCTCTGGCTAGGCATGACACAACTTTCCTGCCCAAAATGCCCATCTCCTGAGGCTGCTCTTGCAGAAAAAAGTCCAAATATCTCAAACCATTTTGTTCAGTGACCCATATTTTTTTTGCCTGTGGAAAGATGTTTTATACATGGAGCTGTGTAGCAAGCAGATCCCAACACAAAGTCACCCTCTGGTTTGACCTAGTCTGCCCAGAGACCTTGCATCACACCCATCCCCAAAACAGCTGCTCTCCCATGCAGTAGGAATGTGGCTGGCTTGGAGAGGAGATTTTTATCCAAGAGGACAGGAGTATAAGTCAGAGATGTTTTTAGTCACGTTGATCAAAATCCTGGTATTTGGTCAAGAAAATTTCTTGGGACAATTTCTAACCTTTCATTGTACAATTGGGCTGGATGGATCAGGGGAGGGATCAAGCCCAATAAACACACCCAACATCCCCCCAAAAACCCAAATCCTCCCCTTTCCCAAGCCAGCACTCAGGACAGGTCTGTGAGCGTGGCCTGTGCATGCACTCAGGTTAATAAAACCCAAAACCAAGAGGGATGAGCCCAGTGTGACAACCTGGCTGTCCCCAACCCAACCAGCACAACCTGGAGGGAGGACAGTCCTGCTTCCAGGTCATCGAGGCTGACCTGCTCAGGTCAACCTTACAAGATCATCAACTGAGGAAAACCTCTGAAAACCATGGCAGAAACCCACCCACCCTTCAGCCCTGTTGTCTAGGGAGAAAATCCCCCATCCCTGCACCCCTGCTGTCCGTCCTCATTTCCCCTTCTTGGCAATTAAAGCAATAAATAAAGGTGAAGGAATCTCATTCCATTTTTAAGGCAAAAGGCATGAAAATAGGGAGTGAAGGGCACTGCTGGGAGGGAAGGGGCTGTAATTAAACCCTCCCCCTCTTTATGTTTTTGATGCTTTTCTGAAGGCCTGACTAAAACGCCCTTAAAACCTTCCTGCACAAAAGCGGGAAAAAGACCCCCCTTCCCCTCCCACCGCCCGCCACTAAATGGAATGAAATGGATTTTTCAAATGTCATGCTAGTATCCACTTAATAATACATTTTCCTATAGACAGGACAATAATATATATTTTAATCACTTTTCTACAGGCAAATAAACGGCATGGAAGCCTGGCCTTCACTGGCGCTTGGAAATTATGAATTTTTCAATAACCTTTTCTATTATTCATCCCGTGTTATTCCGTAACATTTCTATGTGAGGAATGTGCTTGCCAGACACTTTATGAATCTCTTCTTTTATTTATTAAACAGCAAGGTGTCTCCCTGAAACCCCTCCTCCCTCCTCTGGAAAGATGTCGGCAGAGCCTGAGCAAGGCTTAAGACATGGATAATTACACCTTGGGTCATTAATGATTTCCCCTCCGTAAGAGCAGCCACGTGAGCAGCTCCTGGGATGCAGCTGGCTCAGCCTCAGGTGGGTTTGGAGGCAGATGCCAGGAGCAAAATCCAAAGTTTAGGGAAGAGGACAATGGGGTGCGCTCCAGGGATATGTCCCATAAATGCATATTTATGTAGGGAGGCGCAGCACAATTCCCTTGGCTCTGGTAAGGATGAGCCAAATTAGAAATCAAGGCTGTGTCTGTGGATTTTGGGTTTGGGAGAAGCCAGCTCTGCATCCCTGGCTCCTATGGGCACCCTCCAGGAGGGTCTGCACTCTGTCCTGCTGGATTGGATAGCCAGAGGCCAAAAAAACCCTTTTTCACAGAAAACTATCAGTGCCCCACTGTCCCCCATCATTTACACAGTGGCCTGCTGCAGGAACAACCCCGTAAACCAAAACAAAGTCCTTTTTGTGTGTGCCTCCACCTCCCCCTGAGCAGAGGGGCCAGCATGTGGATGCCGTGTGCAGCACAGGAAGGGATCAAACAGGGAAGCACCAATCCCAACACCTAATACCAGCTTAATTACGGGGTGAAATCTGTGACTTACGTCCCTGCACAGCGCAGGGAGCTCAGCACTGACGGCAAAGATCCTCTGATGCGACCCAATTAGGAATCCAGATGCAACGCTTGAGAGCCGAACGCACGGCAAAAAGGAAAAGCAAAGGAGGCGACAAGAAGGCAGACCTGGAATTAATCTGAGTGCTGTGCTCACAGGCACCCACGAGGTAATGGTTAAAAAGATTTATAATTTGAAGGCAATGACCTCGTGGGGGAAGAGTGGGGGTGCTCTTCTTGCAGCAAGCGGGACCTTATTATTTTGCAAATGACATCTCCATCACGAGGCAGAGGCTCTAGTGCTGAAATACAGATGAATAAATGATACGTGGAGGAGCTTTATGCAGATTCTTGGTAGAGATATGAAGAAAAGGGGGGAGGAAAGAAAAAAATATAGAAAATTAAGGCATAGATTTCCCACAGTGCTCCTGTTCCCATGTCCAAGGTTCAGATAGCAGCGTCACTTGGGAATAAAAAAAAAATAAAAATAAAAAAAGAAGAAGTAAAGGAAAGTGATCGAAAATACTGCCTGGAGCTGTGCACTTAAGAAAGAAGGAGAAGGAATTTTAAAATGGGATGCTGGATCTAAAAGCAGCTTTGGCAGCGCAGCTCAAAGCAGCCAGAGCGTCCCTAGGCACGGTCCTGGTTCAGCACCTGGGGACCTTACCCACACACAGGGAGCTGGAGTTCATGGAACTGGCCAGACTCCGATCCAAACCCTTTTTTCCTCAGCATCTTTCCTCAGCCGATCCCTCCTGCCTGCCACAAGGACAAGAGGAAGGACATCGCCCCAGTCTGTGGCCAGGAGCCTGTTCCATACCTGTTCAAACACTGATAACTCCTACTCCAGCTGCCTCAGGTGGCTGTGGGCTGACACTTGGCAAAGGATTTCTCTGATAACTCCTTGTAATCAGGATGGGAAAACAGCCCCAGTGAATCCAACAAAAAAAAAAATAGATTAAAATTTTTTAAAAAAGCAACAGTGAGAAAAGGCCAGAGACAGGGACTGTAATGGATTTTCAGGGGCGGGAAATGCTTTTGGTTCAACTTTTTGTTGTTGCAGCAGGGGGCTGGAATTGGAGGAATTGATTGCAGGGCAGGGATGCAGCTCAACATGCCGAGTGTCCCTTCTCCAGGGGCCTTGCTAGACAACCTCAAGGAAAAAAAATCATTTCACTATTGTTACTGAAAACATGGGGAATCCACAAGGCAGAGGCAGCGTCCTACCACAGGAAAGAAGCTCAAATAAAATAAGGAAAATCTCCAGGAAATCCATTTTTTTCTATACCCTGAGCATGGGGAGGAGAAGCAGAGAGAAAGGCCAGCTAGGTGCCGTGCCCAGGGTGGCAAAGGTCCTGTCTGAGGCACAAACCCTGAAGGTTTTACGCCAGGTGTGAACCAGAGAGACGGTGGGCAGTGAATCCTAGTGCCCTCATTAGCCAGAATTCCTGTGTCATGCCCAGTGCTGGTTATTTTAACCTGCACATCTCACATGAGCAGAAAGGCCAGAAGATGGGCAGCTCCAGCCAGGGAAGCAAAATCCATGGACAATGGCAGCAGGGAGGGGTGAAAGAACAGGAGAGCAGGTCTGGGACAGGATGCCCTGAGAAAGGATGAGCACAATAATCTTGGGGTTCATTGTGCATGATTGTTGGAACCCAGGGCACCGAAATTATTTCTCTGCCAGTCCTGAGGAGTCCTCACCCTCAGGAGGACACTGCTTTTAACCTTTGTCCATGGAGAAAGCTTCCATGACTTTGGGATGAATTGGAATCTACGAGTGTGTGAAATAGATAGTAGTGCAGTTTGTCAAGGAGTGAAAACTTAGGTTTTGGGTTTTTAGTATGGAGACAAGATGGAGGATTTTGGGTGTTGGCTCTGCCTTCTTCTTGTTCTTCTTCTACTCCATTTTCTGCAGTGTTGGCGGCACAAATTCATTGGAAAGAAACACCTGCGTTGCAGGCATTGTGTGGACAGACAAATAATTATTTATTGGTGCCAGAATAAAAAAAAAGTAAGTTTTAGGTACATTTTAGGAGTTAATTGGATATCATATCTTTGTATAAGTCCATGAAACTGTACATCTGGTGACTTACTGGCACGTTTCTCCAGAGTGCTGAACCTGTTGTTGGGCAAGGCACTGAATCCCAGATAACGAAACAATAAACAAACTTGAAGACAGAATTCAGCAAGTCCCGTTCATCTCTCAATCCCTGCACAGAAGTTTTTTGGGGTTTCCCCTATCATGGGATCCCCTTGGGGGCTTCCACAGATGATGAACACTGGAACTGTTCCAATCAGCCAGAATCTTGGAGATTCCCAGTGGCTCTGAGGGCACTGAGGTGCTGGCACAGGGTGCCAGAGAAACTGTGGATGCCCCATCCCTGGAAGTGGCCAAGGCCAGGTTGGGTTAAATCAGGGCTGGGAGATGGATGGGGTTGCAGCAACTTGGTCCAGTGGAAGGAGTTCCTGTCCATGGGAGGGGGTAGGAATGAGGTGAGCCTTAAGATCCATTCCAACCCAAACAGTTCTGGGATTCTGCGATCATCTGATCCATGATCAGCAAGGCTGGGAGGAGAGAATCAGTGCTTAGGGGGGATTTCCAGGTGGAGAGAAGGGATGGCTCAGAGAGAGGAGAAGGGATCACCATCCTCATGCACTCCTTTGCAGCACCATCAGCATGGAAGCCTCACCTGACTTTCCCAATCCCACAGGAATTTCTGGACTTAATGACAGAAGCTCCCAACTGCACCCATCTCTGCAGCCCCACCAAAAGCACCAAGGGCAGCCCAAAACTGAGGTGACCCAGATGCCAGCCCATTGCCTTCACTCCCTGTCTCTGTCCTTGGCATAAAAAGGTTCTGGCAATCGGGTCCAACCCCAGCTGGTGGGAAGTGAGGGCTTTTTGGACCTTGTGAACCTCATGCCAACCAGAATCTCCAGTAAAATGGAACAAAGGTATCAACATGTTGTGCTGGCCAACTTCTCCAGAAGGATCCGGTGGGATTGGCTCAGGGTAGGTACCAAAGAAAGAGCCACCTTTTCCAGTGTCCCCAACAAGCTGGCTGTTGAGCCTCTGAAATGCAGGAATTTGTCCAGCAATCCAAACTGAGCACTTTGAGAAACACAGACTGAACTAACCACTTGGAAAACAGCTTCCAAGTATCTCTGAAGTCTTCCCCTGAAATGACAGCTCCAACTTTTTAATGGCACCCAAAGTATTTTCAGCCTGGTTTCCTGAGGAAATGATCCTTACACACTGGCAGTGCCTGCCCGGCTGTTTCCTTTCCCCATCTCCAGTGATTTCTAAACCTTATAACCCATTTCAATAAAATCTGATGGAAGGACACATTTATCTCCAAGATACAAGTTTGGGGAAAATAGGGAACTAGTCAGATGAAAGATACTATAAAAGCTTTTACCCAGAGAAAGGCAGCACTGTGAATTCAACTTTTTTTAAGCATCAGAAAATCTAGCACGAGTTTGCTCTCGAGACACAGGCACAGGGATCCAGGAATAATTATTTCTGCTGCTCATGGAAGTAGCTGTGTGTGTTTTTTATATGTATGAAATCAACACTAGAATATTTGCCTGGATAAACTAATCGAAATTGCTTGTTGGATGAGTTCACCGGCTATAAAATCCTGCAGTTACAAGGTATAATTACAGCAGCTTTTATTTTCCTCAACAAAAAAAGTCTTCATTAAAACAGAGTTAAGGTTGTAAACAGATCATTAATTTACAACAACATTATCAGATGGGTTACAGTTATTAAAAGAGCACACACTGAAGAGCCAGGAAACCAAGGAGTGAAGGTTAAAACCAGCTGAAATTTGGAAAGCTGTGTTTCATAAATATCCCAGCCCCAGTCTGATCAGTTGCAGAGATACTGCAGCAAGGACACCTGGAGAGATCTGCATTATGGATGGGCTGCTGGGAGGCCCAGCAGTGTCAGAGATGCTCCCGGAGCAGGCAGGGACACGGAGCTCCCCGGGACACCTCTGGAGATCCGGAGCTGCCGAGATCTGCTCTAGGGGAAGGTGCCCCTGCTCGGTGCAGGAGGATGGGACAAGATTGGCTTTAAGGTCCCTCCCAGCCCAAACCAGTGTGGGATTCTCTGACTTGCCCCACTGAACACCCCAAGGACCCCAGGAGGCTGAGCCCCACCCTGGATGACACCTCCTGAGAGCTTTTTGGGCTGCAGCTCATCTCACACGGATCATACCCCAAGACTCTGAACCCAGACGGGTCTGCCCAGGCATCCCAGCTCAATATGGAACCCTCGGGGTGCCCAGGTGTGCCCCAGAGCAGGGACAGCCACGGGGACCACACCAGGGGATGCCCAGCAGAGCCACCCTTCTCTTCTGAAGGAAAAGCTCATTTAAACTCTGCCTTCAGAGAGCAAAGCCCAACAGCACCACAGTGAGAAGGAGAAGGATGGCATTTCACCCGGGACCTCAGGACCTGGCACATTCCTGGGCTGCTCCATCCATGCACAAGTCTCCTCTGGGCAGCAGAGCAGAGCTAACAGCAAATGAGGGTGAGCACACACAGAGGGGGAACCACAGGAACTCAGAGAAAATTGGGGTTTTCAGCCGTTGGTTTTCCCTCTCAGCCTTGGGTTTGCATTCCTTTTATCCCTTAATTTTATTGCAAGCACAGAGTATTAGCTGTCTCTCAGCAGCTCCTGAAGGAGCCAAGAGCTGGAGTGATGGACCCAGCAGGGGAGGGACGAGCATCCCACATGTCTCCAGCTCCATGAAATCCAGGATTTGGTGTCTTGCCATAAAGCAGGACACAGGCACACCAATTCCCTCACGGCCATGGCTTGAGGCCTCCTTCTTCCCTTGAAACCTGCCCCAGGTTTGCTTTCAGCACATCAAGTGGAAAGAGAGAGAGAAATACAATCGTGGAAAATCTTTTAAAGCCTGCACAGCTCTCCCTTGATAGCACATTGTTAAAAGGGATGTTATTGCGAGGGGACACTGTGAATCCATACAGTCAATGCTCCAGAACTTTAGTGGCAAAACAACTCAATAGCCTCAATTGACTGCATGAAATTCTATCATTTTACCACTAGAAAGAAAGAAGGCAGGAGAAAAAAAAAATAAATAAGAGACTACATTGCATTTGTCTTTCGTTAACTCCCTGGGCAAGAGCATCTCAATCCCTGTCCTTAGCACAATGTGAGCCAACTCCTAAGTGGCTCCAATAAAAACATAAAAAGCCAAATGCACTCCCGCACTCCAGAGCTGCTCACCTGACTACCCCAAAAAGAACAGGCTCGGCAGCATAAAGACACAGCATCAGCCTCAGGCAGCTGCCTTGATTACCACATTCCCTCTGATGAAGATGATGCGGGATATGATTAAAGATGCTCTGAAAAGACACACAAGTAATAGAGGAGAACTTTTTGCCTCCTTTCCCCAGCTAGGTCACTAGGTGTTCCTCCTCAGCAGCTGATTTCTTATTCCAAATTTGTCCAGGCCCTGCTCTTCTTCATCAGCTGAAGAGCTCCGAGACCGCTGGCGCCTCGACTGCTCCTCTCCCGCTGATTGGGCTTTGTGGCTCTTGGGAAGCTCTGCCTGATGGCAGGAATCTGTCTGCACCCTCCACCAACGGGTGCTTAAAGGGGCTCTGAGGCTTTGTAGCAGGTTCAGAGCATCACAAAGAACCAGCAAGCATTACTTTTGTAAAGCAAACCCCCTGCTTAGCTTCTTTTCCCCCCTTTTTCTCTACACTCAGGATTTCAGCTGCTTTCGCCACAGTCGCTCGGAAAGATGCCAATCACCCTGAGCTGCCCTCGGTCCATCCCCACGAGAGAGAGAAAAGATGCTTTTATTTCGGGTAGTGCAATCCAGCAGGCAGGTCAGGGGGCTGAGGGAGCAGGCGGGTGCCTGGCTTCCTCCCCACGCTGCAGTGCGACTTTGGGAAGTCACCACACTCTGCCGGGTCCCCTCCTCTTTTCCTTCTCCTCTGCCCTTCACTGCCATCTGACACACGGGCTGTTTCCCTGTCCCCCGTCCAAGTCCCAGCCGCCGCAGCGCTCCCTGCAAATGCTAATGAGCGGTGCCATTGCAACCTGGACGTGCCGGGCTGAACATCTGCGCTTCCACAGAAACCTCTGGATTAGGGCTGGGGGAATGGAACAGCACAGCCAGCAGGGCTCTGCCTCTGTCCCAAACCGTCCTCTGCACTTAGAGCTGCCCTCCTCAAAATTCTCTCCCCATTCCCACCCCTGCCAGAGAGACAGAGCACGGGGTGAGCACACGGATGCCAGGAGGGACTGAGCCGACTTGTGCAGCCTCCTCTGTGCACGGCAGCACCTGCCGGGGTGTCTCATCACAGCCAATTGATATTCTACTGAGCATCTTTGGAAAAATAATCTGCAAACAAGACGCTGCAGGCTATAAAATCACTCCCTCTCCTTCGCTTTAGATCGCAGCTTAATAAAAGCATAACACAAGGTAGCCGAGGAAACCGCCGCACTTTGCCCAAGCACATCATCCCTTTGTGTATTATTAATCGGTTTCAAGTTGTACCACGGTTTCCTGGGGTGGGAAGGAGAAGGGGGCTCCGGTTGTGGAGGAGACTTTTCTTTCCCTTTCAAGATCCGCTGCTAAAAGTCTCACTTAACAGAGCAGCGGAGAAAGAGAGCAGCACTTACGCCTCTGGCTCCCCACGATGCTCACGGTGAGGATCGATAGGAAAAATCATTTGGGGTTTATCTCTGTTGAAGGACACAGGTGCAGCACTGAAATGGAGAAGTGTCAGCCAAATCGGGTGGAAAAGGCATTGTTATCCTCAAAAATACCAATTTTTGAGAGTGGAATGGGGCCCTAAGAGGTACCCTGGTATTTTACAGTGGATATCTCTCATCCAAAGCTTTCCAACTCTCCCTTGCTTCATAAAACCATGGAATTCACTTTGGAAAAGACCTCTAAGATCTTTCTGAGTCCCTGATGGGTTTGCAACAGCTCAGTGCAGGGGTCTCCTCCCTGATCACAACATATCACACAGGAACATTAATTCTGAGGTCTGCAACCTGTTCCCAGACCTCCACATGGGTCTGGTTTCAGGCACAGGCAGGATCCTCTCCAAATGCTCCCAGGATGGAATCAGCAGCTCCCTGGATGCTGCAGAGTGTATTGGAGAGCAGCTCTGAGATGCTGAGTGCTCCCATCTGTGGATTTCTGTATCACCTGGATGAAGAAGGGTTTCCCAGCGGGGAGGAAAGGCACGGAGCATCCATCAGAACCCCAGGAGCAGCACGGGCAGGAGACCAACAGGCTGCTGCAGAGCCTTCTGATAATTTTTCCACTCCCACGAAAAAAGTACAATATATTGTCTATTCGGGAGCAGTTTAACTCGGTTCAT
Organism: Phainopepla nitens; assembly: GCA_013400175.1. NCBI lineage: Eukaryota > Metazoa > Chordata > Aves > Passeriformes > Bombycillidae > Phainopepla > Phainopepla nitens. Next base: position 377,555 of record VXBQ01001639.1, on the reverse strand, counting down.
TTCGCACAGTAAATTAACCTGATTTCTTTAATAGGGGATTTTTATTTGGTGTCAAGCCCCAACTGTTATCCCAAACCCTGCGCCCTGGGACTCCAGCTGTTAAACCTTCTCCCTGGATACGGAGCTGGAAGCGCTGCTGGGGCAGCAGGTTTGGTGACACTCAGAAATAAATGGCTCAATCATTTCTAAACATCCTGGCTATTTACTGCTGCCACCTGACCCTAGAGATTTGTCGAAGTAAAGCTGTTTTTTAGATTTACCAAATGGAAAACAAGGTATTGGGAGCCCTCCTGGAGTGCAGACCCTTCCCAAGTTCCTGTGGGGATGCTGAGGGCAGCTCTGTGCATGGAAATTCACTGAAGGATGGGATAAAACACTAAAACTCCCTGAATACCCTGGCCAGGGAGAAAATCAAGGTTTTCTCTTCTGGATGGGCTCAGTCCCAACTTCCTTTCACATTGCTGCTGCTCCTGAGATGGGAGCTCATCTCCTGTGCTGGAAATTGGTTCTCTCAGCACCAGGGATGAACCACAGGATGTGGCCAGGCTGATCTAGGTTGGGCAAATAACAGCACGGATCCAGCAGCCCAGTTGTTCCCCGGCTTCCCTTCAGTGGCTACTGGGGTTCCACAGCCTTTAATGGGACCAGAACGAGTGGCCAAGCTGGGAGCCACCAGCCCTCACTCTGCCAGCAGAGAGGCACCACCTTTTGGGATTAAAAAACATCCTGAGATTTTTAATTCCTGAGAGGTGAAGAGCAGCCCTTTGGGAGTAAGTAGGAATTTTTTTTAACTTCCATGGAAAAGCCCAGCTCAACGTGGCACCCACAGCACTGAGCAGAAACTGCCTGTAAGGCAGAGCCCAGCCCTGAAGGCAGAATTCTCCCTCTCCTGTGAATCCAGCACCTCTTCTGCCCCTCTCCCTGCTCCTCAAAGCCTCCTATCCCATCCTGGCAGCCCTCACCTCGCCCCCTCTGCCCCTCTCCCTGCTCCCCAGAGCCTCTCATCCCATCCTGGCAGCCCTCACCTCGCCCCTTCTGCCCCTCTCCCTGCTCCTCAAAGCCTTCCATCCCATCCTGGCAGCCCTCACCTCGCCCCTTCTGCCCCTCTCCCTGCTCCCCAGAGCCTCCCATCCCATCCTGGCAGCCCTCATCTCGCCCCTTCTGCCCCTCTTCTGCTCCTCAAAGCCTTCCATCCCATCCTGGCAGCCGTCACCTCACCCCCTCTGCCCCTCTCCCTGCTCCTCAGAGCCTTCCATCCCATCCTGGCAGCCCTCACCTCACCTCTTCTGCCCCTCTCCCTGCTCCTCAAAGCCTTCCATCCCATCCTGGCAGCCCTCACCTCACCCCTTCTGCCCCTCTCCCTGCTTCCTAGAGCCTTCCATCCCATCCTGGCAGCCGTCACCTCGGCATCCAGCCACTCTGCTCCGATCCACGCCTGGTTAACCAGGTGACAAATGCCCCCAGTTAATTTTCCTCCTCTCCCCTATCTGGGGTGCTGCTGACATTTTGATATTTCCCGCTGAGATTATCCTTCACATAATGAATTTTCTCCCCAGCCCCTCCTTCCCTCGCGCCTCTTGGCTTTGCCGGCGCACGCTCTCTCTCAACTCTGCCGGCTCCGGGAGCATGCCCGACACAAGATGAATCGCCCGGAGACTGCTGGTGCATCCTTCTTTACACTTCACATCTTCCCAGTGCCAATGAGAAATAGGTTTTTTCCTCATCCATCATAAGTCAGCGTGACAAGGCTGTCGTTCTCCGGCACCGCTCCGCTGTATCCTGCGCCTCTCCGTCCCGCTCGGCTGAGCAGCCCGCTTCCCTGCGAGCATCTGGGACCTTCCCGAAGTGCTGTCGGTTGGATCGGGGCTTTGGGCACTGACAAAAAGTTATTTCTGAACGTTTCCAGCCTCCAAATTGCTCCCTGCCTCTTGGGCTGTGCCCCAGTAAGATCCTGCACGGCTCAGGTTATGTTAATCCTAAGGAGGACTGGTGTGGAAGGGGAAACTGAGGCACAGAGCAACTTTGTGACTGCCACGAGGTCTGACTGTGAGCCAGGAACAGCTATCCACAAATCCTGATTTTTTTATCCCAGCACTCCTTCAGTAACCAAACTCTAAACCTGAGCTATGGCATCAAAACCAAAGGAATAAAAAGGTAATATTGTCAATTCTCATTTCTTCAATAAACTCCAAGTGTTTCACTTCAATTTTCCTCCTGTAACATCAGTCAAAGAAAGTGGAGGGTTCTGCCTCAGGTACAATTGGATATGGATACTTCCCTTTTTTTTGAAATGGAATGTTTTTTCTGACACCTTCCACTTACTCAGAAATTCTTCTCAGGCCTGGGATAGAGGGAATTTGGAGTGGGGGAATCACCCTGCTATGAATTCAGCCAGCAGAAAGCCCAGCAGAAAGCTGGGATCTCCTGCCGAGGTTAGGAGCAACCCTCTGCTTTCACTTCCTGCTGAGCACCCATCCTTGGGAGGCAGTTTGTGAGTCTGGCAGTGGCACGGGGGGGTTGGAGTGAGGATGTCAGGGCAAACAGGGGGAATCAGAGGCAGGCAAGGGTCAGATGGCTCCGTGCTGCCTGCTGCCACCTGGCCCTGTATCCAAGCTTGTTTCCATGACAATAGCAGGTAGCTTCACTCCAAGCCATCCAAATAAATGGGATGGAAAGCTGTCCAACAGAGACAGAGAAGTGACAGCTCAGCCGTTGGGATCAGACCCCCAGGAGCAGGTTCCCTCTCAACTCTGCTGTCCATGACCAGACAAATCCTTGCATTTTGGGGTTTTCCCTAAAAACAGCAGCAATGCCTTGGGGGTGATGAGCCTTTAGCCCTTTCCATGCCAGATCTATACAGAGTCACACATAATCCCAGAATCCCCAGGTTGGAAGAGACCTTCGAGATCATCGAGTCCAACCCGTGCCCAACTCCTCACCTAAACCCTGGCACCCAGTGCCACATCCAGGCTGTTTTAAACACATCCAGGGACCTCCCCAGGCAACCATTCCAGAACTTTATCACCCTTTCCATGGAGAACTTCTTCCCTATATCCAACCTAGATTTCCCTAGGTGCAGCTTGAGGCTGTGTCCCCTCGTTGTGTCAGTTCCTGGAGAAAGAGCCCAAGCCCAGCTGAGCACAGGCACCCTGCAGGGAGTTGTGGAGAGTGGTGAGGTACAACCCCTGCTCCCCCCAGCAAAGCCACGTGCAGTTGGGAGAGCCAGGAGCAGAGGAGGAGAACCCCCGAGCCTCCCAGAAGAAGCAGGAAGAGCTCCCAGCCCTCCTGTCATTCCAAGACAAGCAGCTCAGCCGGGAAAAGAAGATTTAACAGTGTTTGCTTCAAAACCCCAAAATGAGTTCCCTCCCATCTGCCGGGAGAGATTGATCTCCTAAGTCAGCCGTAAATTGCCCGAAAACTCCCTTGGAGCTTTTAGGCAGGAGAGGGATGAGGCTGGGAATCGTGTGCTCCCTGAGGTTGACATCCTGCAAGGACACTGCCTGGAAGCAGGTAAATTATCTGGCTTGGATAAAACGATTTCGGCTAATTCATTAATTTTCTAATTTCTTTTATCTGCAGGTAAAGATCTTTCCACCCCAAAATGAGAATCCCAGTTCTACAGGTCTTTATTCAGCTTCCTAAATAATGCTGACTCGGTATTACAACGAGGAGGAGACCCCTGTGCCATCACTGAGGTCACCCTCAGGACAAACTCTGCGCCTACTTAATGTCACTTTTGGGCACTGGACAGCGTCACAGGGGGAAAGGAGCCTCTTGCAACAATTCTGGAAGTAGTAAAATGCAGAAAATTCAGAATATATAGTGGACATCCAGTACCATGTGTGTTTGCAGCCCAGCCAAACCCAAGATATCCAACCGCCAGTACTTCAAAGGTACAAATGTGAGATACAGAGATATAGAGATACAGAGACATATATAATCTTTTTTTTAAAGTCTCAGGCTCATTAGTCCAGTTCAAGCTGTGTTGCTCCACTAGAAAAGCTCTGATGATGCCAGTTTTATTCCCTACTGGTACCTTAGTTTTTCTTTAAATTTTTGCGAGTTAAAAGTTTTCAAAGAGAACTGCTTGAAAATCCCTTTCTACAAATCCATATTAACTAATTCCATGCAAGCCCATGGAAGGTGCTCTCAGTATTCCTGATCCCAAACCTTCAGCAGGAGTTTAGTCCTTAAAAATCAGATTGGAAAATATTGGGGTTGCTTTTTCAGCCTTTTAACCTAAAACCTGCTTTTGGTCCATGTTTTTGAGTTGCTTCTTTCCTCAGTGGACGAGGAGATTTCTCCACAGCATTCAAAAATCCTACAGGTGTAAAGGCTGAACACTAAGAGACAGAGGGAGAGAAATCCAAGTTGTCTGAATTTCTCTGTGGCATTTCCTGCTGAATGCAAACTACAAAATAATTGGGGACTAGAGATGCTCATGGCTATTTGGAATGGCAGGATAAAAGAATAACTCTTTTCTGTGAACAATCACCAAACAAATCACTCCTGAGCATATGCTCAGACAAATTAGGAGGAAAACCAAAGAGGCCCAAGCAGGCTATCATGGTACACAAAATGCAGGAGGCAGGAATTCCCAAATGAATGGAATGGATGCTGCTCAGCCCTGCCAAGCCCAGGAAAGGGGCAGAGGGTAACTGGGAAGGTGGGAGTCAGAGGGGATTTGGGGGTGAGTCCTAAACATAAAAAGGATGTGGAGCTGCTCAACAGATTCCAAAGGAGACAACAAAGAAGCACCAAGAGCTGGAGCCCCTCTGCTCTGGAGCCAGGCTGGCAGAGCTGGGGGTGCTCACGTGGAGAAGAGAAGGCTCCAGGGAGAGCTCAGAGCCCCTGCCAGGGGCTCTAGGAGAGCTGGAGAGGGACTGGGGACACAGGCCTGGAGTGCCAGGATAAGGGAAAACAGCTTCCCACTGCCACAGGGCAGGGTTAGATGGGATATTGGGCATGAATTGTTCCCAGTGAGGGTGGGCAGGCCCTGGCACAGGGTGCTCAGAGCAGCTGGGGCTGCCCCTGGATCCCTGGAATGTCCAAGGCCAGGTTGGACGGGCCTTGGAGCACCCTGGGACAGTGGAAGGTGTCCCTGCCATGGCAGGGGAGGGAACGGGATGAGCTTTAAGGTCCCTCCCAGCCCAAGCCACCCCATGACTCTGACGATTCCTGGCTCTGATTCTGGCACACTCATTCTGCAAACAGTCCTGGGATATTCCTAAACCTAAACTCCTGCTCTGCCTCCGCCCCAGCAGGAGATATTGGAAAGCTGCATCAGCACCACAATCTGAATCTCATCTCCCTCAGGACAAATGCAATTCCTGGCACTGCAGGAGGTCCAGATGAGCCAGATTTACATGTGGGACATTTAGAGTGAGGTGAGATGTCCCCACATAATTCCCTCCCTGTCCTGGCAGGTGACACACACCTGAGATGGTGACAGCACTGGCACTGCAAGGGCAGGATGGAAATTTAGGAATCCAAATCTTTCCACTTTCAGATAAAAATCCCAGATCTTGAAAAAGAACATCCCTATGGATCACACAGCAGTTCCAAATCCTGCATGAAAAGACAGACACCAGTGACCTCGTCTGCCTCAGCTGAGTCAGCTCCTGCCCAGCACCTTCCACCACATTCCCATCCTCACCTGGGTGCAGGATGCAATTCCCAGGGCTTCCCAGTGCTCTCCACCTTATCTGCCACCACCAAGGCTTCTCAGGACCAGCTGTGAGGGATAAACAGCTGGAGACAGACATGGGGAGGGAAAGTATCCCTGAGGAAAGTGATGGAAGGTGCCACGTGTCACCGAGTTGCAGCCACCAAGGCTAATTGAGCCTTCAGGCCCTGCTCCTCCCGATGATGGGAGCGGGTGAGATTAATGAACAGAACCAACCTTTTCCTTTTTTTTATGGTTCTTTTTTCCTAGCAGTGTCTGAGCATGGCAGCAGAACCAGGATCAATAGGTGGGAAATGTAGGTAATAAGTGGCCTTTAAGAAGACAGCTGGGACCTGCATGTCCTGCTCAGCTACAAATCCCAATCCTGCCTGACAGGCAGAACTTGCACACAGCTCCCTGGACTGATGCAAATCACGGGACAGAGGCCAACACCTGGAGCTGCTCTAAGGACTGAGTTCATCCCTCAGTCCCCACATCAGGAAGGAATCCAGGGTCTGTTTCATTGTGGGGGGCAGCAGGAAGGATGGCTGGAATGAGATCCCCAGAATATGGAAGGTTGCTTATATATCCTTCCCTTTTGGAAACATGTTCAAGCTCTGCCGCACCACGTCCGCTCTTAGCAGCCACCAGTCAGTTTAAGACAAATATAATTAAGGTTTGCAAAGGAACCCCCGGGACAGTTTGGGATTTTGAAGCACCCTTCATCTGCAGACGAGGAATGGTTGGAGAGGGACCTTGGGAAAGGCCAGGAATAGGTCAAAGGAGAATAGCTTTAAAGTGCCAGAGGGCAGGTGGGAAGAATCTGCTCCCTGTGAGGGTGGGGAGGCCCCCAGAGCAGCTGTGGCTGCCCCTGGGTCCCTGGAAGTGTCCAAGGCCAGGCTGGACAGGACTTGGAGCACCCTGGGACAGTGGGAGGTGTCCCTGCCATGGCAGGGGGTGGGACTGGATGAGCTTTAAGGTCCTTTCCAACCCAAACCATTCTGGGATGATTTGATGATGGAGGGAGGGAGGGAGAGAGAACACATTCTGACAGATCAGGCCTGTGAGCAGCATCACATCCAGCCAGAGCCAGCAGCCCCATGCCAGAAAAAGTAACTGGATGAGCTCCTCAGCCTTGCCCCGAGTGCCCTCAGCTCCCCAGAGCCATGGCTGCCCAGGTGGGAGGGCAGGGCAACCCCAGGAACAGCACCCCAGGAACAGCACCCCAGGAACAGCGCTGGCTACTCTGGCTGCAGCTTGGGCCCCCACGGGAGAGGGCAGAGGAGGGGGCAGCACGGCTGGGAAGGCAAACCCAATTCCTGCCTCGCAGGGCACTGCAGCTGAGAATGCAAGCAGCCTGGGGGCTGTGTGTGGCCTCAGGGCTGGTTATTATGCGAGTCAGGCAGCGCTGGTGACAATTAGGCATCGCTGGGAGGCGGCGCAGGTGGCTGCCTGCACCTGGGGCTGCGCTCCGGGAGCCCGGGGCTGCTTTGGGAGAGCTGCTCCTTTGCTGCACTTTGTCCCGTTGCTCTCCTGGCTCCGGGACACAAACCCCGTCAGGAAAGGAGGCTTATTGAGACTCTTTTCCACAAAGCTCAGCCACCTTTCACCAGAGAGCAGCCCCTCTAAGGATGGCACCTGAGGCAGGAGAAGCACTGCCCATGCAGAAGGGATGGACTAACTCATCTCCTGGCCACCAAGAGCATTCCAAGTCCTGGCTAGCGACCTTTCCCATCCTGTCGAGGCATTAATCAGCTCGGAGTGCTGATTTCACACGATTTCTGGAAGGCAGGCAGGCTCCCTGGCAGGAGCATGGCCGTGGACTCCTCCAGACCTCTTTCTCTCCTCATCAGAGTTACTGTTTTGGGTAATGATGAAGCAGGGGAATTGATTTGAAGCCTAATGAATAATCAGCCACCATCAATAATTGTAATCACTAATCTGGTGCAATTAGAGGCAATTATAGTAAATGCAATTTCCTCCCGAGCTGCTAACGAACTGCAAAAATATGAATTGACTTGAACTGGCTGCCTGTGATTTATACAGCCGCAAGATCAAGGATCCCATTACACCAACAAAAGCTCTTAAAGCGACATGGAAGTTGCTTTGTCCCCCTTTTCCACCCCACCCTCCCAGCAAAGCCACCAAACTCTGGCGGGAATCCCAAGGCAGCACCACAAAGGAGATTAATTCCATTTTCCCTTCTCTCCCTTCACGTGGGACGTGCCACATCCAATTCCCACAGCAGCTCCTGCCAAGCGAGGGTAACAGGTGTGAGGAGAGGTGCCACACGCCACGTCCGTGTGCGTGGAGAGATTGCCACCTATTGGCACATCCACGGGGACGATGGAGGAGGCAGCAGCAGCTCCGGATCCCCGAGGAGCAGCGGGTTCCTGGCGGTTCGGAGATGCAGCGGCGATTTCGAGCTGCCTGTTATCCTCCCGACGCCGTTAAAAGCGCTGTTTCAAAGCACCCTTTAATTTCAAGTGCCCGGGAGGACACGCGCCAGCCTCAATTGGAAAAGGTGATAAGCACAAGAGTGGGATCTTAGGAGAGTTTTTGAGATGAAAAGAGAGCTCGCGAGCACTTTTTTCCTCCCGAACCGCAACAGAAGCGGGAAGATCTCGAAGAAAAGCACAAACCACTTCCCGAAACCAAAGAGCTGGGTTCAGTGCCAAGAATCGAATTTAAAAGCACCAAAAGGAGAAAATTCAGGGATTTAGGGCAGGTCCCAACTTCTCTATCAGTTTGGGAGCTCTACAAAACTGGATTTTGCATAGAGAAGACACGATCTCGGCAAAGAAACCTGGTCTGGTGGAAGCTGTCCCTGCCTGTGGCAAGGGGTTGGAATTCAGATGATCCTTGCTGTCTCTCCCAACCCAAACCAGCCTGGAATTCCATGATAATGTGGAGATTCACGAGATTTCCATTCTCAAAGTCCGTTTGATGCCAAGCCGTGGGGAAGCAGCTCTCACCAGGCAGGCACACACACCAAGGGGCATTGCCTTCCCCCAGTCTGTCCATTCTGAGGTTGGAGAGACAGTAACCACTGGATCAGACATGGAAATGAACCTGTCTCCATGAGCAACCCCCTACTCGATTCCAGCTATTATTCTCCTCAGAGTCAATAGCTTCCACTCTCCCGTCCGTAAATCTTGATATTCACCTCCCCAGAAATCAATAGCTGCCTATTATTGGTCAGTAATTGTTACAAAAATTTAATCAAGGGTCAATAAAAGAAAGGAACAAGTCTATTGCAGCAGCAGAACTTCCAACACAAAGTATTTCACTGCCCAATTATCCTCTGCTCCTGACTTTTGCTAATATTATTTATTATTCAAGCAACTACAACGCCCAGAAGACTCAATCTGAGCTCGGAACAATGTTCCTGCACAAGGAACAAAACTCCCACTGTTGCCCAAACCATTTGCAAGGCAAAGCACCAACTATATTGTACAGAAAAAGGTACAAACTGCTGGGGAAATGATCACTGCAATAAATCTGTGCCCAAAACTAAGCACCAAGTGAGCGTTGAGAAATTAAAAGATAAATGAGAGACTCGTTCCCAGAGGAAACACGAATCGGCGGTAACTGGTGGAAGCTGGGGATGTTTTTTTCTAGGTGTATTTTGGAAATGTAAATTGGGTTTCTGCACAAAATTGCTACTTCTGTGGAGATTATTGGATCAAATTCACCTTAAAGTAAAAAAAAAAAAAAAATTAGGAGAGAATGGGATTAAAAAATCCTTTGTAATTTCAACCCAAATCAGTTCCAGGGGGTTGTTAGCTCTCCAGATTTCATTTGTCTATGTCTTGCAGTCAAAAAAAAAAGGTGAGGAAAAATAGCAGAGACTTTAAAACAAGTCCAAATATCTTTCAAAATAAGAATAATTTTCATTTTTGATCTGTGCCAGTCCTACTGATAATTTCTGAGAGGTTTGAAGGGGTGAGAAACTTTCCCACAGCTGCCATGTTCCACACTGCCACTTGGAAAAAAAAAAAAATCACATTTCCAGGTTTCCAACAGTTTGGAGACACTCTAACCTGGAGATCTCTCCTGCCTCCTTCTCTGCTTGCCTTTTGGGCTTTAAAAATCAAATTTTAAAGCTTCCCATAAATTCAGCATGTTTATTCCATGCAAAACACAAAGAAGTGTGTCACAGACCTTCTGCTCACAGGCTGAAAAGCATTTGGTTGCATTTATGAGGAATTTCGGTGATTTTCCTAAGGCAGTCAAGGGTCACTTTTGCTTCTCCAACTCCTCTTCCATTGATGTCTGCTCACCTTCTACCCTTCAAAGTGCATGGAACCCAAACAATTCCAAACCACAAATTCCCACAGGCATTTTCCCCCAAAACAAAGCAGAGGCTGCATTTGCGCTCCAAGGTTTTAAGCCCAAGCAAGGATCTAAATAAAGCCATCACATAAAACCCCTTGAGAAAACATAACCATAAAAAAACCCCACCAAAACATAGCCTTAAACAGATAAAATATAATTATCCAGCAACAAATGCTGCCAACACTCCAAAGAATCAGAGGAACACAGGCACAAACCCACTGAAATTTCCAATTGCAAAACATTTTTCCCCCCTGTGGCGCAACGCAAGTAATAAATATGGAAATGTGTAAAGAAAGGAAAACCAGAGACTCTGCTGTGTCTCACCAACAAAGTACAACACGGGGATGGGAGGAAATGAGGAGTTTTATTCTTTCCCTGGGCTTTGATGGGCTCCCTAGGGTTGGGATATTGCTGCTCTGTCACTGGCCCGGGGGATGGAGACAGGAGGTGTAGGGATATGTGAAGAGCAGGAGATGCAGCAAAGCACCCTCACCTCCACAAACCCACCCTATCCCAAATCTGTAGGTTTGGAGCTTCATTCCATTCTTCCAATCAGCTTTCTTATTTTCCGCCAGTGACTTCCACAACCCAACTGAACCCTGCTTAAAATGATATTTCCTTGGATCCTGTATTTCTCACTTTCCCCAAGAACTCTGTCATATCCTCCTGCCAGCCTGCAGATGGCCAACCCCCCTCAAAAAGCTTTTTTAGAGCTGTTCCTCACCACACATATTCAATCACAAAGCCTCCAAAACCAGGATTAAACCCTTAATTTGCTGCAAGTTGGTGAAAATTTGGCTTTGTTTCAAATCAGACCCGAAGCTGAAGTTTTCTCCAAATGTTTTGCTGCTGGGCAAGTGGAGCATTTCATTTGCACACAACAATTTCTGTTTGCTTCAGTTTTCCCTGTTTCCCAATTCTATATTGCGAGATGCAATCAGAGGAGTGAAAATAAAGCAATTAAAGGAATCGCATGAGATTCCCAGACGGCCACTGATGCCAATCAGCTTCAAGAGGGTCTTGGCACCCAACCTGCAAAATATTTGATTTTCTGGAGTGGGTTTGGGTTTTTTTTTTTCTGTGGTGGAGTGGAGCTGGAGCTCGGATCCACATTTGCATATAAAGAATGACAAGGATGCTCTAGAGAAGACCACAAGTGGTAACTGAGCTCCAGCTTTTTGTGATGTTTTTCCTATTGGTGCAACCTGGGTTTATTCCCCAGAGCCTGAGGATCAGGTTTAGTCCTTCCTCAGCCTCTTGCTCTTTCCTTGTTCATCCCTACCTTTATCTCCTCCTCCCAGAGCTCCCGTGTACATCTCGTGTAAGCAGCTGCGCCGGTAATCACAAAGCAGCTTATTTTTAATTGTGCCGAAACCAAAATGTTATTTAAACTTCAGATCTTGCTTTTCTCCCCCAAGACCCCTTTAATTCCTCCCAGATGTTAATTATAATGAATCACAAAGCTGCAAAAAATCTCAGGCTGGCTGAAGAAAGAGCCCCTCCGGCCTGATCCTGATGGGAAATCAATGCCACCACCGGAGCTGCATCATCCACATCCATGCTGAGCTCTCGAATGGGAGCCAGATCCCTTCTGCAGCACCACGAGGACACTTCCCAAAGGACCCAGGTGATTTTAGAGGTCCAGTTCCCATTTTTCCATGCCATTCCCAGTCTAACTCCATTAATTTTTCATGAAACCTTGTGGTTTGCCAAATCTCCTCTGGAATTTGGAGCAAAGCCTCCAACCCATCAAGGCTGGGTCTCTACACATTTGCCCTTATGCTTCATCCCCAAATTTCTTTTCCCTTGGAGATGATTAGGAGGCAGGAGATGATCTGGAGGCAGCAAGGATTTTATCTGGGTGGATTTGGAATCATTTTCATATTTGGAAACACATATTTGGAATATACAATTTCATATTTGGAACAGAACAATTTAAATGGAATTTCAAGCTCCTTCCACCAGGTCATATTGGTCCAGTGAAAGGACCTGCCATGAGCAGGAGACTGGAACAAGATGATTTTTAATGTTCCTTCTGACCCAAACCGTTCTAGGACTCCAGGATTCCATGACATTAGCGGTTCACACAGGATAACACTTTGTTTTATTACATCTGGACATGGGAAGCAGGACTTGCACCCAACTTCACCACTTCAGATGTGGTTTAGTGTTTCTGCTGCTGCATTACTTTGCTGCTGGGATTATTTTTTTACTTTAAATACCTGTCATGTTAAGTGGTGGCATTTTGGTGGCTGACTTGATAACCCTTAGGATAGGAAAGGGACTGTGAAAAGTGCAGAGAAAAAACTGTTCTTCCTTCTCCTCCCCACCGTGGTTCAGCAGCAGATACAACCCGTAACAAATTGATTTGTTAGAACGAGCGAGACAGCACATGGTATTAAGAAATTACGAATTATTAGGGAGCTTTAAAAGCCAAAAATTTGATACCTATAAACCATTGCTCTGAGCAGATGCCAAACCCTTTGGAACTCACAATGTTACAATGCAGGTCCTGCAATCCTGCATCTGGGCTAAAAATACCAGAGAACAGGGCCAAGCTCCATTTTTAAGTCCTTTTCCATGCCAAACCCTCAATAGGGATGCTCCAGCTCTGATTTCCCTCCTGCTCATCACAGCTCTTCACAAATCAAAAGCATTCCCAATTTATTCCTCTCCTTTCCAAGCTCCTCACTCCTCTCATCTGCTCAGCCTCGCAGAAAGCTCGTTAAACAATTCATTGCAAGCGCCTGGAATATAATGAGCCACGGGAGGGCTGGGACGGCTGGTGGCAGCAGGGACACAGGGCTCTGCATTCCCTGGGGCTCTGCACCCCCAGGATGCTTGGGATGGCCCCAAACCCCACGTCTGGAAGTGGCCATGCACTGCTCTAGCACGGAGAGGCTCGTGTCCCTGGGCAGGTTAGTGGTTCCTCTCCCTCCTGCTGGTAGGGGAGGAGGTGCTTGGGGAAAGTAAGAATAAAAAGAAGGCTGAGGAATGCACGAGAGTAGGATGGAGCCCAGGGGAGCTGAGGCACGGCTGGGAGAGAACAACCTGACCTCCACCGAGAGCCTGAGCAAAGTGCAAATAAACCACTGGCACAGAGCTGCGTGCTCCCAGGATGCTCCTGCATCTCTCTGCTCTCCTCCAGCCCAATCCCAAATCTCCTTATCCCTGGAGGAATCACCATCCCTGGAGATGTCCAAGGAGCCACTGGACATGGCACTCAGTGCTCTGGTGTAGTTGACAAGGTGGGGATCAGTCACAGGTTGGACTTGATCTTTTCCAACTTTAAAAATTCTGGCATTCAGCAGCTCTTTAGCGCAGGGGGGCTCTCCTGGGGAAGGCTGTTCCTCTCCTGCCCCACCAGGGACACAGAGCCCCTCCTGCTACCCAGCCAGGCATCCAGCATCGCCTGTCCCAGCCTTCCCAGGAGATCTGAACCCACTGCATTCACACAACATTAACCCCAGCGCTGCAATCCCCGGGCGAAGCAGGACTTTAGCCTAATATGTATTTAAAAATTGAACGTATGTATCTATTTCCAAACATCCGCCGCGCAGACACACGGCTAATCCACTTCCAGACATTTTACCAATTATGCCAGGGTCTTCTGCACAGCCCATTACCCCATAGATGTTACTAAGTGCTGCATAAACAATCCTCTGCTGCGTGGCTGACACTTAACGGACAAGTGGAAGCCAATTGCAGCAGGACAGCAAATGGAGCCGGAACAGTCGCAGCAGCAGCTCCCTCGCTGTGAAAGCCATAATCATCAGCACATCTGGGCTGCCTTCCCACACAGCAATCGGCTGCAAGAGCAGAAAACTCCCCTCCTCCCCACTGGTGATGTGCTGCCTGGTGGGGTCAAGAGAAATTCAGAGTTTGTAGGAGGCTGGGGACTCTGTGGAGCTCATCTGTGTGATGCCATGGATCCAGCGTGAGACAGGACTCCAAACAAACCTCTCCTTTGGCTGTCCATGCAGGGAGCACTTTCCATATATCCCTACACATATGTGTGTGAGGGGAGCAGAGCTGCAGCAAGGTCAGGAGGCAAGAGAAAACCTGGCAAAGCAATGGCATCCATTTTGCCCCTTCCCTACCAAACCCATGGTCCTGCTCCTCACAGCAGCTCCAGGACGCTGGAGGAGGCAGAGGGTGGTGGGACCATGTCCCCCTCTCCATCCAGCTGTGGGTTTGCCCCTGTGGGTTGGGTGGGGACATGTCCCAGGACAGCCTGTCACCCTCCATCGCTCCCACAGCCTGAGCAGAGCCAGCCCGCCCTGTCCCCAGCTCAGGGACCTGGCACAGGATAACCCAAACCCTCACAGGCTGCTTCACGCAGAGAGCCTCTCCTTTTTTGTCAGCAGTGCCCAGGAGCTGCATCCACACAGTGAGAATGCAATTCCTGCACCGGGATCTGCAGCCCTGCATCACTCAGCTCCCCCTGCCCAAAGCTTTCCTGGGGTTGGGAAAAACGGGGCTGGAGCTGGAAAACAGCTCAGCACCGAGTCAGCTCTGCTGGTGGGACCTGATGAGCTCTCTGCCTCCTCTCCAGGAAGCAATTCCCTCTTTAAACTGGAACCATTCCATCCTAACTCTCTGGAAGCTGGGCAGCATCTTGATCTTCCAGGAGAGCCCACAGAGCACCTGTCCATTCCCACGCCGCCTGCTCCAAATGTCACCACGTGCTCTTCCCCTTCCTTTCCCTCTTCCCTATTGTTTTTAGGAGCAGCCAGACTGTTAATTAAAAAGGCAGAAATCAATTGCCCTCATCTCCCCATCAGAAGCTCCTCTGCATGCCAGGATTAAAGCCGGCTTCTACTTTAAGTCAATTAGAGATAAGGGGAAGCTGACATTTCTACAACTCGCCTTATCAAACTGCTTGAAAACTGCTCAGATTAAAATGTAAAAAGATTATTTCCTCGGCTCTCTCTGCCTCTCTTGCCTTTCTTTTTTAATAATTATTCATAAGAAACCCGACAAACGGGTGCTGATAGTCTGAGATAGCCCTGCTCCTCCGTCAGGCTGTTCTCAGGATCATCCAGGAGCATCCTGTGGGATACTGAGATCCCCCAGCACCCCAAAAACAGGGGGAAGGAGGCAGAGAGTCCTCAGGACTGCAAAACTCAGTCCCTGTGAGCCACATCCTGACTTCCCATCCAAGAGCTGCAGAGAAAGGGTCAAAGCCCTGGTCTGGATGCCATCCTAATGAGGCTCTGCTGTCCCTAATTAGCCAGAGGCAGGAGGAGGCTGGGCTGATAGGGGGGATGCAGGTCAGGGAGCACATCTGAACCCAGGACAGGGTTGGAATGATAAATACAGCTGGGGACAGGGGCAGGGACACTGCTGGAACAGCCCAGGCTTTGTCAGCAGTGCCCAGGAGCTGCATCCACACAGTGAGAATGCAATTCCTGCACCGGGATCTGCAGCCCTGCATCACTCAGCTCCCCCTGCCCAAAGCTTTCCTGGGGTTGGGAAAAACGGGGCTGGAGCTGGAAAACAGCTCAGCACCGAGTCAGCTCTGCTGGTGGGACCTGATGAGCTGAAACTGTGGCATCTCCCCTGTCTGTCCATCCATCGTCTCCTCTGAGGAGAATACAGCAACAGGGATCCTCCTCAATATGCAGGTTTAGGGGAAAAAAAAAAAAAGAGAGAGAGAGAGAAAAAATATAAAAGCTTCATATCACAAATTCATGAGGACTTTTTCGGAAATACTCCAAATGTTAGAAGCAAACTGCAACAGCCACTGAGGGATTTCGTTGATGTTTTTTCCATCGAAGAAAAAAAAAGAAAAATCTCATTCCAGCCCCAGCTGCAGGAAGCAGAGAACTCTTTATTCCTCCAGGCAGCAGTGCCACCCCCAAAGTCATGAAGCAGAAAATCTTTACGTCACAAACAACAACAGGGATGTTCCCTGGGCTGATACCTGTCCCCAGAACTCCCTGTCCCCCCCAGCAGTGAATCCCTGCAGGGCTGGAGCTGCCCTTGCAGCAATAATGCTCCAGGTGGATCCAAGGCAAAGGGTTACTGCAGCAGCAGCAGCTTGGGAAAGCCAGGAGCTGGATTTTGGATTCAGTTCAGCAATATCCCCTGCAAAGGGAGTGAGAGATGAGAGCAGGAAAAAAAAAAAAAAAAAAAAAAGAGTGGGGGAAAAAAATGGAAAATAGAGTAAAAATAAAATCAAAGGGAAAAGAAAGAAGGGAAAAGAGAGAAAAAAATAGAAAAGCAAAAAAAAGAGAAAAGAGAGAAGACAAGAGAAAAGAGGAAGAGAAAAAGGAAAAGAGAAAAAAGAAAAGGATAAAAGAAGAAAGAAATAGAAGAGAGAAAAAGAAAAAATAATGAAAAAGGAAAAAGATAAAAGAAAAAAAAAGGAAAAGAAAAAGAACGGAAAAGGGGGGGGGAAGGAAAAAGAAAAAAGGGGAAAAGGAAAGGAAAGGAAAGGAAATCAAAAATAGGAAAAGACTGATGGGGGCAGAGGACAGGGACCAGGAGCTGTCCCAGCAGAACACTTGGTACATCCTTTGCTCCCACCAACATTTGCAAACCACACGAAAGGCAAAAAAAACCCCCAAACCCGGGGTGATACAAACACAGCACTGTCTCATCACTGGGGAAATGCCATGAAGTGTCTGGGATACCGTGATCCCCACGGGACTCACACATCCCATTCCCCCCCTGCACACTCCTGTCCCCGAGCCTCAGTTTCCCCACTGGCAGAGGAGGCAGAATCCTCCACCCAGCATAAAGATTTCATTAACTTAAACCCTTCAAGATTTATAAAGCACTTGTGAAAGCCCCTGCATAGGAAATGTACCAGTGTCACTGCAAACGTCAACTGTAACATATTAAATCTCTCTCTTAAAAAAATAATAATATGAGATTACGTCCCAGGAGGAAGTTTTCCCACTAGACTTCTCTATTCTTATAAAAACGATCCGGCATCACTTAACGGCTCATAAATTCCATCTCCCATTAAGCAGATATTAAACACGTATTTATAAAGGTTTAAACAGATCAGTTCATTTAATTTTCAGTTCGCCTTTAGGCAAAAAATGGCGTGTTTGAATTGGGAGAATTCCTGCTGGGGCTGAAGGGGGAGGATCCTGACACCAGGGACAGAGGGGAACCTCTCCCCAGCACCAGCAGCACCTTCTGGCCCTCTGGAACAGCACTGATGGACAAATTCATCATGGAAAATGTAGGATCCTGCACTTCAGCAGGTCAGAGACTTAAAAATTAAGTACAGGGCATAATTCTCTCATCTACTTTAAAAGGGAGAAAAACCAGTTTAATTCCCCAGGCAGGTGCACGGACCAGAGGTTTGACACATTGCAGCTCAGCCACCAACCTGACTTTTATCAATGGTTTTGATACTATCAAATTATTCTTCATTATTTAATTATTTTTTTTTTGCATCCTGGTCTTTGGTCAGTCCATTCTAACAGCCTGTTCCAGTACTGAGTGACACATCAATATTGAATCCTGGAATGAGATATTTGGAATATCAATATTCATAATGGGACAGGTGAGAAGGTGACCTGCAGCCACAGGTTGTGGAGGAGCCTCAGACCCACTGATTCCAACCAAAATTTATCTTTTTTTTTTCTTGAAAAAAAATGGCTGGCACCACCACCCAGTGCTGTATCCATCCCAAAAAACCACAAGGACAGAGCAAGCAGTCATCCCTATGAAATCCAGAATGGGATTCAATGGGAAATCTCCCTAAAGAGCATCGACACAAAATACGTAAAATCAGCCACTGAAAGGCCACATGGTCAAATTAATCCTGGTCTCTCCCAAGATATAGAAAGATCATTCCAATGTCTTTACTCTAAATCAGCCTAAAGATGGGAGGTTCAGACTTGTTCCCTGGGTCAGGCTTTGCTTTGTGGGTCCACGGTGTGAATTTTAGACAACAAATACAGACACAAACTCTGTAGTTCACGTGGAAAAGGTTTTCCAGTTTGTTTTAGGCACACAAAGGCTGGATTTGCTGAGGAAATCGAGGGTTTAAAGCTCAGTAAATAGCAGAGAAGGACACTGTGACCCAGGAAAAAGAGCCAGGAGGTCTCCCCAGTGGGCAGCGAGTGAAGTCGGAGCAGAGAGAACAACCTCAGATCTTCCCATCTCACCCACAGCCTCCCCACACCGGCTCCCAGAAGGAACCTCTGAGCACAGACAGCAGGAAGATTTCCAGCAGCACAGGTCTGCTGGGGAGCAATTAGAGAGTGAGGACATGGAGGAGAAATGGAATCTATTCCGTGGCCATCTCCCCCACAGCTGTCCCAGACTCGTTTCTGCTGCATATTGAGGGGGATCAGAGTGGGAAGCAAAGAATTAAATGATGAGCCCTGGGACAGGGGGTGACTTTGGGAGGGCAAACTCCTGCCACGGGGTGAGGCAGAGATCCCATATTCCAAGAAAAATTTATTAACTCTTCCTTCAGAGGAAGTGTTTGTACCCATTCTGTATCCATGAAAAAAAAGGCAAGGACAGACCAAGCAGGCGTCCTTACAAAACCCAGAGACTTGGCTCAGGCGTGATGAGCAAACCTCCAGCCAGTTTTCCATCCCTAATCCTCTTGCTGCTTCCAAGACATCCACAAAAGGCTTTTAAAAAAAGCAAATGCAACCCCATTATTATCGTATAAAGCAATCTGTGAACATAATATTCCTGAAATGCTCTGCCTTCAGCTGGAAATTTCTAGGTGCGATGAAGATTGAATGCTCCTGTCTTGATGAGTGGGATACAACAGGAGCAAAAGCAGACAGCTTTATTTCCTGGGGGTGGGGTGGCGGGGAGAGCCAAAAAATGTAAATTCTCTTTTATATGAGAAAGACTGAAATCTGGGGCAAAACCTGGGGCAAAAATCTGAAACTGTGAATTTCCTTCACATCACAGAATATTTCGGGAACAGAATATTCCCAGTGATCAGTGAGATCACTGAATGCTTTCATTTTGATTCCATTTATTTTTATTACATAAATAAGACTAAAAGAGAACACTGTAAGAGTCTTCCATTGCCTAAAGGGGCTCTGGGAGAGCTGGAGAGGAACTTTGGACAAGGGCCTGAAGGGACAGGACAGGGAATGTCTTCACACTGCAAGAGGGCAGGGATAGATGGGATATTGGGAAGGAATTGTTCCTTGTGATGGTGGTGAGGCCTGGCACAGGGTGCCCAGAGCAGCTGTGGCTGCCCCTGGATCCCTGGCAGTGCCCAAGGCCAGGCTGGATGGGACTTGGAGCACCCTAGGACAGTGGAAGGTGTCCCCACCCATGGCCAGGGGTGGAATAAGATGAGCTTTAAGGTCCCTTTGAACCCAAACCATTCCATAATTCTATGATACATCAACCTATGGAAATTTTACCCACTGGTGACACTGTGCAAAACTCCAGCGGAAAAGATCTTATCAGATATTCTGATTTCACTGTAACTGGTGGTGGAAAAGGCTTTTGCCACAAACCCAATGCCTGGTGTTTCCCAGTCCTGAAAGAGGAGAAACAGAGGAGCCTCTCCATGAAATTCAACAGGCAGCTCCATGCAGAGGCAGGAGATGAGGCCCCTCTTTGCACAAGGCATGATTAACCTCTGACACATCATTAAACAGAAGAGCTTAAAAGGGAATCACAAGGCTGAAGGACTTATATGAACCATGAGAACCTGCACAACTCCACAGCAGAACAGAACAAGCCCTTGTGCTTTGAGAGAATGAAACTTCTCCAAGTGGGATGTGTTGGCAGTGCTGGGCTAATGGCTGGACTCAGTGATCTTAGAGGTCTTTTCCAGCCTCAGAGATTCTGTGATTCTGTGATTGTAACTCTGCAGCCACATTCTGAGAAGCTTCTTGGACCTTCCCCAGACTCCCATTTTTCAGAAAAGAGGACAGGGGATGAGCTGGCCCACTGATCCTGCAAGTCCCACACTAGTCCAAAAGCCGGGAGTACTGAAAAATAAATGACTAAACCCTCGTGTTCCCACGACAGGGTCGCTGGAAGCATGGCACTGACTTGTCCCTTTTAATGAGTGTTAATGCTCCCCTTTCATTTCTGCGGCCATGGGATGCCAACACATTTATCTGCTTTATGCTTCTCCGTTCAATTTCAAGAGACATTTCTTTGGACATCGAACATTGTAATTTGCGCTGGCTCCCCATTGCGAACGGCTGAAGTTGGAAAAATCACCGAGTGAGTGATCAAACACATTATAAAAATAGTCAGGCAAATGCACCACTATCTTCTTCTCAAGAGCCATTTATAGGGGCCAATCCTAAAGCCATTGAAGTCAATGGAAAGACTCCTGCAGAATTCAATGGGGTTTTGATCGAGTCCTTATTGTGCTATCCATAAGAAATAGGTCAGATATTTATATATAGTCTTGAAATGTTGTGTGCCACCACGCTGGCAGCTCGCCTTTTGAGGCACAGCCTCGCTTCTTGCCGTACCTGCTGCCAAGCTGGGGACTTTGCAAGTCCAGCTTCGAACCTTTCCCCCTTTGGCACTGCTGCCATGTTGGCCTCCACCCTTAGCTCTCCCTTCTCCTGCACGAAACCCACACCAGCACGTTCCTCCTCTGACCTGGGAGTAGTTTCCTGTCCAGCCTATGCTCCCTTTGCACGTGGGTAACGCAAACCTGAGGTGGAAAATCGCTCTTGGAATCCACATGTAGGGAATAATAGAGGGTGTGGGGCTGAGCAAGAGCCCGC
This sequence comes from Phainopepla nitens, assembly GCA_013400175.1. Lineage (NCBI taxonomy): Eukaryota > Metazoa > Chordata > Aves > Passeriformes > Bombycillidae > Phainopepla > Phainopepla nitens. The sequence goes on along the minus strand of VXBQ01001639.1, from coordinate 356,849 downwards.
AGCATTTAACAAGACCCTGTTATTAAATCAACCCACCTAAACAGGGCCAAACACTCATGAGCACAAACTATTTCAGCTTGAAAAGGGCTTCTTCCAGCCTAATCTTAGATAAGTTCCAGATCAAGTTGAAGCAAATTGGAGCCCTTCATCCTCACATGCTTTCCAGCTTAAATATATCGGGTTAAACTCACATGAGTTTTAGATGAGTCTTATGCTGTCGGCACAACCTTCATCACACACATATTGAGAGCACAACTGCAAATCAACCACCTAATTCTGCATTCAGGGTGTGCTGCTTTGTGATGACTTGGGAAGGGGCTTGAAGCAGGTTCAGGGAATATTATTTCAACTGAATAAAAAGGCTTCCAGTGAATTAATCGTTATTTGTTACCAAAGTGACTTCCTTCAGTCCCAGTCTTAGCTTAGACAAGGCTTTAGAATCAATATTTTCTGGGGAAACAAACCTCACCTTTCTTCATCTGACGCACCCACTGGTTTTTGAGTACTGTGAGATGAATAAAAGCAAACCTCAGCCCTTCAAACCATTATTCATAAGCTTAAATTTATACAAGTGAATCATCCCACTGAAAGTGGTAATACCTCTCATGTACTTCGAGTGAAATACATGGCTGTTTACCAATTAGTTGGACTGCAGTAGGTTTAGTCGCTCTAGTTCCGCGTTAATTATTTATAACACTTTGCAGTACCACCAGTAAATGTACAGTAGCATCTTCTTTAAAAATAATGAGACCTTAGTCCTGTGCAAAGTCCCTGCAGCAGCTGTTATTAAAACTTCAGTGAAGCGAGAGAAGAAATGGATGTTTTTGCATCTGCAGCTTGAGCAGCAAACTTCTCCTGCGTTGGATTTAGCCTTTGCACAGTTTGGTCCTTTCAGAAAAAATCAATGGGGAAAACCAGCAACATCTAGGTTTTCACTAGCTCTTTTATTACCAAAAAAGAGAAGAAAGGACACTTGGGGAATGTGTCACTTTAATGACTTGTCATTTTAAGCAGCCAAGGACCAGGAAATGGGCGAGAGGCTCTGAGGTGCCCTAATGGAGCTTAAGGTGGGTGTTCTTGCAGGATCAATTTGACTGCGGATAAGTCTTACTTCTTGGCATGGATTTGATGAATGCTGGGCATGGCTTAAAGATGAGATAATCTGCTCAATTTATTCTTATTATTTATTTGCTATCCTTGTGACAAAATGAATTATGGTTCTGCACGGAGCCAGAAGCAGGGATAAAGTTACCATTGGGGAAGAATATGTCACTGTAATGGGATCTTTGCTTTTTTTCCTTCCCCTGAATGAAATCAGCACACCGAAAAAATGCTTCACACATAACCTAGAGGAATCATTTCCAGACAGCAGAGGGGTAAACTGAGCCTTTTTGCTTCACTGTACAAACACAATTACTACAACAGCAGCTTAATACAATTGTTTATACAGATGCCTCGTGTTTCCAACAGCCAGAAAAATCCTTGTCTTTCTAGGAAACAATGCAGAGCTCAGCAATCCTGCTGTGGGGATGTGCTTGGGGAGAAGAAGGGGGGATAATGGGGCTGGGATTTGGGGGATCTTGGTGATCTCCACTTACCCCAGACCCTACTCCTTCACCCCACATTGGCCTCCCAAGATATTCACAGAATCACAGAATCATTTAGGCTGGAAAAGCCCTCCAAGACCATTAACCATTAACCTAGCACTGCCACAGGCACCACTAAACAATGTCCCTAAGTGCCATGTTTACGTGACTTTTCAATCCCTCCTGGAATGGGGTCTCCACCACTGCCCTGGGCTGCCTGTGCAAGGACTGGACAACCCTTTCCATGAAGAAATTGTCTCAATATTCAGACTAAACCTCTTTTGGCCCAAGCTGAGGCCATTTCCTCTCATCCTGTCCCTGTTCCCTTGAGGAAAAGCCCGACTACCCTCGGCTGTCCCCTCCTGTCAGGGAGTTGTGCAGAGCCACAAGGTCCTCCCGAGCCTCCTTTTCTCCAGGCTGAGCCCCTTGCCCAGCTCCCTCAGCCACTCCAGACCCTTCCCCAGCTCCTTCATCCACTCCAGACCCTTCCTCAGCTCCCTCATCCACTCCAGACCCTTCCCCAGCTCCCTCAGCGGCTCCACACCCTTCCCCAGCTCTCTCAGCTGCTCCAGACCCTTTCCCAGCTTTGTTGGTCTTCTTAGGAAACATCATGAGACAACCTGTATGGACAAACACCTCTACCATCAGCAGATGGCACCTAAACCCCCTGGGCATGAAGCCAGGACAGTTTGTGTGTGGGGTAGAATCATGAAACACCCTGAGCTGGAAGGGATCCATCAGGATCACTGTCCAGCTCCTGGGTGGACCCACATTTGGCTGTCTCCTTGCCATAACGAGATGTTTGCCTTTGGCTCAGTTGCCCCCACTCCCCACCCTCATCAGCGGGAGAATGTTTCCCTGCCATCCAACCTGCCGGTGGATAAACCCAGCGGCAGCAAGAGTCTGATGTTCTACATCCCACAGCCCATTAATTCACTATCAAAGGGGTGTTACGAGGATAACGGCGCTAATGATCGAGCCTTTGGATGGCTGATTGTGGGGCAGCCGAGGGTGCGGCCAGGAACGCGGCAGACAAGTGCTTGAATTTGCTCCCTACACACAGCGCCGGGAATTAACCCTTCGGCAAGGCTTTGTGTTTATTTTCCCCCGCATAAAGGAAGGGCACGAGGCCTTTGAAGAGCTGAGCTGCAAGAAGAACACACAAGGTTAAAGCCCTGAAAAGTCTTGATCAAGGAGCCGACTGGATTACAGCCAAAGCTGCGGCAAATTTCTCCCTTTCTTCCCAGACAGGGATCTAAACACAAAAGAAATAGGTTTTTTTGAGGGAATTCCGTCTAATTCCATCAAATCCTTTCTGTCATTTCCTCGCCATCCTTTAAACATCTGACAAGGCCAATCGACCGCGCCAGGCACGGAGGGAATCGCAGCAGCGGGGCTATAACTCTAAGTTCATTAAGCGTGAATTATTATTTGAGCCAGCCTCAATTTTCACCAGCAGAATTAGACATTCCTAAAATAATGTCCCTGACACATGCAGAAAATGGGCTTTACGGCTCTCACCTTGAACTCCACCAGAACTCCCACCTCATCTGTTACCCTTCCACGGGCAGGAGACGGAGCGCGGCGCTGCGGCTTCACCTTTAATTATGCCAGGTATTTAAGGGCTAATGTTCATAGAAGAGGAGTATACGAGGCAATAAATGGCTTTTGCAGGTGATTAAATGCCCAAGCAGAACAGAGGCACTTGATAAGTGCAGAGGCCATTTGCTCCATTATGCTCCCAGTGCTGTGAACTTTATTCCTGCTTCCCGATGAGGAAGCGGAATATTCAACAAGAGAAAGAAAAACATAAATGGACTGAGTTTTACATATTAAATATATATATTGCACATACGTAGTTCATGTATTTATTTCTTCACTGGGCATTGAGGTTTGCTCTGCCCAAGTGCAGCAACTTCAGAAGTTTAAATGGCAGGTGAAATGCCACAAATCACCCAGATCAAGGAGGATTTCAGCCCAGAATCTTGCTGCAAGGGATATGTCACCCCTCCCTACAGCTCCTTTCCATAGAGTGAACCCGTGGAGCAAGGAGAATTTAAAGAAGGTTTGCGGATGCTGTTGGTTTCCCCAGGGGCCAGTGGGCAGCGTGTGAGGTGCCAAAGGCTCAGGGAAGCCCTGGGGACAATAGATGAGGCATAAATCATAGGAGAACCAAGTCTGGACAAATCTTTGGGACCAGAAAATATCCCAATGGGTCTGGCTGCACCTCTGCTGGCTTCATACAATGGTTGTGCGGAGAAAAAAGTCAGCTTTAAGTCACAAATTTGATTCTTATTAAGTAGTTAAATTCAATTTGGGGCTCTTTGTATAATGCTGCACTGCAAAAGTCTTTATTTTAATGTTTATTTTCTTGGTAATGGTGAGAAGTCTCCAAAAACATCTTTCTATCAACAATTCCTTGCAGTTGCAGCCACAGCCCAGAAGCTGCAAAAGCAGCTCTAAATCCCACTCTGGCCATATGTCCAGTAGCACAAAAAAATCTATAACTCTATTTCGCATCGGGTCACTTCCAGCGGCATGACTAAGGACATCAGCCCCGTGTGTGGGGAGAAATCCATTCCTTCCTGCCAGAGCCTGACCGAGAGCGTTTCCTTGCCATAAAATCACACACGGAACCCTCCTTGGCGCTTTAATTTCCTCCCATCTCTGCTGAGCCCAGAAACCTGCCTGGTTTTTGCTGGCAGTGTGTTTTGGAGCTGCCCCTCTGCCACCCCTGGGAGCATGTGAAATCCCACCAGTCCATGAACACGGCATTGCCCATCCTAGCATCTGGAATGGATTCTCCACACACAGAACATCTGGCCTGTTTTCTCCTTCCCCTCAGCTCATCCTGATCGTTATCTCTCCAGGAGGATGCTGCCATCGCCACACACAAGGCCACAATCTAATTTATCCAGTTCCTTTTCATAACTCCCAACACTCCGTTATTAGGGCAGGTTTATATTTCTCCTGCAGTCAAAGGCCACAGCCCCAGTCACCCCGTGTTTCAGACCATTAAGAAATAAGTTAAACAACATTAGACCCCAGAGGAAATTTGAAGCCCACAACTGCTAAGCTTTTGCTGCAATGAAAATTGATCTATTTGTCTTATTTTCCATTTCCCGTCAAGTAGAGAGTTTGCAGCTCCTAACAAGGTTTGGCCATGCACGACTTTCACATCCATCCTATCCTTGGTAGGGCATACAAAGCTTCAGACTCTTCCGAGCTCAATTCTTATTTTAAAAAGCATTTAAAATATTTAATATAAAGCTATTTAATGAAAAATTGTGCTAAGGTTCAACAAGAGCATAGGAAGATCAAGAGCAAATGGACTCAAATTATACCAAGGGAGGTTTAGGTTGGATATTGGGGAAAATTTCTACACTGAAATGATTGGCACAGGCTGCCCAGGACAGGGGTGAATCTGCCATCCCTGGAAGGATTTAAAAGCCGTGTGGATGTGGCACTTGGGGACACAGATAATGGTAACCTTGACAGTGCTGGGTTGGTTGGACTCGGTGACCTTAGAGGGCTTTTCCAACCTAAACCATTCTATGATTTTCTTTTTCCCTCTCCTCCTTGCTTGTCTTCCTCCCATGAAATCCTTTCAACAAATAAAACCCAAAGATCATCACTACAACCTCATTTTTCTTCTGAATGGGAAAGGAGCATGCTATTCTGGTAGGGACAGGAATAAAACACTTCTGTGCAAGCCAAATATTCATCTTTCTTTTGCCTTGCTTGCACTCGCTGCTGAGCTCTTTGTTGTCAGTGTTTGTTTCCTACCTGCAGAAATTGATGTTTCCATTGAAATCCCATTGGTTTGGGATATGTTGCCAGCAGTGCCCAGAGCCAGATGCCTCAGGAGGTGGAAAATCCCTTCCAGGGCCCATCCTGGTTTGCAATGTCGCACTGGAGCTGCAGTTTTTCCTCTCCAAAGTCCAAATCCTCAATCTCCTGACTGCTTGTCAAGCAAATGGATTTGGTCACAGACAATTTTGGGAGTAAAAAAGTGAAAAATCTCATCTCCTTCTGCTTCTCACCTTCGTGTGCAGTGCACCCTGACAGGTTTGGGCAGGGGATGGAATATCCTGGGGTTAAAGCAGGACTTACCAAAACACATCCACACACCATTGAAGGTTTGCAGCACAGAGCTACAACTCCAGATGATTTCCTACAAAGTCTCACTCCAGAGACTGAAAACCGACGTGACAAGACTGGATTGATCTGTCCAAGGAACATTATCTCCCCTGGCTTTTCTAGGAAGAAGGGAGCAGGGCAGCTGCAGCCCTGGAAGTGGCTTTGACAGGAGCTGACACTCCGTGCTCGGGTCTAGTTGAAAAGGCGGTGGTTGGTCAAAGATTGGACTCCATGATATTGGAAGTCTTTCCCAATCTTATTGGTTCCATGAGTCTATGATTTGGAGAGTCCCTTGGTCCAGGAGAGGACATCCCCACCATTCCCACCAAAACCTGCGAGATGTCACATTGATCTGACCACAGTTCCAGGACTCTGGGAGCACAGAGGGCTGCAGCCACCGCTCCAAGCACAGAAAAGCTTGGGATTCTCAGAATCTGGAAGAATTTGGAGCAGCCTGAGCTAAAACACCACCTGGTAAGTTCAAGGGCTGCTGTCCCCAGCAGCTGTCTCACTGCCTCTCCTTGCCCAGATGTGTTGAGGGAGGACAGAGCAGCAGGGGAAGCAAATCCTGAAGTGCAGCAGATAGTTCCAACTTTGTATTAACTCTCTGCTGGAGCCAGTGGCAGCTCAGGAGACCTTCTCATGATGTTCCCAGGTCCTGGCTGCAGAGGTACCTGTGATATCCCTACCAGGGACACCCACTTCCTCCACCTCCTCCTGCAGCTGAGACTCTGAAAAAGCCACTTTGCTGCTATTTTATTTTCCCCAAACACATCAGTCTCAGAGAAGATATTTTCTCCCATCACAGATTTTCCCTCAATAAAATGTGACATTTTCCTGCCTACACCCATTTATTGCACAACACGAGCTCATTCTCCACTGCCAATTTACATGCAGAACTTTTCAAATTTGTTTTATTTTTTAATTGGGGAAGGAACTCTGCTGCTTTGGTAGCATCCTGACAATTTAAAACCCTGGAGCGAGCTGTTTACAGACCGCCAGATTTCTGTTTAGCGCTCTCCACATCTCTCTTCAAACCTCAGTCCTCCTTTATAACCTTGGAAAAATCACAGGGGGATTATTCAAGGAGTTTTTATTAACTTGGACCATGCGTTTCCCCTCGGCTCAGCTGCCTGTAAAATGGGAATAAGGAGAGCTGCTCTATTACCTGTGGGGCAGCTCTGTCTCTGGCAATCAACCTGTGCAGCGCTTGGCGTGAGGATTCCTGACGTCAGGGTGGGACTTTTGGGCAGCTGCAGGAATGTGATGACAAATAAGATTTGCGAGAAAGGTAGATGAGATCTTGTTAGCTCTCGGGCAGAGGTGATAATAGATAAGATAAAACCGACATGCCCACGCTGCTGTAAAACAAGAAGGGTCGGGCCCCTCTCCTGTACCAATTTGCAGCGGAGTACGATGAAACCCGGGAGAATGTCCCAGGGAAATAGGTGCTACTCTGAGCACAGCGTGGGGAGCTGCTTATTTACTGATGGCAACAAGTGTGGAAGCAGCTGCAAGGAGCCATCAACCTGTGATTGCCCTGGAAAATAATCCCATCTCCCTGCCCTCCCGCCATCGAGGCTGGAGGAAAATCAATCCAGAGCTGAGATTGGATACTGTGATACAATATTTATGGCTTTGGCACTCGAGCCGGGCTCTGCCTGCTCAGGAGGGGATGAAGTGCAGCTCCTGGGGTGTCCCATGGGTGCCACAGTGATGTTCAGATGGAGTGGGAGCCGTTTGCGCCCATGGATCCTGCCCTCTCTGCCAGCTCTCTTCCAGCCAAAGGATTTAGTGCCATAAATGCATCACTGCCCTATCAATTCCTGCCAATTCCATCAACATTGTCATGTGCATGAATACAAGGCAAGGAATAGGGTTCCAAAGACATGATGTTCCTTCTCTCCCAGGGAATTTCCCAGACCAAGGCAGGTGTTCCAAGCATGGCCTGCAGTGATCACTGCCAATAAAACCCTGTCCTGCCATTCACAGACTCAATGGTCCCACTGGCCTGGGGAGCATGGGAGCTGGCTGGGAAAGGGATGTGACCTTGGCTGGGAGCTGGATGTGACCTTCACACTGGAGCCTTCTAGCCACTGTCACAGGGGAGACACCCGCAGGGCAGTGGCAGTGGAGGGGAGGAACAAACAGATCCTGCCTGAACATTCCCAGCTTTAGGAGGGCTTTGCAATTCCTTTAAACCAAATTGAACACCACTGAGCACCCAACTCCATGCTTTGGCTGCTGAGAGCATCCAAGAGATGCTCACCCTGGCATACACATGCAGGGGGAGGGAACAAGGAGGGCACAGAGGGAGCAAGAAGGGCACAGAGGGAACAAGGAGAGCACAGAGGGAGTAAGGAGGGCATAGAGGGAACAAAGAGGGCATAGAGGGAACAAGGAGGGCACAGAGGGAACAAAGAGGGCATAGAGGGAACAAGGAGAGCATGGAAGGAGCAAAGAAGGCACAGAGGGAGCAAGGAAGCAAGTCCAAAATTCCAGACACCAACCCCAAAAGCCTTCTAGAAACAGCCAAACCACCCCTGCCCCATCAGCCCAGCAATCCTGCCCAGTCAAGCCATGGTGATGCCCCAAGAGCATGGAAAACAGCAACGGGGCATCTGGCCAACCCTTCCCAAACACCATCAGCAAGAGCACCATTTCCCCTCCCAAGTCACCAGCCCCCTCCATCTCCAGGATTTATGGGGCTGTCCTGGTGACACAGCATCTCCGTAACTGCAGAATGGCAGTTGTAAAAAATCCCATTTGCCAGCGTATTAGAATCCTATTAGCGCTCCCGGCGGAGGAATAACGCCGGGCCTCCTGGCGGGATAAAGGGACTTGGACTCAGCCTCCACAGCTTTATGGCCCTCTCCCTCATTTGCTGATCAAACTGACAGATATAAAGCTGCGGGCAAGAAGTGTCCTTGGCCCCTAAGCCCACAACGAGAAAATGCCTTTGAAGAAACACAAGTGCCAGCAAGGAGACTCCAGTGCTGCCAGGAAAGGGCACAGCATCATCTCCATCAACCCCAATTCTGGGGTAGAAAATGCACAGCGACAGGGTGGGAAGGACAACAGCCTCCTAGACACACCCCTGTGCAAGGCCCAGGAAATCCCATCCTGTGGATATACCACCAAACCCTGACTTGCTTCTTGGCTGTTTAAAGGACCTGTTTTCACAAACACAGGGGGTTGTATAATTACTGGAAGGATCACTAATAAATATCTATTGATTGTCTGGAATGGTGCAGGGAAAAATGGCTGTTCCATAAAATCAAGCCCCATCCACTAAATTGCTCAAGGCCAGGCTGGATGGAGCTTGGAACAACCTGTTCTAGTGGAAGGTGTCCCTGCCCATGGCAGGGGGTGGAACAAAATTATCTTTAAGGTCTCTTCCAACCCAAACCATTTTTTGATCCTCCCTTACACCCCAAACCAGCTGCAGACACATTTCACATGCAGCAGTCTCCTCCAGCACATCTCCCTGCAAAGTATCCTCCTCTTCCACAATATGACTTCCCTCCTTTTTGTGGCCCTGGGCACAAGAATGCTGAGGCAGAGCAGGGCTGAAAACACCTCAGCACAAGGAAGGGTTGGGTTTTATTCCCTCCAAAGACACACACAGCACACAGATGCTCCCAGGGCATGTGTGCTGCCTTTGGAATCTTCAGGGAGTTGCCCCGTGCAGAGGAGACAGTGTGGGGCTGGACTGGGAAGCCCTGGCAGCATTCCCAACTCTCCGGGTTCACCAGTGCAGCGTCCTGGGGAGAATAAATAAATAATTGCAGACTGCTTGCTCAGCACTGCTGTAAATAGTTCATGAGTTCCAGGAGATTTATTTCCCTCTCCTCGCCTTAACGAGCCCACAGCCGCCATGGAGGGATGGGGAGGTTCAGTCTCAGCCACCAGGCAGGGCTGACAGGGAGCCCTGTTGTGCACAGCACTGTGAGTGGGATTTTTGGGAACAGCACACGCAGACCCACTGGCATCGGCTCATCCAGCATCTCATGCTTGTGCCCATTCCCAAACCCAGGGTTTATAGGTCCACATGCCAGTGAGAAAATGCTTTTTCCAGCCCTCGAGGATTTGTTACGAGGTCCTTGGCGACAGTCCCAAGTGCTGCTGCCTCCCCCTTGAGACGGCTCTACCCACCAGCCCTTAGGAAGACACTTCCCAAGAGATTTACAGTGAGGTCTCACACAAACCCAGGAGACCCAGCCGGGCTCCCAGGGAAACAGTCTGTCAGTCTGTCCCCAAGGGCCTCGCAATGCCAAGAGGACACGGGAACTATTAAGAGCTAATGAAGAGGTATAAGTGTGGCAGCCACCCCGGGGACAAACACAGCTGAGGACTGCACAAGGAGGTAACCATTCATCCAAGCTTTCATTTTGAGGTCCCTGCTCTATTTCCAGAGCAAACTTGGCCAGACGGAGTTGTTCCAGCAGAATTTCTCCCATGTCACCTCTCCCTTGGAGCCGTCTAACAAAGGGACCAGCAAAGTGTGTGAGCTCCAGCGGGCACCCACCCCTCCTCACAGCAGCACCAGTGCTGTAAAGGCTTTATCAATCCCTGGAGCCATCCAGCCTCCCCTGCTAGGTCTCTTTATTATGTGCCTTGACATTTCCAAGGGTTATATTTCCGCCTGTGAGAACCATCAGTCCAGCAGCACACAGTAATATATGGAGTAATAGAGTCTCAGCACAGCAGGTTTAATCTCATATTGCCGAAGCCCCTGGTGTCCTAGCTGAAGTAAGTTTGTCATTAGGAATTCCTTTCACCCGACCTTGTTTTGTTTGGGGTTATTATTTTACCCCTAAAGAGAAGAGAAACACTCGATATTGATTTATGACTTTCCCGTTTCTTCCTGTGCAATGCAAACTGGGCAAGCTCCAGGCAGGAGGAGAGGAGAGGGAGAGAGCCCAGGCTGGCTCCCCCCGCCAGCCAGCACAGCCACACTGTGCCACCAGCTGGGGGACACCTCGGGGACCCTGCTGAGCCCTGAGCAGGGTCAGAGCCCTGTGCAGCAATGACTCCACAACTTCAGCCCAGCAGATTTACCAGCAGAGCTCGGAGCCACAGAAGATTAATGATCAGCCCTGGTGCATCCACTAATTCGATGAAAAAAGGGCAAGGCAGGGGAAAGGAATATAATCAGGATATTTTCTACAGTGCCAACTTGGATTTGGAGGGACAAAGCAGCAAATAGGGCAGCAGAGAGTGATAATTCAGAATTCCTCTGTGCCTTTTTAGGGCAATCCAAGGGAAAGGGGTTGAGCCCTAAAAGTGGAAAGCATTCAGTGCACATCAAAGATATGCTGGAAGAAATAACCTGGACAGGAGAGGGGCCCAGCACTCCCATGCCCATGTTCCTTCACTCTTTGGCGCCTCAAATTTACCTCCCTACCCAAACACAACACTTGGGAGAAAATACCAGTTCATTTTCTCTGGTTATCCCAGGAATCCAGCAAGATCATAGAATAGAATCATGGAATAGCTGGAGTGGGAAGGGACTTTAACATTAATCTAGTCCTGCCTGTGCATCCCAGCACCTCCCTATGGTTGCAACAGCCATGGGAGCATTTCCACAGGAGCCCAGAACAAGGCTGTAACACGTGTCTCTAGATCCCTGATGTGCTGTGCCCTGACGGCCGTGAGGATTTTCAGGCTGTTACACAAAAACCAGGATTAAATCAAGCCCAGTAACGGGGCTGGCAGCCTTCTGCAGCCATCTAAGGGCAAGAGGGCCCAGGGGACAGAGCAGCTTTGTGCTCTGCTGCTGCGTGGCTCCACAAAGGAGGGGATGAAGTGGAGAGAGCCGGGACACGGCTGCACGAGGCAGTGCCAGATACCAGCCTGAAAACCCCACACAGACAGGCTGCCCCACCTCATCCAGCTCCAGCTGGAAAGCAGAAACACCACCACGGCCTCCAGTTCCTCAGAGCCCTTCCCAGCCTCCTGGGATAGATGAGTGATACTGAAAGGCTTTATCTCAGACCCCCAAAGCCAGGAAAATTGGGGAAAGTGCCAAACACACCGTTCCCAAACAGAAGCAGCAGCTGAATGAAAGGACTTGGGGAACCTGTCCACACTCGGGGCCTTGGGAATAGGAGCTCTGTTGTAGGAGCTTTACTCCTTGCTGCATTTGATTGCTGCTTTCCCCTGGAGCACAGTCGTCCCTGAGATCACAGCTTCATGGAGGAGCGAGATAAAAAGGTGCCAGGAATGATGCCAAAACCCCTTAATCCATTCAAGGCCAGCTGACATTTCCCAGCTGAAATCTCTGGCTCTATCAGAGCAGGAGATGCTCGGGCAGGTACCACACAGCAAATCTGAGGACATGGACACAATGTGAGGCTTCACTCTGATGTCCTGACCACACCAAGGAGCTCAGCTGGCCTCTGCAATCTATAGGTTTCCATTTGGGAAACCAACTGTGGAAGTTTAGGGGTGCTTTGGGGGTCATCCAGGTGTGTCTAAGCAAGCAGGGGCCACATGGACTTGCAGAAGTCCTTCGGGGCAACAAATGCTGCTGGAAAAACCCAGTGGGAGTTTCAGAGCAAACCCATTGCAGCTCTGCAGTGGCTTTGAAAGCCTCCAGGAAGCAGCAGGTAGGGGCTGGAGGGGAATGAGGTTGTGCTGAGTGTGGCACCCTCCTGTTCCCAGGATGTGCACCCGCTGTGTGCTGTGATGGCAGCTCATCCTGACTGTCCACGGCACTGGAAGGACACCACTGGCTCATGAATATGCAGAGGCTGGGTCAGAATTAACATTTTTAATGAAATTAACTCAGGCAACAGGGTTCTTTGCCTGACCACGGCTTGGGAAGCATGGAGAAAAGCTGTGCTGGAGAGAAGCAAGCCCCGGAGGATTCCTGGAAAAATAGCCTTGCCTCCTCCTGGCATCTGCCCTCGTCTCCCAGCCCTCTCCCCACCAGGAACCACAGAAAGAGACACACATGGGTGTGGGAGCAAGGAGAACACTGGGAGCATAAGGACCAAATATTGAAAGCACATTGTATCTCCTAAACCATGAGGATCAGATCACACTGGAGCAGGCTGGGGATCCCAAAAGAGCATGGCTGGGATCCCCAGAGGAGGCTGTGGACTCCCAGACCCCAGCACAGCCTGTTCCTCCCGTGGCAGAAAGGGATCCTCTCTCTCCAGCAAACCAATCCCTGCTGTACTGATTACATTTCAATTAGCAAAATTCCTGTGGGTGGTGGGCTGGGCAGAACTGGAGAGGCTGTGACAGGGCTGGTGGGACTATTGAGCCTGCCTTGCAGAGAGAAACACATCCCAGCCCAGAGGCACCTCTTGTGCCTCTTGCCATAGCAAGAATTCCTGGAAAAAACAGGCTGAAGACCCCATGTTATCTGAGAAGGGCCCTAAGCTATGAATCCCAGCCATGCTGCCAGGTCCTGGTGCACATTCCTATTTTCCCAGCTCCTTGCTTCCTTCCCAACCCACTCCTTTTTATGCTGGTCAGGATGGCAATCAGTCCTTCCCATGGGCACTGGGACCAAGGCTCAGCCTCACAGCCCCAGCTAAAGCAAGAGGGTTTTTTTCTGGTGCAGAACCGATCCCTGACTTTCCTCACCACGTCTCCAGTGGCAAGGGCAGCGTATATTCCACTGCCAGGAATACATTCTGTTTAATCTACACCAGCAGCCCTTTCAGAGGCTCCAGCTCCATCAAAAAGAATTTCCACAGGGAAGTAATTTCAGGATCAGTGACTTCCCCCACACAGAGCATCCTGACCCAACCCTCAGATGTTGCAGCATCTCACCAAAACATCTCCCACAAAGGTTTGGGGCTGGCGAGCCCAAACCCCAGGTGTCTGTGGGCTTAGGAGACCCTCATGGCACTGAGGGAGGCTGAAGTTTCTCCCTCTCTTTTGTCAGGTCAAATTTACAGCAACAGGAGAACGTTTCAGGAGAGATTTGTCATTGTTTGTGGCAGTTTGGAAAGCTCCTAAATATGCTCTGTGCAATCGTGAATGTAAATTGAATAGAAGGAAAAGCAATTTGCGAGGCATTAAAATCCCTCTGCAGGTTCCTTTGAAGTGATCGATGTCTCAAACCACGATGTTATCTCCACGTAACCAAGTTGGGCAATGCAATCCAATCCCTGAAGTCATTCCCTTCTCAGGTAACTTATCAGCCCATGCACCACATTCACTGCCGACCTCTGCAGGCACCGCTGTGCCTGCAGAGCTCTCCCCTCCCTGTCTCCCAGGGCACCTTTACTGCAGAGGGAGAGAAGGGAGGGACCTGGCATGGCCAAATTTTGGGTTGAACATGGCCTGGCTGAGCTCCCTCTGAACAGAATCGCAGCCCCTACAGAAGAGGGCCAGGGTGCCTTTTGCTCTTATTCCTGCACGATGCATCAAAACCAGGTTGCACTGCTGGGTGTGAAGCTGTGAACCTCGAAGAAGTGCAATTCTCAGCCCCGTGCAGCATGACACAGGCTGCACACTCAGCTCCTCCGCCCCACACGGATAATCTGCAGCCGGAGGAGAGCGATCGCCGCATCCCCGCTGCCTGCAGGAGGGACTTTTTTGGGAGGATTCTCATCACACCCGTGCCTGGCAGATTTCCATGTGCTGTGATCCCAGCCCCAAGGCAACACGTGGAATCGCGATTTGCACTCATCAAGCTCCTGGAGCATTCCCACAGCCTGTGCATCTCCTCCCTGAAAAGGTGTGTGGCCACTGGATTAAGGATTATGGAGATTTAAGAGCTTTTATGAGTTTTCACGAGATGGGAATTAGAAAAAGCCCAGCCAACAAGCAGCTGTGCCAAACTGCTGCTGGAATGGCCTCTCTCCATTATGCTCTTTTTCTAGGGATCCTTGGATCCTGGATCCCAGTCCCTGGGAGCATGCACAGCATGTGCATGAGAAGTTGTGGATGCCCCATCTCTGGAAGTGGATGCCCCATCCCTGGAAGTGCTCTAGGCCAAGCTGGACAAGACTGGGAGCAATCTGGACGCTTGCAGGAATGGAAAGGAGAAACCACATGGAAAAAGATGAGCTCTGAGGTCCCTTCCAACCCAAACCATTCCACGATTCTGTGAGCTGCAAGGCTGCTTCCCACCAACCCACCTGCAAGGAGCAAAGGGGCCCTGTGGGCCAGGTGTTGTTGGATGCACCTGGGAAGCAGCAGTGATGAGGAGGAGACAAGAACTGGGATAGAACAGACAATGATCCACCCAGCCGAGGCTTCCCCCTCCCCCGGTGACCGCTGCTCCCAGCATCCCGGGGCACCCGGCTGCAGCAGGCAGATAGGCAAGGATTCCTCTGCAGGAAAAGTTTCTTCCTAATCATATTAGCTGGAGCTGGGCCCGTGCCCTGCAGCAGCAGGTCAGTATCTATTTCAAAGTTTTCACTCCTGAAAATAAATTTACTGTTAGCGCTGCGGACCTCTGGCGCATGCATAAGCAGGAGGATTGGGGAGTGGGTTCGGGCTCCTCGGGCAAGGGGAGAAAGCAAGGAAGGAGCGAGGCAGCAAAGAGGGAAGTGAGAGAAAGGGTTAAAGCTCCCTCCTTCCCTCCCAGCCCAGGCAGAGGAGCTGCTCTCAATCAGTGTGTGATTGCAATCAGCAGGAAGGTGCCGTTTGCATTAAACAGAGCAGACAGGGGAAAAAAAAGACAAGACAGGCTGTGCAATCTGAAAAATTTATGTAAAAATCACAAACAACAATAAAAACCAGCTTTTTTTTCTTTTTTTTTTCCTCTCCCTCTGCTTCTCCTTGTTATTATTTTTCCCAAGGGCAGAGAACTGGGATGGAGCAGGGAGTCAGTACTTCCCGGTGCTCCTCTGCCCTACCTAAACCCGCCCTACATCGAACCTTGCAATCAGTCTCCTTTACTACTAATTTTGCCTCATGTTTTTTAATTAAATTTGCCGCTTCCTTCAAATACCAGTCAATGAACCATCCACATTTCCTCCAAATACCCTTGAAAACGTGGAATCAAACACAATGATACCCAAAGAAATGTCACTGCAGAGGCGTTGCCCCGAGCATGCGTGGCCACAGCAGGAGCCAGGGAGGAGAACTGGGGTAAAACACGGAAAACTTGGCCACGGAGGATTTTCAGCGAGCTCAAACTGCAGCAGCAGCACCCAACCTGCTCGTTAGAACTTGAGGAAAAAAGGTAACGACAATCCTGAAGATGGCACTCCTGGGCTACCCTTCCCAAGCCAACCTCCCTTCCTGACCCCCCAACCACAGGGTGCCTGGCACCCCAAAGGGGAGTGATTCAGAGCTACTCCAAACTCCCCAAGGTTGCCCAGGTCGGGTGGGAAATGTGTCCTCCCCTCTCAACCTTACACAGCTACTCTTTGGTTTCAAAGGTAGCTCCTGGCAAGGGATTTGAGGCCAAAGACCAAGGAAAAGGAGGCTGAGAAACACCAGGAGCAGCAGTGTGTTCTGTGAGAAGGCAGAAAAAAGGGAGAAAAAAGATTTTTCTTTCATCGATTTGACATTTGCTGCTTTTTGGTTTCTCTCAGCAGCATCTCCTGACTGTGCATCACGAGACAGGGGGGCCACCCGTTCCGTTTGTTCACCTGGATCCCCTGTGCCAGCCTGGGACCAATTTATTGCATCTGGACTCAATGGCAATCGGATGAACTACGACGGTTTTGCTCGGCGTTTCTCTTTGAGGGCTGAGGCTCGTTTGAACAAGAGCTCAAAGGGAAGGGAAAGGGCCTTTGAAGCCCCCCACGGCGTGGGACTGCATGAAAAAGGCCCCTGAGCCGCCACCAACTCGGCAACACCCTCACTCCCTTTGTGCCAGGGCTCGCTCACTCCTCCCTGGAGCATCGCTGGAGCTCAGGACTGAGCCCACACAAGTCCTCGCTGTTCCGCAGGAGCCTCTTCCCACCCTGAGCAGGAGAGAGCTTTGTGTGGAGCAGGCAGGACTAACCATGCCTCAGCTGGGCTCTCACCCTCCCAGCAGCAAACCTTCCCAAGTCATCACCCAACAGGGGAGAGGCTCAGGCCACCAGCAGCAAGGCCTGGAAAGGGGGGAGAAAGACTTCTGGGAGTATCTGGAAGCAATTTGATCAATGATACGGAGCAAGAGTGAATCCTAAGGGGCTTTTTCTGCATCACAAGCCTTGCGGGTGAACCGAACCTCAGCTACATCTGGACTTCCTCCACGTTCTGAGCTGCCAGGTTTGGCATTCCAGCTCGGCACAGGGACATATTCTGCATTTAAATGGACAAGAACCTTATCCCCAAGATGAAAGGGGATGGTGGGAAGGCAGTGTTCCAGCCCTGGGGGGATGGCAGGAGGATAACCAGGCACATTTTTCCCCTTGTCCTGACATCTCCTTGAGCTGGGTGACTCCCAGAAAACCCAGGACATTAAACCCAGGACAGCATGGGGAGCAGGGCATTCCGAGGGCTGCAGCGATAGGATCAGGCAGGAATGCTGGCAACCAGAGGCTTTATTAGGCTCATTTATTTATTTATTTATTTCTCCAAGCAGTAGGTGTTAGCCTAAGGTGAGTGAAGCTGTGGGAGACAGGTAATATGTTATGGAGAAATCTTCTCTGGGTAAGCAGAGGGCTGGGCTGGCTGCTCCTGTGCTCTATGCATTATTTATGGCCCTGCTGAGCGCCGCCAGCCCCTTTATCTGCCTTCCAAGGGGCTCGAGAAGAAAATGAGTCTTTGACTCAGCAATTTTTATCCCAGCCAAATGAAAGAGAAATACACACACACACACACACACAAACACAGACATATATATATATATACAAACTGAATCCACTCTGGGGAGGTGACAGGGAGCTAATCCAGCCCCCTGAGAGGCTGCAGGTACTGGCTCTGGGCGGCTCAGAGTGAAGAGATTTAGTTCCTATATAAATTGTCTGCAGCTCTTCCCCTTCTGCTGACCTCCAGCGCCATGTCTGTCTGTCCTTAGGCTGAGCACAAACCCAAAGCCCAGCCTTTGGGAGAGCTTAGGAAGTGCCTAACACACTCCAGGTGCTGCTATCAATTAAATAAATCTGCATGATGCATCACACAAATAAATAAATAAGTGGAGATGACTGAAGAGCTCCATTTTTTTCCCAACTGCACATATACACACGTGTACTTAAAGCCAATTTTTCAAACAATAAAACACTTGAATTTTTTTCTGCATGAAAAATTCATCCTGTCTTACAGCCATCTCAAAAGCAAATAAGCAAAAAAACAAATAAATTCTTTGTGGTGGAAAACATCACCCAAATCATTCCTGATGATCTTCACCACACAGACACAATTCCCAACCAGCCCTCGACGCCCTGGTTGCTCCCACTGTGGAAGCGAAGAACAGATGCTACATCTATGAAAATAAAACTGTGATAATAAAATAGCAGGGCTTCTTGGAGAGAGAGGCAAAGAGAAGGGAGTCAGTCCTTTCTAGATCCCAGCAGCATTTTTTCTGGCTGTGTGGATCTCCCCGTTAGAACAGGGACCCATCCCAGATCCATCCTGCAGCGCAGCCACTGCCACCAGCTAATTATCACCTCTGCCTCCCTGCATCCAGGCTCTTTAAAAATAGTTCTTTTAATCAGGGCCGCTTCCCCCGCCGGGAGCCGGTGTGCAATCCTGGCACCGGTTGCAAATGGGTGCCCCAGATCTATTTTGAGCTCCCCAGGGCTGTGGCTCCGCCGGGTCCCCATCACAGGACAGCCAGCACGGTGCGAAAGGAGCTGGAGCTGCCTGAGCCACAGGGAGCAGCAGCGAGGAGCGATTTCCCTTCCTCCGGGAAGGTTCCTGTAGATGAGGAGCCAAAGGCTCTCACATCCCTGTATCCAGGTTAAAGCCTGGCCAGAGAGCCCCCGAGAAGTGATGCTGAAGACATTTGCAGTGTGTACCACGGAGATAAGCTGGTTCCAGAGTCCATGAGTGAGGACAGAGCTCCTCCTTTCTCTCCTTCACTGCCTCCCTTCGAAATTCTCACCTGGCACCTCCTCTCCATGATAAAAGGTGGGAGAAGGGCCAGGCTGGTGAGCAACTTGGTCTAGTGGAAGATGTCCCTGGCCATGGCAGGGGGTGGGACAGGATGAGCCTCAAGGTCTAACACAAATCAGTCTGTGATTCTGTGATAGAGCGGGTTCCTCATCCCAACTCTCCGCAAGACCTTTCCCATCACAATGAGAACAAAAGCCAAATACTAAAACGGGTTTTCCAAACCCCACTGTGAGCACAGCCACGGCGTAGCCAGAGATTAACCAATCATAGAATCCTATGTTCAGAACATAAAAAACATTGTATGCCACGCTTAAAACATCACAAAATACCGTCTTTAAAAACAACCAACCCAACCCAAAAGTCTTCCCTGG
>VXBQ01001639.1:284470-337382 GCA_013400175.1 Phainopepla nitens | reverse complement strand
CGACCCGGCACAGAGGGGGCTCACAGAGGAGACGCGCTCGTTATCAAAGTTCGGAAAAGCCTTAAAATAATTGAAAAGGTAAATAAAAGCGAGGCGGCGAAGCAGAACGGCTGGCAGTGCCTCCTGCTCGTTAGGAAAGGGGGGCACTTAACACTACACAGACAGCAAATTAGCCTTTAATCATCGCCTGCCTTCGCTGGGTTTTATCTACGAGTGAGTTTCAGCCCAGGCACCTCCCTCGTGCCGGCAGCCCTGGGGACTCCAGCTCGCCTCCTGTTTATTCCCCAGCTGCTTTGTTGTCTCAGATCAGCAGAATAAGGGAGCCGTGTCGGCAGAAGATACTTCTGTGCAGCCAGCGAGAAGTTCACACAGAAAATTGATATTCGCCGCAAATTATTTTGGATGATTTACTGGAATGAATTAACTCACAGCGACGCGGAGAAAATTCCGACGGCGCTGCTGTGTGCCTCCCACCACCGACGGCACCACTCGGGTTCCAGCCTCAGCCTTCTGGTATGAGGATGAGGACAGAGTGAGCTCAGAGAGGGCCCTGAGCCAGGCTCAGGAAGCTCCCACATGGTTGGATTTGCTGTGTGGACGCTTGCAGAGCCTCCAGGTTTGGGCTGCAGCCTGGCAAACCAAACCAGCCCAACGCAGTCCTCCCAAGTTACTCGCCTNGAACCTGGAGCAGCCTGGGATAGTGGAAGGTGTCCCTGCCCGTGGCAGGAGGTAGCACAAGATGAGCTTTAAGGTCTTTTCCAACCCAAACCCTTCCAGGATTCTATAATCCTATCCTGGTTTTCTAAGGGGCAGCAGGAGGGGAGATGTCCCATGGATGACACCTCTTGCAGACCCCAGTTTCTCATGTTGGTACCCTGGGGAGTTTTGAGAGGGATGGGAGCACCCAGGGAGAGCTGGGGCTTGTGTGACCCCAGCTCAGCTCTGCTACCTTCGTTCTGTTTGCAAGAAGCAGAGATAATGCCACTGATTGATCTTTTCCAGCTCTTTTGAAATCGCAGGATAAAAGACTCTGGGCTTAACACTGGGAAAAAGGAGCATGTCCTGCTGGGACATCTCTTCCCTTTGTGCATGGCCTCGTGATGGTGACTTCTGCGGTGCTCCCTCACCACCAAAGTGGCACTCTACAGGATCCTCGTGACTCAGGCAGGGCTCAGCTCGCTGCCAGCCAGCTCAGCACAGGGTCACACCGAGGCAGTGGCACTTAGGGATTGCTCTCAGGCCGGATGTGCACCCAGCCAGCTCTGCTCCCACCCACCACTCCGCTGACTTTGACGGGCTTACAAGAGCGATGAACTCAATCCCTCAATCCTGGATTTCCCTCCCACCACCTCCCTGGCCCTAAATACGAGCAGCAAGGTTTTTTGGCAAGAGGGAGCCCTCCTGTGCCAGGGGCTTCCTCAGCCACCCACCCACAAATGGCAAAACCAAGACAAAAAGATTCCCTCCACTCCTTTCCTTGGCTGGAGGAGAGGAGGATGAGGCTGGCTGCAAGCTGCCTCCACATTTCCTCCATCCTGGGATTGCTCAGAACCCTGCCTAATCCCTTGAGTAGCTTAAAGCATCCTCAGGGATCCACTGCTCTACACGCTGAGCCCTGCAAAGCCAAGAGCAGTGAAGGACACGCGCGACAGCCACGTCCCCAGCCGGGAAGGAGCTCGGCATCCCATGGTGGAGGATGCCCAGAGGCAGCACTGCCCACCCCAACCCCCTCTCCAAGGGAGAATATGGCCTCCCATCCCTCCTCCAGCACAGGATTCTGTCCCAAAAGCAACACTGATTTTTCCTCTCCGCGATTTTCACCCCCAGTCATCCCGAGGAGGTACAAATGTCCATCAGGCAGGAGTTATCCCATGTTACCCCCCTGCCTGCCCACTGTGCCCTCCCTGCAGGGCACCCAGCCCTGCCAGGCTGTTTTCCCATGGTCAGTCCATGTAATAGCCTGTACATAACCACCTAAACGCTGCAAACTCTTTGAAATAAGCACGGAAATTGGTTTCCAGGCTCCAGCAGTTTCTAAATAATGGATGTTTAAGATAATAATAAAAAAAAAAAGAAAAAGAAAGTGACATACAAAGTGGATTCTAGAGGGGAAAAGAAAAAAGGTGGAGCATGTTCTCAACAAAAAATCTCCAAGAAAAACTGAAACATCACAGAGGGACAGAAGCTCTGGCTGCAGCTGCCAATTTAACCCTGTGCTCTCACAGTGGAGAAAACCTCATTTCCCCGTGCTCCCCCAGTAACTCCTCCTCACTTTATATTCCGCCTCGCCGCAGATGTAATACATTCTGTCAATGCAAAATTTGGGTTGAAAAATGTGCTGGCCTTGGGGGGACGTCTGGATTGGATTGGATGGGAGAGAGGAGATGAGGAGGATGTGTGCTGAGAACAGTCGGGCGCAGGGGATGGGAGAGAACTGGAAGACATCAACCTTTGGCTCTCTCCATTAGCCAAAAGACATCCCAGGCTACTGCTCTAAGCAAAGGTCAACTGAACTGCTCATTCCTGTTGGCAACACCACCTGCATGGCTCCATTTCAGCCACGAAAGAGAGTACTTGCTTAAATCCATAAAAATTCCTTAACCCTGGGCCTGCAGCTGGAGTGTGCAGGATGAGCATCTCCCAGAAGATCACCAGCAAGGAGGAGGTCTCCATGATGACAAAAATGAGGATTTTGGAGGCTGGGAACAGCTGGCAACACGGGAAGGAGGCTGCAGTACCACTACAAGGAAAACCATAAGAGAATGGAGGAACAGTGAGTCTTTTCTCACTGCTTCCAGTGTTTCAAGAGGAGGGAATTTCCTTTTCCTCTTAGCAGACATCCACAGCTCAGTCATCAAGGATCACCCTTCAAGGGAAGAGATGGTTTAGGAGAGCTGAGTGACGCTTCCCAGACCAACTCTGCCCACAGCAAGACCATCAAAGCAGCTCCTGGACACCCCGAGGGCAGCAGCACCAATGGGGATGGATGTTTGCTTTAATTACAGCGAGTGTGTGTTACCTTTACACCTCCCCAAATCACCCACCCCCTGGCATAATTCACTCAAAGGGGCTTTTTCACCAGAGTCAGCAAAATGAAGAGATTCAATTACAGCCTTTGACTGGGCCTGCTTATTGTTATTTATAATACAATACATCCCGGCTGCTGCGGAGAGAGATGTACAGGTCCTGAAATGTTGGCTGTCTTGGCAGTTAATTGAAACGCCGGCGCCTCGCTAGGATTGCTTGTCCCTGCCTCCCCGACACTGAGCGGTGGCATCTACCTGCTGTACCCTAATAGAGAGGCACTGTCACCAAAGGACACCTGTGGCAGGAGCAGAGCTCTTGAAAGCTGCCAACTCCTGAGCTCCAGACCCAGCGGCCGCCCAGCTACAATGGGGGGTTTCAAATGAATCCTGGAAGAGCACTTGGAGGAGAATGGCTCTATTTTTGAAGAATGACACGGGGGGGGATCCACAGCCATTTCCTCTGAATGGCTGCAGACCCAGCTGCACTTTATAAGCCAAGTGATGGATATTTTTTCTCCCCTCTAGCTGCTCCGTCTCACTCCATCTGCGATTAAGTTTTGCTACCTGAATCCTTTCTGTCACTGCCTTGTGATTAGGGAGAGGATGCCGAGGTGGAAAAGGAACTCATCAGCTGGTACCAGGGGCACAAAGGGGGAGGAGAAGTGGCTTTCCCTCCTGGAGCAGGGCAGGACTCACTGGGCTTCTGGGAAGGGCTCAGCTCGGTGCCAAGAACTCCACAGCTTGCCTGGATCAAGGCACAGAGGGATAATTTCCCAGGCATGCAGCATCCAACGCCACCAATATGGGCAGCAAACCCCCAGCAGCACCTTCACAAATACACACAAACCTGAACCAGCATTTTGTGGAAGCATAGGATGGTTTGGGTTGAAAGAGACCCTAAAAATCATCTTGTTCCAACCCCCTGCCATGTGTAGGAACAACTTCCACTGGACCACATTGCTCAGAGCTCCATCCCACCTGGTCCTGAGCACTTCCAGGGATGGGGCAGCCACCACTTCCCTGGATGTCCCTATTTTATTTTGGTGGAGAAACTCAGCCCTGCAGCACTCACAGCCACATGCTGGGAGAAGAGGAGGAATGACAAGTCTGGGATGTGCCAGCACCTGCAGCCCTTTGCTGGGCTGTCACCTGCTCCTGGGTGCTCCATGGACAGGTTTGGGACTGGCACAGGAGTTTCTGCATGAGGATTTGCCAGCAGACAGAACGAATCAAAATTTGCCCTGCCTTAAAATCACAGAATCATTTAGGTTGGAAAAACCTTCTAAGATCATGAAGTCCAACCATTCCCCCAGAACAGCCAACAGGAGTAGGGATATTAAATTATACCCCCAAGTGCCACATCTCTGCCTTTTAAATCCCTCCAGAAGTGGGGACTACACCTCTGACAGCCTATTCCAGTGCTTGATATCCCTTTGGATGAAGAATTTTTCCTATTGCTGATTTAAGACAGGATGCCTTTGGCCTTCTTGCCCACCTAGGCGCCTGCTGGCTTGTATCCAGCCTCCTCACAAGTGCTCTTGTGCTTCCCCCCAGAGTGCCACCAGTGGAAGCAAACGGCTGTGAAGGAGCAGGGCTGGTTATGCTGGAGGGTACCTGGGGCTCCTGGGGCTGTCCTGGACCCAGCCCCTCTCCTAACAGGGCAGCTGAGGCCTCTGACTGATCCATGAGTGGGAATAATGCCCAGATGAGCCATGCCAAGAAGGTGGGAATGTAGATGCAGTCAGCCAAGAACCTTTCTTTGACGGTCCATCAGCTGGAAACCCTGGAGGAGCAAAATGGGAAGCAAATACCAGGTGGAAACAGAGGCAGGGTCAGTCAGGAGGAGAGACTTTCTGATGCCGAGATGACATCTCTCCTACCAAGCTTTCAGCCACGTCTGTAAACACCCAACTAACCTTATTACTATTATTATTTTTATGCGCCTATAACTTGCTTCAATGACCTGAAACAAAGCCGTGGTTTGCAGCGGCAACCATCTGAGCGCCTCTGATTTTTTTTTTTTTTTTTCCTTTCCACTCTGCAAAAGGCTCCTGCTCCTTTTGGCAGCGTGGGCTCTGCTCCAGGCAGCCCAGTCCATGGAATGCTGCCTGCCTGCTGCCTACCCGTGTCCCTTCCAGCCAGCTCCTTGCTGCCTTTTGATTGATTGATCGGCGTGGCAGCCTAATAAGCGATAACAGCACATATGACAAACTAAACAAGCATCTAATGAATTGATTGACATCCGAAGGATTTGACTTGATGCACAACCCCAGTCACAGATAAGGTTAATGAGGGAGAAATTAAAATGTAGCTCAATGGGTAATGAATACAGCATGTGCCTTGTTGGAACACATGCCAGATCCATCACTCTGAATCAAGTGGTGGTAGCAATTTCTAAATTATTTATTGCACCCCTCATCCTCCTGTCTCGAGGGAAGAGGCACTTGGACTGGCCTTTGTATTATTTTTAATATCTATATATATATATAAAAAACTGTATCTCTCTATGCATTGTGAAGATCCATAGCCAAAGAAAATTGCTTTGAATTTTGCAATTTTCATGTTGGTTTTTTTTTCTTTTTGTAAACTCAATAGCAAAAAAATACAACAATCCAGAACCCGTCATGCCATTTGAATCATAATAGCTACAAATTCACTCCTCTGAATAAATGGAGAGGCTTATTTATCAAATATATACAAGATGTCTGTCTAGTTGTTAACACACAGAGGTATGAGTAGGCAGAGGAAATCGAGAAAGTTTACATATTCACTGCTGTCTCCAGGGACCTTCCTTTTCCTCCTACTTCTTATTCCCTCTCCCCTCCCCCAGCCACATCTCCAACTTGCTTTGACTTGCTGTGTTTTTTCCATTTTTTTCCCCTTTTTTTTTGCCTCAAATGCGTCTGGCTGACAAAACTTGGGCTGTCAGAAACGATCAAGAGATGAAGTTGCCAAGGGAGGGGAGAGAGATTTGCATGGAGATGCATTTCCCCATGTCTTACTGCCTGCATGAGAGGGGATCTCCTCTGCTATCCAGGAGGAGAGCAGGGGACTCTCAGTCTGCTGGAAATATTTGATTTTGCGTAGATTTATTTCCACTTTAGGAAAGAGGAAGCCAGATTCACCAGAAATGGGTCTCTACTGGTTCCCAAAGGGACAGATGCTGGTGGAGGAGAAGTCAACCAGCATCATTTGGGCTTCCTACATTATTTATTCCTAAACTCCAGGGTATATGGAGTGGTGACCAGGGGATGTGCTGTCCAAAGGGGGATGAGGAGTAGACAGGGACTGAGCAAATGGCTTCACACTGACACAGGGCAGGTTTAGATGGGATACTGGGGAGAAATCATTCCCTGTGAGACTGGTGAGACCCTGGCACAGGGTGCCCAGAGCAGCTGTGGCTGCCCCTGGACCCCTGGAAGTGCCCAAGGCCAGGTTGGACAGGGCTTGGAGCAGCCTGGGACAGTGGAAATGTCCCTGCCCAGGGCAGGGGGTGGAACAAGATGGGCTTTAAGGTCCTCCAACCCAAACCATTCCATGATTCTACAAAATGCAGATCCTGCATCCACCCAGAAGACACCAGCTACAGCCTTTCCCTGCAAAGTATGGGGACTCCTGTGCTTCCAGGTTCTGAACGATCCACAAGGCTGCTGTGCTGAGTACCAGCAGAGGAAATCACCCCTTCAGCCATCCTTTGGGTCAACCTAAGAGCCACGGAGAACCTCATGACCTTTCTCCTCATCAGCAGCTCGAGACACTGAAGCCAACAGGTGTGAACTGTGTTTTCCACCAAATCCTTATAAATAGTGCCTGGCTCTTGTGGGAATGAACCCCCACAGCAGTGCAGAGGTGGAGCTTTTGCTGTTCCAGGACTCCTGCCCTTCCCCAATGTCCCCCCAGCAGAAAGCCTGACACAGACATAGAGAGATGGATAAAACAACATCCTGCAGCTCCCAAAGGCAGGCTGAGCTCACACCTCCCTGGGGGTGCTCAGAAAACACCTCCAGGGCTCCCTGGCCTTCCATACCACGTGTGGGATGGTGTGGGAAATTCTGCTCTGAAAAGCCAGTGTCCATAAAGGAGACAGAGGAGTCCTTCAGCTTTATTGGAATGAAGGGAGAGAGTCCACTGGGCCACACGCCCGCGGGGTTTTCTCTCCCGAGGTTTCAGAGGGCGCAGCCTCCCTTCTACCCTCACTCCCAGCCCAGTGTTGCTCTCTTCCTTTCCTCATTGCTGAAGTACTGGGGAGGTAAATCCTTCCCGAACTGCCTACTCATATCCTTCCTTGAACCTGGCATTTTCCCCCAAAAGAAGTTCAGCCTTGTGCAGACCCTTGTCTCTTCCATGAGCCAAGCTGTCCGGGCTCTGCAGCAAACCTGCTGCTTGAAGTTGGTGGAAACCCCCAGACCCATTTCAAAAGCGTTCAAAAACGACTCAAACGACCCAAAACCTCATGCATGGAAGTGTTTGTAAAGACCCCGGCACACATCTTCCCCGTCAGGACGGAGGGGTCACTCCAGATGCCACTGCAGAAGGCGCCTGTGCCACGGAACGCTTTCGCTTCCCACCCGCAGCAATGTTTGCAGATGAGCGAAAGCTTCCAGAAGGCTCAAGTGAAACATCCACATTTTTTAGGTGCTCGTCTGAACCCATTAGCACATCTTAATTGCTATCGGCAGAGAGGAACGCCAGACTTTCCCCACGTCTGCCGAGTCTGTCTGCCTGCTCGGGGATAAGGGAGAGGCACCGGCGCGCAGCCCCGCATCCTGCAGGCTGCGAGTTCGCTCTCCTCTGAGCGCAATCTGTCCCCGGGTTCCTCAGCTGTCTGCAGGAGGAAGCAGGGAGAGGGAAAGGAGCCAAGGCTCATCTTCTCTTGGTGAACGCCAGGAATCGCACCGGGCTTTGCCAAAACGCGCTGAGCCCAGAGACGCCCCATTTCCAGCGAGCCGGCGCCCGGGACACCCCGCACAGCGATGCCGTGCGTGCCTACAGCGCTGTGGGGACATGGGGAGCTTGCCCGAGGACAGAGAGGCTTCCCCAGATCGCGGAGGGAGGTGGGAGCCAAGGGACGGGCTCTCCCTGCCGACTCCCGGGCAGACTCCGCCGCAGGTGCTGGGAGAAACTTGGAGCTGCTGCAGAGCATCAGTTAATTTGTCATCATGGAAACAGCCAGCCCGGGTCAGCGGCTGTTGGTGGAGGAGTCAGGAAGTGCTGCTGGTGGTGATCTGTTCTTTTTCCTTTTTTTTTTTTTCTGTCTTTCTTTTAAGGAGATTTCATTTTTTTTTTTTAAGCTGCCTTGATAAGGAATTTACCAGGGCAAAATGAGATTACACCGGAGCTCGGAGTAGCTAAAAGCAGCAGTTTGCTGGGGATGCAGAGACTGCTGCTTATGTTGTCTCTCTATCATCACATATATCCTTCTATCTAATCTATCTAGCACCATATATACCCTTTAGCTTCCAGCTCCCGCAATCCCTGCCCTCTATCCATCATCCACCTATTCATCAACACACATCCAGCTCTATCTACCTAGCCATCACTATAAATATCCCATCCATCCATCTCTCTCAATCTATCTCTCATCAGAGAGACCCTTTCCCTACCTACCTGCCTATATATCCACACTCACGTCCACACACCCCCTTGTCTGTCCATCTGTCACCGGCAGAGCTCTCCCCTCCTCTCCCCCACCCTTCACCGCACGTATCCTCCCATCCACCGGCCCATCCATCACAGTCTCTCGCTGCAAGGGGCTCCGTGCCTCTCTGCTCCATTTGCTACCCGAGGGCACCAGATATTTCCCTGTGGATCACTGGATCCACAGCCCACCAAGCAGCAAGTTCTCTTCTCCCACCCCTGAGAGCCCTGGAGAGGGGATGGAGCAGGTTAGGGCTGGGAAAGGCGCTCTGAGGAGACTCAGTGCTGGCGTGGATGTGGAGTGCTCACACTGCTGAGCTGGGCTGGGCTGCACCTGCACATCCACCGGCAGGAGGAAGGAGCAAGCTGCTGGTCTGGGCAGGAGCAAACCGTGGCAATGCACAAAAACCAGGCACACACTTACAAGGAAGGTGCTGAGCACCTTCTGTAAGGTGCAGCAAGGATTTAAAAAAACCCTGATCCCCACATGAGGGAAGAGCATCAGTGCCCTGTATCCCCCCAGATCCTGCCTAGACTCTCTGGCAAGTGTAAGAGGAGAGGAATTTTCCTTGCACTGATCCTTTTGCCTCCAGGGCTCCAAAAATGCCATACTCCCTCCCAAATCAGCCACTGACCAAATCCCACCATACCCTGCCCCTCACCACCTGCCAGGCTGGCACGGCGCCTCCAGGCTGGAGCCAAAGGCAGCTTAGGCTCGGGATGGTGGGGGGAGGATGCTGCCCAGTGGCACCGAGCCACAAAATTTGCCAGAGAGAAGAAAACACCCAAGCAGTGCTTAAAAACTGAAAGCTGTTACTTTAATTACGGGCTTTCTGCTTTATCACCAATAGCGTTTCTCACACATTCATCAGCAAACCTGGTAATAAATCAATCGTGGGTAGCCAGGAGCTGCAGTCTGGCTCCTTCCCTTTCTCTTCCCTGCTCCCTGCGAGCTCTCACACCATTAGTATGCAGTCCTGCACTGCCAGTCTGTGCATTCCTCATCGGCTCTGGACTGGAGCTGGTATCAAGCGGATGCCCCCAGCACAGATTTCACACAGCCAGCTTTGCCTGTGGGGAAGGCAGGCGCTGGTGGAGGAGATGGTGGACGTGCCTGTGTCTCTCCAGCACGTGCACAGTCCTGGCTGCACACCGTAGGGATATTTCTGTGTCCGTGGGGAATTTCAGGATGGGAGGAATACAGGGATGGGGCAGGGAACTCGTGTCACACACCTGGGTGCAGGCATCAGCTGCTGTGCCTGTTCCCACTCCTTCTGCTCTGTGTTTTGTGCCCAGAAATCCCGATGGCAAGGCCAGGGTGGGGGCTGTGGGCACATCGGCTGAGCAGAGGGGTGACAAAATCTTGGCTACAAAATCTTTTCCGTGCACAGACACCGGTCCCGCAGCAGAGCCCACCTGGCAGGACCCTCGAGGCTGGGGAGAACCACATGAAGGTGTTGCCCTGTGCCTTTGCTGTGCCTTTGCACTTGAGGCAGCCATGAAAAGCCAGCTCTGCTACCTGTCCCACACCCAAAAAGCCAAATGTTCAGGTCAGCTGGGATGGTGCAACATCCAGACATGCTGCACTGGAGCTGCCAGTGTTATCCCTGCACACACCAGTTCCTGGAGATGATATTGCACCTCCTGACTGTCCACAGCTCCCAGGAAGGGCCAAATCCTCCTGTCTGGGTCTTGCTGGAGCAAGATTAGCAGTGGGAACTGAGGCTGAGGATGCTGGCCCTTGCTGAGGTCTCTGTTCATGGGCTGTTTGACCTGCCCTCTCCTCGACCTCCCGCTGTCCACTGCAGCAAAACCAGCAAGAGCTCTGCTGCTGGAACACAAATTAAACAACTCCAACCCTTTCATTTCCACATCACCTCTGCCTGCTTCCAAGATCTATTTTTTCCTCCTATTTGAGTGTTTCTGGGTTCACTCCACTGTGGCAGAGGTGCTCCCCTCTCCACTCTCCCCATGCCAGTCCCTGCTGCTTCCCATCAGCCATGTAGGGGCTGCACAGATGTGCACACAGCAGTCCAGATGTGCACGGCATGTTGCCAGGCTGCCAGGGTGATGATGGAGAGGGAGCAGCCTCCTGCCTCCCAAAATGAGGAGATGGGCTCCCTCCAGTTGCGGCTGAGCACGTGTGCGAATCCAATTGACCTTGAACACTAATTGGCCCTCTAATTAACACTCAGCAGAGAAGCAAAGGGCCAAGACTGTTTCCAGAGGAGGTGGCCAGGGAAGGGGAGCAGCCATCCCTCCGTGCTGTGTGTTTGTGTGTGGATGGAAGGACACATCTCCGTGTTAAACCAGGAAAATCCCTTCCCTGAGGCTCATCCCCGGGAGCGGGAGCCAGTTGGATGTTGTGGGACCAGGGGAAGCATCCTAAGGCAGAGTCACTGCTCAGCCCAGCACACACCTCCCATCCTCACAGGGCCCACGCAGGATCACAAGCCTCCCTCCTGCTGGGATCTCTCCCAGGCTGTTCCCTGCAGGGATCGGCTCCAGCCCTCCCTGGCGGGGTTTGTATCTCCGTCGTGCACCGTCTCCCCCCGTCACTCTCTCCATATCTCTCCCTCCCACACCAACACCCACATTTCCCTCTGCTCATTCCCTCCTTCAGCCTGGCATCGGGAGCTCCAGGCTTGACATTTTCATCTCCAGGTTATTTATGGGAGGGCACACTCGAGGAAGTGGTCACAGGTGATTTCTCCCGCTCCGCACGGAGCCGCAGGGGGCAGATCCCTCACTGCAGATATCATTAATTCTGCAAATCCCCAAATCCCACCTTCCTGCCACCCTCGTCCTGGGGAATGCAGAGCCACTTCAGGCTAAAACTGGCAGCAGGCAGAGTCCTGCAGGAGCTCCTGGTGTCCTGGCTGCTCTTCCCTCCTCAGCCCCAGGGAAAAGTGGAGCCCCACGGGCTGGATCCTGCCTGTCCACGGGCAATGGGAGCAAACAGGGAGGGAGTTAAACCCTCCATGGCTCTGCTTCCCAGGCAGGGAATTGCTGGGGTCACACCTGATTTGGATTCAGCAATGGAGGGAATGAATTCTGGGCTGGTCCTGCTCTTACATGGGGTGAGGCAAACCTAAAACCACTTGCAAACCCAAACCCAGCCCTTAACACGCTTCCTTCCAAAGGATAACAAACTGATAGCAAGTGATTGCAACCGCCAGAAACTGAGGGAGATTCGTCTGCTACGATTCCTGCCTGCAGCTGCCGGTGAACTGGAAAATCATGTCACAGTCTCCTCTTTGGAGCTGCTCCTGCAGAAGGGACACCTTGAGCTTCCAGCTCAGGTGAGCTCCATCACTGTCTTGCATTTCTCAGGTGGACGGTCAGAAAGGAGATGAAGTCGTGCCTGCAGCCACCAAGCTGCTGCCTTGCCCTGGCTGCCACTGCCATTGCTAAATCCCCCTCTAGCAGGGATGGTGTCCCAGGGCAGCTGGGCTGGCCAGGATCCACAGAGCTGGGCATCACCTCCACCCTCAGCAACGCTCAGGGTCCAGAGCAGCACACAGACAAGGCCCCAGTAAAACCCAGTGCCCCTGGCTCTCACCTCACTGCAGGAGAGGGCTGGGCAGGAGCCATCCCGGGGAGCTCCCAGTCGCCAGCCTGGCAGCACACCCAGGAGCTCCCCAGCTGCTTCTTCCCTCACTCAGTTGCCTCCCTGACCATAACTACTCTGTAATTATTTAATGTCTGCGAGACACCTCGGGACTTTGCATGGGAAGGGAGATGAACTGCACGACCTAAAATTGGTCTTTTCCATCTCGAACTCCTTGCATTTTATCCTGGGATGAAAAGAGCTCTATTAGGCAAAGTATCAGTATTATTAGATTTCCTTGGAGCCCTAACAAACGGATATTAGATTATTACTGCAGATGCATTTCTAAGGCACTCATCACCAGAGTATCTGAGCATCAATTACACAGATTTAGAGATAAAAAATGCTTTCCCCTGGAGAACAGGGTACAAAACCCCTTCTCTTTTTGCCTCCCTTCCCCATCTTTACCAAATACATTTGCCTCCCTCCCACTGCCTTCTGCAGAGCTGGAGCTGCTTACGAGGAAAGCTCTCGGGGTTGATGGGCAACCCTGCAATCTTTGAAACATCTGAAGCAGCAAAAGCTTTTTGTAAAGACTGGCAGGAGCCAGCTGAAGAGATTTCAATGTGCAAATGGACATAAAAAGATGCAAGAGGGGGAATGAAACGTTGGATTTATTGTTCTAAGGACAAAGGATTTGCTATTAGATGAGATGACCCCACGGCCTGGCTCCAGCACCTACAGGTCACAGTGCACAGAAAACCCATCCTGCTTTTGGGGTGAAAGGGAAAAATGGAAAAAAGTTCAGGTTTGACTGTGCTGATAAGATCTCTGATAATTCCCTGCCTTACTATTGCCATTATGCTAACCCCTAGCAACACCACAGGAACTGGGCTGGATATTGAACACACAAATCCACGGCTGGAAGTGCTTAAAGGCTGAAGAGAAAAGATCAAAGTTTGAGAGGGGAAAACACAGAGAAGGGGCTTGGCCAGGATCACATGGCTGGGACCAAACTGCTCCTCGTCCCCCAGGTCTCAGCACGCACAGGGACCCTGCCACACCACCCCTGCCTAACTCAGTCCTTCTTGCCCTTTCAGCTGATCTTGCTTCCAAAATGACTA
Organism: Phainopepla nitens; assembly: GCA_013400175.1. Taxonomy (NCBI): domain Eukaryota; kingdom Metazoa; phylum Chordata; class Aves; order Passeriformes; family Bombycillidae; genus Phainopepla; species Phainopepla nitens. Next base: position 324,045 of record VXBQ01001639.1, on the reverse strand, counting down.
AATATCACAGTGAACTTAATTGCAATGCATGTTCCTTTATTTCAGCTGCTGGATCCAGAGATTGTGATTTGGCCTAATTTCAGAGAAGGCATCAAATCCCTTCCTTTCACCAAGCCAAGCCATAGTAAATACTTCAGGACTACACCCAGGAGGTGCTTCCAGCCCCACAACAGCCTCCTCAACGAGCTGTCAGAAGGGGCAAAACCCAAACAGAATCCCTCCATTTTCTTCCAAGATCAGGATCCCATCCCCAGTGCAGGTTCATACTGCCATGCAAGCCCAGCCCAGCTGCTTGGCTCATCCCAAACCCCTCCTGCACGGCTGGTGGAGACAAAGCCACTGCTCCAGCCAGCCCAGCTTTGTGTGTCAGCCAGAGGAGCCACTGGGCAGCAGGGAAAGCAGCCCTACTTCAGAGAAAAGCTTTCAGAAGCACCTTCTGCTTCTACCCATGGGCAGGACCCAGAGCCAGGATATGGGTTTCCCGCTGCCATCCTAGCTGTGCCCCACCAGGACCAGGATCTCTACATGTCAGCCTAGGAAGGCACCTTAAAAATCATCTTTTTCCACCCCTGCCAAGGGCAGGGACAGCTTCCATGAGACCAGGTTGCTCCAAGCCCCATCCAGCCTCACCTGGAAAGTTTCCAGGACTGGTGTGTGTGTAGCCCTTCCAGTGGTTGAGTGCAACATCCAAGCAATGCAGCTCTTGGCACCCAACTGCCTGAACATCACTGGGATGGAGCAGGTGTCCCTTTGTGTGGAAGCTGCCTGCCCTGGGATGCAGTGTCCAGGGTTAAACACTTTGCAGGATAACTGGGAAGGCCCAGCTGATGCACAGGGTGATCTGGATGTAGCCATGATCCTCGCTCCTGCCCTGCAGGGAAACCTGAGCAGGAGAGGTGGAGGAGAGCCAGGGCCCAGCTCTAGGACACCTTAAAGGGAGAGGGCTTGGGATGGACTGGACCCAATGCAGAGGGAGGGAGCACAAACAGAGGGGTTTGGCTATGCCAGAGCTGGGCATGGTGAGAAAAACACCCACAAATCCAAGAAGCAGAGCATTCCTCCTGCCCCGGCACTGCAGGGTGCTCTCAGCAGCATCCAGCCAAGGGGCTGGCACAGGAGGATGGGACCCAGCACCAACTGGGGATGCCAGGCACAGCCAAAGCTCAAACATTAAAGAACAAAACCCATCACCCTCTTCAGATGATTACACAAGTTACAAGGTCAAAGCATTTGGTCCTCTCTCAGGCAGATACATTCTGACCTCATGCTGCTGCCCTAAGCATGGCTGTAAAGGCACTTTCCAGCCCCAGTGAGGGTCAGGCACCAGCTGCACTTCTGCTCAACTCCCAAATCCCTGCCAGAGCTCACTACAGAGCTTGGGGATCTCATTGCTAAAACCCCCCAGGACTGCAGGTCTCCTCTCCATCAACCCCACACAATTCCATCACCATCTTCACTGCCTGTGCTGGGGAGGAAAAGATATTCCAGCACATCACCTGTCCTGCAGAGATTTATAAAGAAAAGGAGGGAGATTTCCCAAAGGTTCAAAGACCCATCTGTTCCTCCTCTCCCGTAGCTTCCCCTCCATCTCAAGCATCTCTCCATGTTTCAGGAGCAGCCTCAGGAATCGATGCTCACTGAATCACAGTTAGATCCTTTGGTTTATTTATTATTTTCCCAGCTTGAACTCAAGCCTCCTTCCACATGGTGAGAGCAGGGGATGAAGCACGCAGCGCTTCACAAGCACAGGCACTGCGGGAGGGACAGGACAGCAGCGAGGCACGGGAAGGGCAGGAGCCCTCCCCTCCTGGCACAGAGTCTCAGACACCACCAGCTTTCCAAAGCCCAGAAAACTTTGGATTGGAAGGGACACTAAAGCCCGTCTCATTCCAACTCCTGGTTTGCTCAGTCTTGGCTTTGGAGCTGGGTTTTGTCCCAGCACCAATTCCCACCTTCTGCTATCCCAGGTTGCTCCAAGCCCAAATCCAAGCTGGCTTGGACACTTTAGGAATGGGGCAGCCACAGCTTCTCTGGGCACCCTGAGCCAGTAAGGAATGACCCAGAGCCAGTCTGTGATCAGCTGATGGATGCAAGGTCTGGGAGGAGAAGGCTGTCTGTGCATGCCTGCTGTTGAACAAGGGTTTTTCTGAGTATTCTTCAGGATTTTGCATCACCTGGGCTGTGCTCAACACACCAGCCCTGCTGCAGTTCTCCTGTGAAGGCCGGATGAAGGAAAAAAGCAGGCAATTATCAAAAATCCCCAGCAGCAAGGACAGAGGGACACCAGGGCACATACCCTGCTCTGATATCTTGACCAGTAATCTCTCCATCACCTTTCTGCTCACAATCTGCCACCTTTACCCCAGCCAAGCATCCCACACTTTGCATCAAGGCTGGATGTCAAGGATGTTGGATGTTCACGGACAACATCTTTGAAACAAGGAGGCAGGACTGGTGGGCTCCCACCTTGGCTCTGCCTGCAGCCACACTGGAGTTTCCACAATGGGCACCAGCTCCTTACACCCCCCCACCAGAGGGATCCAGACCCTCGGGGGCTTTCCCAAACCCCTGTCCCCCAGAACAGAGCCCTCCCGTGGCCCTGCGCTCACCGCTTCCCAGCCGGGGCTCGCCCCAGCCAAGCTAATTGCAAAGACGGCAGCACCAGAGCAGAAAGCAGCCAGCAGGGCTCCCTGGAAAAGCCAATTCCCACAATATAGAGCTGATGGGATTTCTGTGTGCAAGAGGGCAGAGAGGGGCAGGGGTGAGGGAGCTGAGCGTGTCCCAGACAATCGCTCCTCCGGCGCTAACGTGCGGATAAATAGCCAGCGCCAACATCTGCTGAGAAATACCTTTCTCGCTCCACACTGAGAATTGCAATCTAATAATATCCCAAGTTCCCCCCCACTCCATCCTTCTCCATCCCTCCCCCACCCAATTACCGAGCCTGACATTATCCGTCATCTTCCCTTTGTGTCGGCGAGAATCCAAACGCAGGCGCCGGGAAATTAATAATAATTGTTGTGTCAAAATGCGGGATGTAATCAGGATGCGGCGTGGAAGCTAATACAAACACAAACAAATGGTATTTATCCTCCCGAAAGATCCCTCCCCTCCCTTCCCTAAGGGCCGCTGATGATAATACTCATGGAGGAGATGAATCAGTGCTAATATAGGGATTAGGAATAGATCCCAAACCCCAGCCTGGGCTGCAATCAAAAGGAGCGCTCTTAATTGAAATTAGAGCTGGGATTTCGGTGCCTCTGCAGAGATGGGTTAAGCCCATTGGGGCTAAACAGAAGGGAAAATAAAAATAGCATCTTTATTCAAGAACAAGAAGGTGGGAATGAGAAAAAAGATCCTCTCTAGCTTCAGCACACCTGGTTTGCTCAGTCTTGGCTTTGGAGCTGGGTTTTGTCCCAGCGCCGATTCCCACAGGCAGGGCAGAGACGATGCTCCCGCTTCTCCCTCAGGCATCTCTCTGCCTTTTCAGATTGAGATGGGTTCAGAAAGGATATTTCAAGATCAAACCACACTTCCCATGCTCTGAGGGAACCCAGGGCAAGCTGAGCTCAGGGTCCTGTTCCTGACTCTTTCCTGAAACTTTTTACCGCTCTGCAAGTGAAATGTGCTCTTTCCCCCGATGCTCACACCAGAAAAGATAAGCATTCTCACTTTCATTCCTTTTATTCAGAGGCACAAAAGGAGAGGAAAAGACCACCTGAAAAAAGGCACAACTCCTGCTTTTATTGCTGCTTCATTGCCCACATCCCTCTACACCCCAGGGCCACCTGGACCCATAACCTCGGTGGCAGAAAGACAATTTCATCAGCCCACCAAGCCCATTTCAACCATTTATTCAGAGGGGCTGAATTCTTCCCAAATCCCAGTCCCAGGCAAGAGGGATGCTCAGGAGCCAGGTGCTTAATGGCAGCACCTCACTTTCTCCTATTCCAAAGGTTTTGGTGATTAGTGACTCCTCTTCCTGACTCTCTCCCAGCCCTACACATCACCCTGAGTGATCCCTCTCCATGGATGTTACTCAAAGGAGTCTAACACACATGAGAGGCAGAAAATAGGATCCAGGCATAGATTATTCCCACAAGCATATTAGTAATTCCTGTGCTTTAATTCCAAATTAGGTTTTACGTCTAAAAACAGGTTTCTAAATTCTTAGCTTGGGCACTGTGCCACAGTCTGTGCCTTGTGCCAGCACATACAAACCCAGACTGAAAACTGGCCCCAAAATAAATCACCCAGCTCCAAACCCTCCTGCTGCCAAAGGCTGGGATTTGGCTCTGACCTTCACCATTCTCGCTCCAGCCTCCCACAGCTCGGTTGTGCAAAAAACTTTTGCGATTTTCTTTTTTTTCCCCAGCCAGGAAAATCCTATTTCCAATGCTGAGAGACAGAGAGAAAACCCTCTATGAGCAGCACAGACTTAATTCATCTCCTCGGTGGCAGCAGGACCTTGAGGGCAACCCAAGGGCTTGCAGGCCAGGAGAGGCTCAGTGGAGTATGTCCAGTGAGAGATGACTTCAATGCTTTCCCATTCCCTGTTGAAACTTTCTGTGTCTGCACAGTGTCCTCTCCAGGGAAAGCTGGCCCGACAGCACACAAGTGTTCAGAAACACAAAGGAACAAATGGTGATGCTGCTCCTCACTCCAGGATGATGCCGTGGGTTTTACCAGCCTGCATCCCAGCCAGACTTGGATTTATGCCCCGAGGCTGCTGACAGCTCTGAGGACCCTGAGCTCGCTAGGTGGTTGTAAGGACCAACACAGCAGGAAGTGATTGGTTCTGCAGATATCAGAGGTTTGACGACCACCCAAAAACCCTCCAGCAGCTTTTGTTTGTGCCTCAATTACAAGTGCACCAGGATTAGCCATGAGAGCAGACTCTGAGAGCAGCTCCCAGCCCTGAAAAGCCTGGCTCATCCCATACTGAGCCACTGAATCTGGTACAAGCCTTGAGCCCAGTCCAGAGATAAACTGATTTTAAACACAAGCACGGTGTAGAAACTCAGCATTCTGCAGCCAGATGCCTTTGGAGCTGGTTTGCAGCTGGAAAGAGGTGCCCATCAGGACTTTGGGTATGTACAGCTAAATGAGCTCCCCACGCTCTCACAGCAGGAGCAGATCCATCCCATCCAATTTCTGCTCCCAAAAACTTGGCTAGCTGATCCAAGGCAGAATTCTGGTTCCTCCACCAGTAGCAGAGGTTGATGCCTCTAAAAAAGCCCAATTTAGGGCTGATGTGAAGGGCAGCTTGGCACTGCCTCTCTCCCTGCTTTCCACTGGCCACGAGGGCTGAAGTGCAGCCTCCACACCCCAAGTATGTTTGGTACAGACAATCCCAGAGAGGTTTGGATTGCAAGGGACCTAAAAGCTTATGCTATTCCACTCTCCTGCTGTGGGCAGGGACACCTTCCACTATCCCAGGTTACTCCAAGTCCTGTCCAGCCTGGCCTTGGACACTTCCAGGGATCCAGCAGCAGCCACAGCTTCTCTGGGCACCCTGTGCCAAGGCCTCCTTACCCTTACAGGGAAGAATTTCTTCCCAGAATCCCATCTAGACCTATCCTACTTCAGTTTAAGCCCATCCAATGCTCCACCGAACGAGACTCAGCAGAAAAGCAAAGACCTGAGAAGCCCTCCTCCCTCCTGCCACCTCTAAACACGCGCTTTATTCCCAAGCTGATTTTCCTGTCTGTAAAGCACATGTCCGCCCTGCCGGCATCCCGAGGCTGGCCATTATCCAGGCCCTCCTCCCGCCTCTACCAGCCCCTCGCTGAGCTGGAATGTCCCTACATGATCCCTCTCAAGTCACAAATTGTGCCGGGTGAAGAGGAGCCGGGCGAGCCCCGGGGGCTCGGCAGCAAAGCCCGCGCCCGGCGGGGCCGGCGGCGGCACCGCGGATCGGCGCGAGCGGGGAAATTCATTCATACGAATTTGGAATATAATACCTGACACAAGATGTATCGCTGCTGCCATGCTGCAATCCCAGATAAGGACACAGCAGTAACAGATGGAGGAACAAGGCACTTATCTTGTTAGCTGATGGATTTATCTCTCCTTTCCCCACCCTCCCCTACATATTCCATAGTGTGCGGGGAGCGCGTTCCCCGGCAGAGCAGCATATGGAGCACGAATTGATTTCTTCCTAACACCCCCTCCACACTTTAATTCAATAAGAGCTGGAGTGGCGGATAAACAGCTTGTTGTGCTAGGAAAATTTCAAAACAGTCAAGAAAATGTCAAACTGTCTTTTTTATGAGTGTCTTTCTTTTTTTCTTTCTTTTTTTTCCTGTTTTTTCTTTTTTTTCCTTTTCATTCCACCTTCTCCTCGGATGTTCAGCGAGATGCTCCATGTCTGGAGTGAGCAGTCCTTCCCTGGCAGACACCTGTACGTCTCCTGTCAGGCCAGTCCATGGCAAAAGGTGGCTTCAGTCCCATCCTTGGATGGGAGTTGGGAACACAGCGACTCCGGGTAGAAGATTAGGCAGATGGTTTCATCTGGCAGCTCCCTTAATCTCATTACTGGAGCTGGTGGAAGTTTTTAATGTGATCTCTCTTTCCTACTCTACCATCACCCCATTCAAAATGCCTTTTCTCAAAAAAAACCCCAGACATGTTTCCTTAGTGGTTTCTTTGTTAGGAGCAGATAAAAAATTCCTTAAAAAAACTAATCCATTTTTATTTTTGGTGTCCTCTCCCTCTCTATTATTTAGCTCTGAAAAGGAGGAATTATTAGAGAAGAGGAAAAAGCACAATTGGATGTTTCCTGGTCCTTGCTCAAAAATATGGAGTCCTTTGGAAATAGCAGGGAAGTGTTTCTGAGGACAATAAGGCACCTCGTGTGCTCCTGCCCTTCAGCCATGGAGGTTTATTTGGGAATGTGGAAATGCAGCCCTGAGGGACACCAGCATGTCCCACACTCAAGGGTCCTTGCTGGCCTCCAGACCTCTCCCAAACCCCTTGCTCCTGCTGTTCCTCACACAGCTGCCTGTTTCCAACCAGCCAAGAGCCTGAACTCCCTCCAAACACCCCAATCCATCACTCCCCTCCTTCCCAGCTCTCTCCACACCTCCCTAGCTTGTCCTCCTGAGGGATTCTCATGAGATAAAACCCTTCAGGACCTCTCCTCCCCATCCATGCATTCATTCAGCAGCTCGCTTCCCTTGAACTTCCCTGCAGAGCGGAGACCACCACAGACCCAAATCTCAGCCTGGCACCACACGTGGCCTGAGCCATGCTTGGCTCTCAGCTCCCAGTGCTGGTCAAAACCATTTCCAAGTTGGTTTGGAGGAGCAGTTGGAGCAATGAAGACCACTCCAGGAGTCTGCTCTCGAATTTTGAATAAATTGACATGAACACAGGGAAAGAAAAGGGGAATGTGCTCCCAAGGATGACCAAACGCAAAACAACTGAATTCCCAATAGGAAGAACACAAGACCTCACTTAACTGAAGGAATAAAATTGTGCTCCCTAAAAAATGTAGGAGCTGCTCTGTTTTCTTCAGAACTTCTCCTGCAGAGTCTCGGTGTGGATTCAGGAGTGACTGTCACTCAGACACACAGGGACACGCTGTGCACCCATCCGTGGCCTCAGCACCCTGGTCAGAACACGAGCACCACCTTATCCTGCATCACCAGCCACAGCTTTTGGAGGTCAAACAGGGAACCAGCATCCACAAACCCCACCCCAGGACAGTGTCATCCACTGGGGAGCAGAACTAAAGACAGACAGACCCAGGGGGCCGGCAGCAGCACGGGCCTGGGGCTGCACATCGCTGCGGGGTGAGTGAGTTACGTTCCAGCAGCGCCCGCAGCAGCAGCAGCAGCGCGGGCTGGGCACACGCTGAGCAAGAGCTGGGATGGCTGGGGGGCAGAATGGCCCTGCAGGAGGGTGTCCAGGGAAGGAGGGCTGTGTCCTGCAGTTTTCCACCTCCCTCCATCTGCCTGCCGCTGCGCTGGAAGGCGAGAGCTGCCTCCCCACCCCCTCTGCAGCAGAGCAGTGCAGAAGGCTGCAGGATCCTGCAGGGAGCCGCGTGTTTAGCATGCAGGAGAGGGCGCGGAGCAAAGCCCTGTCTCGTGCCACGGAGCAGCCGGCCGGGAGCAGCAAATTGCAGCTGGAAGGAGCCGGTGCTCGGTGGATCTGCTGCTCCCTCTCCTCTTCCCGTTTAGCTCCTGCTCGCAAAGCAGGGATGGGCTTCGGTGCCTAATCTACCTCTGCCTCAGTTTCCCTCTGGGAGAGAATCCCACCACCCATCTTGCTACGGCCCCAAACTGTCGGGGAGGTGCGGCAAGGAACTCAGCCCTCTGCTCCAGAATCATCAGCTCTTTGCTCCATCCCTTCCTCCATGCCAGCTTGTACGGGGCACCCACAGCCTCAATGACAGCACCCAGGCACCTAGGGGTGATCCATCCCAGCACCCAGGCACCCACGGGTGATCCATAACAGCACCCAGGCACCCAGAGGTGATGACTCCCAGCATCCAGGCACCCATGGGTGATCCATCCCAGTACCCAGGCACTCACAGGTAATCCATCCCAGCACCCAGGCACCCACGGGTGATGTTTCCAAACACCCACGGGTGATGCCTCCCACCCCACGCCACAGCCCCACACTGAGCTCTCCTCCCCCACTGCAGGCTGGGGCTCAGCCCCTCCAAGCCTTACCTGCCAGCAGGGTCCCTTCCTCACCTCCCTCCATGGCCACACCAGGGAGGAGAGCAGAGCAGGTGACAGCACACCAGCACCAAGGGCAGCCAGTCCCCATCTGATGCCGGTGTCTCTGGTCAGCTCTGACCCCGTGCACCCATCTCCCCCCCCCGAAAAGGACATGGAAAGCCCCTTCTTCCCCCCCAGGACATTTCAAACCTGTCCCTTTCAAAAGAAGCTCACTAAGCACCCAATTACAGCTCAGTGACTGGGGATGAAAAGCTGTTCTTGGAGCATCCTGTTTTCTCTATATTTTCCCTCCTTTTCAAGGTTCCTTTTCCCTCCCTTCTCATGAGGTTAAAGAGCTAAAGACCAACTCAGAGGCAGATAATAGAGTGACAGGGCCTCATAAAAGCAGCTGAAGCTTTGGAGAAAGCTGGCATACGGTGCATTAGGGATTTCTGTCGCGGCAGCTGGGAGTAACAGTGACCCTCTGAACTCAATTTGCTCCACGGCTTGAAAACGAAGGAAAGCCTTTGGACTGTCAGACTCCTCCTTTGGCTTCCAAGGGTGGCTGTAGGCTTTGAGCAAGCTTTTGGGGGCCCAGCGTGCCCCTAAACCCTACAGGTACTGCCCTTGTCCACATCTGGGGCTGGAGGTGGCATTCCAAACCCTGCAGGGATGTGGGATGTGGTGCAAAAGGGAGGAGAGTGCAAGGGATGGGAGCGACACCGAGCTGTGGAGATGTGGATTTCTACATTACAAGGACTCCACAAGGGCCTGCCCCAGCCCAGCAAGAGCAGAGGGACAAGGAGGGGACATGTGAAAGGTCGGTGCTGCATGGCAAGAGCTCAGTGCTGCTGCACAAACCCATCACTTTCCCCTCTGCCTTCATCTTCTTCCCTTTTTTTTTTTTTTTATTTAAATGAGTAGAAAATTCTTCCCACTACGCATTAGCGCCCAACGTAATGGTGCAAAGCATTTTTCATTTATCATCATAATGCCCGTCAAACGAACCCCTTAATAACATAAATGCAAGAGGAAAGCTATTAGAGTTTATTTGTGCAGTGGCTTTGAACTCGTCCCCACTGCTCCACCAGTGTGACTGCAGGGGCTGGATGGAGCTTGGATCTCCAGGACCTTTCATCCTCAGCGAGCCAGAGCCTTTCCTGACAGAACACTGCAACCCTGCACGTGCTGCTGTATTGGCTGGATTATCAAAATACCTGAGCACCTGAAATAATCCATTGCAAACATCCACTGAAAGTCAGGTTGGACAGGGCTTGGAGAAACCTGGGATAGTGGTGGAAGGTGTCTCTGCCCATGGCAGGGGGTGAAATGAGAGGGGCTCTGAGGTCCCTTGGAGCCCAAATCATTCTGGGATTCTCTGAATTTCTTGCCTTTCCATAGATATGATGTGCTCCAAGTCGGAGCATGAGGGAACACACCTGCCTGTTGCTCCCTGCAGCTAAAGACCTCCAAACCCTTTGCCTTTTATTCCTCCCATGCAGACCTGGAAACAGGCGTTTATTTTCCACAACACACAGTACCCACAGTCCCTATCCCAGCTCTGCACCTCTGCCAAAACTATCAGAGCACCTCTGCTCTGCCCAGACCTCCTGCTCTGCCACCCCCAGGGCTTTGGGAGCTTTGTACAGCTTTGGGAGTGCCATGAAATAGCTCTACAGATGTTGGTGAGGTTCACGCAAGAAAACTTCCCTAAAAATAAAAATACTTGGCCAATTTAAATCATTCCTCTATACAGCTCTTTGCTCTCCTTTGCTGCAGCCATTCCCATCCTAGGGTTTCACCACAAGGACAAGAGGAAACAGCCTTAGGTTGATCCAGAGCTTGATATTAGGAAAAATTTCTTTATGCCAAGGGATGTCAAGCCCTGGAACAGGCTGCCCAGGGAAGTGGTGGAGTCACCATCCTTGGAGCAGGGATTTAAGACATGTATGGATGTGGCACTTGAGGACACTGTTTGGCTGTGGGCTTGGCAGTGCTGGAGGAGTGGTTGGACTCCCTGGGTGATCTTAAAGGTCTTTTCCAACCTCAACTATTCCACAATTCAGAGATCTTTGGCTGCTGCCTTGCAGTTCCACCCTCATCGTTCCAGGTCTGTGCCTTCAACATCCCCCACCCCAAGATCTCCCAGCACCACTTGTCCCAACAGCTCCCACCCGACGGCAGCCCCGTCCTGGAGAGCCATGACAAAGCATTTAATTTTATACACAATCATTTCCTCATTAAGCCGAAATTAAATGCGTATTTCAAAACCTACGAGCGAGAGCAAACTGTTCAGTCTTATGCTTTATTAAACAAAAAAATCTTTGTGTGGAAAGAGGTTTGGTGCCAAATTACAGCCCTGCTGATGGGGCTGAGCGATTCCCAGCCGTGTCAGGATGTGCAGTGCCAGCAGAGAGGGCCCGCACTGCAGAGGGAAACAGTGGCACCAGCCTCAAAAATTAGTTTACTCCTGAAGTTAAGAAGCCTGTTTCACTCAGCTTCAACAAACTGTCACGCTTAGCAGTCAGGAAACTTCCAGGGAAGGGATGTTGCAAACCAGCAGGAGCCCCTGTGCCAGGGTAACTTTCCCTCCTTCAGCAGGCTGCCTGGTGGAGCAGGGAAAATTCACTGTACAGATGATGTCAGGAAGGAGTGTTTCATGGTGAGGGTGATAAAACACCAGCACAGGTTTCCCAGAGAGGTGGGAAATGCTTCATCCTTGGAAAGAGACATGGTTGGGCTGGATAGGGCTTGGAGCCCCTGGTCCCTGATGCTCCACCAGTGTGACTCCATGGATGGAGCTTGGATCCAAAGTTATTCCTCAGCTACCTTCCCCAGAGCCTTTACTTACAGACCACTGCAACCCTGCACATGTTCCTGTGTTGCATGAACTACCAGAATAAACACATAAATACTTGAAATAAGCCATTGCAAACGGCCACTGAGGTGTGGGAGTGTCCAAGGCCAGGCTGGACAGCACTCAGGGAAACCTGGGACAGTGGAAGGTGTCCCTGCCCATGGCAGGGGGTGGAACAAAACCAGCTTTGAGGTTCCTCCCAACCCAAACCATTTTATGATGGGATCAGGCTTATTCCAGGCATGGATATAGGGGTGGACAGCAGATCCACCCTGTGGTGTAGCTGGGGACAAGGTGCCATCAGTGAAGCACATCTGGAGGGGTGGAGGAGCAGTCCCTTGCCAAATCCAGCGGGGATCAGGCTAGACCACCCCATCACCTGCCCATAACCATCAGCCATCTCCCCCTCTGCTCCCACAGGCCTACAAAGCAATAAAAATAACCACGGATAAAATCTGGAGGTGTTTCAAAAGCTCCACCGCTCAGCTGGCAGTCGATGGGCTCTGGATCACAGACTCTGCAAAGGGCTTCCCTGGGTGCAGAGGGGCACAGGAGCCCAAAAGGGGTGGGAGGCAAAACTTGGGTAGAAAGAAGATGACATGAATTGAGAGAAAGGATCAGGGCAGAGCAGGGCTCACAGGAAGGGAAGACAATAAAACCCAGCGAGGCAGACAGAGATTAATGAGTGTTTCCCAGATATGATAATTTCTGGACATCCATCAAATTTAATGTCCTCCTGGGCTAGTGAGAGGCACTGCAACTCTCTGACAGAGGGGAGGGGTCCTGGGGGCTCAGTGGGACGCAGGCACTGCCAGCCCAGCCCACAGCACCTCTGCCTGAGCTCCTGGGTGATGTTTTCTCTCAGACCTTGTGTCTGTGCCTCCCTGCAGCAGCACATCCAGCTGTCACAGCTGGGCACTAGTGACACATCCCTGAGGACACAGCAGCCTGTTTTGGGAAGGCATCTGTCAGCGAGCCCATGTGCTCCCTGCCAAGGTGTGGGCACGTGGGGACATCGCTGTGGCACCCACAGCCCTGCTGCCACCAGCTCCTGTTCCACCAGCTCCACAGAAATGCCAAATGGCATCCTCTGTGAGTGGCTGTCCAGCCTCCCGTGCTCCAGAGAGCAGCTGGGGGGAGCTTCAGCCCCCAAATCCCTGTATTTAACACCAATCCAACACATGAGCCAGCCAGGGTTTAACTTCACCGTGGTTGGTGCCAGCACAAGCAAAGCAAAACACACTGGTGGTTTCTCAGGCACAGCTGGAGGGGCAAATCCCTTATTCTCACCAGACTCCAAGGGAATAGGATTGTTTGCCTGGGTTATTTCAGACTGTTGTTGCACTCTCAGATTTCACTGGGGGTCTCTTGTTGCCATCCAGCCACTCTGCAACATCTCCAGGTTTGCACCCAAGCCCTGCAGGAACCACACTGATCTGCCACAGCCTTGCCTTGCTGCTTTAAAAAAGCCACCACAAATCCCGTGGGAAAGGAGACTCCCACATGATATCTCCACAGAAACCACTCAGTCATTGAATCCCAGACTGGTTTGGGTTGGGAGGGACCTTAAAGCTCATCTCATTCCACCCCTGGCCGTGGGCAGGGACACCTTCCACCATCCCAGGTTGCTCCAAGCTCTGTCCAGCCTGGCCTTGGACACTGCCAGGGATCCAGGGGCAGCCACAGCTGCTCTGGGCACCCTGTGCCAGGGCCTCCCCACCCTCACAGGGAGGAATTTCTTCCCAATATCCCCTCTAAACCTCTTCTGCTTCACTAAAGCAGGTGGATCTGCTCCAGCGACCACCAGCACTCCCTGCTGAGACCCTTTGGCTCGTGACTGCAGCTCCTCCCCAGGCCTGCTCTGTGCTCCCAGACAGACCCAAAGCTCTGGAGCCAGAGAGCTCACCCTGCACTGCAGTCCCTGTCAGCTCCCCAGCAAGATTTGTGTGCTGTGCAGAATTCCTTATTGACATTTAAAGGCCTTGGACAACCAGCCCTGCACATCTTTGTTAGGGAGGACGGGAATCACTGCACCCAAATCTGCTGCCTTAAAGTTCAGAGTCAAGTGTAAGATATTTTTGCCTGGTTCAGTGACAAACAGCGTGTCCAGGTCCTGTCATTGCCCCTGGGGTCTGTCATGGTCACCAAACCCTTGTGCTCCTGGGGCATTGGTGCAGGAAAAGGAAGTCCTTCCTTGGAAAAGGAAGCCAGTCCTTCCTACACAGACCTGGACACATTTGTGCCATGTGGTTTGGACAAGCAGTGAGGCGACCAGGATGGCAGAAAACCACCCAAAATCCCCATCTGGAGCAGGACACAACCAGGAGACACCTCCCACCCTGCCCAAAATGTGCAAGCACGAGACATGGAGAGCATGGAGAGGCTGAAGGCTGAGGGAATGGGGTTCCATCCCTGGGAACCCCTTCTTGAGCTGAGGGACAGAGCCAGAAGGACAGACAGAGCAGTTGCTGGCAGGACACAGTCCATCCCAGCCCAAGGGAAGCGTTTGGGAAGGCACAGGGAAAAGCCTGAGGTTTCCTGCCTAGGAAACAGGGACTACAGCCTTTAAGGAGGAAAGTAATTTTGGGTGAGAGTGGTGATGAAACGATCGAGTTCTGAACTCAAAAAGACATGGAATATGGATAATGGACTTCAAAAGCCAGATTTCAAAAAATTCATGAAGCTGGTAGATGGGTTCTCCTGGGAAAATAATCACAAAGAAGGGGAGAGCTGGCAGTTACTGAAAGAGACTTTATTACATACACAATAGCAGGCTATCCCTGTGCAAAGGCAAGGTAGGAATCCTAGGAAGAGGCTGCTGTGGCTGAATTCGGAGCCATTCAATGACCTGGGAATAAAAAAGGAATCATGAAAAAAGTATGGAAACAAGGGCTAATAATTAGGGATGGGTATAACAGAGCCACAATGGCATAGAGGGATAAAGTCAGCAGCACTTACACACAAAACAAGTTTTAATTAGCAAGAGATATGAGAGGAGAATAAAAAGACTCTTGGATTTGTTCAAAGGAAGAGGAAAAGGAATGCTGGGTCTGTCACCAAGCAGTCAAGGAAAGCACATGGCAGAGATCTCAGAGCCATGTTTGGTTGTACCCATATAAAGGCAGGTGTATGGTCAGCAGACAGCTCCAAAATTCATGTTAACAGGGAAATGGCTTTCAGACTGGAGCAGGGGGAGAAGAGGGGTTAAAAAAAAAATAAATTAAACTGGCAGAGACTGAGGAAAGTCTCTGGAGAGTGATGAAAAATCGGGCAGAGACGTCGCTGAGCCATCAGCGCTCCTCTTTGGGAGCTCGTGGAGGCCAGCAGCAAGGGCAAGAAATCTTCATATCTTAAAGTAAAAAAAGCCAGGAGCTGTAGGCAATCAGCTCAGCTTCAATCATGGGGAAGATACTAAAACAAACGATGAAACCATCATAGCTTGTAAGGCCCGGGAATTTAATAAAGTGAGAAAAAAAACCCACATCCACCACCAACACGAGTTTGTCAAGAACAGATCATGTCAAACCAACCTAATTTCTGCCTTGACAGGATAACTAGACTTGGTGGATAAGAGGAAAGCTGTAGACATGATATACCTTGACTTTAATAAGGCTGCTGATGCCAGTCCCATGCGGCACCTCCGAGGAAAGTTGAGGAAGCACGGAGTGGATGTAATCGCTGCGGCTGGGGGCAGAGGGGAGGAGGGATAACAGCCTGTTGACAAAGTGCTCTCAAAGAGTGCTTATCTATTATTTACAGCCATGCCAGGAGGGCAACCTACAGCGGGATTCCTCCGGGGTCTGTCCAGCCCTGCTCTCTCCAACATTTACATTTAACCGCTTGCGTTACGGAGCCGGGAGCGCGCTGATTTAAATTTGTGGAGGATGCTCAGCTGGGAGGAGAGGGGCTGGAAGGGCTCTGAGGGTAGGACCAGAATCTCAAATCTCCTCTGGAAACCAGCACTAGGAAATCCAAGACAGACAACCATGATGTGATACACTCAGAGGGAAAACACTGAACATGTGGATAAAAAGGACTGGAAAAACCTCAGAACTGGGGTGTTAAAACTGCCCACAAATTATGGAGGATGCCACCAGGCTACAGAAGATGGCAAATCTTAACATGAGTGCTGTAAAAAGGACAAAGGAGAATGGTTTTGCTTCACTTGGTTTAATGCAAGGGCTCAGCTGCAAGACTTCATCCTGACCTGAACACCTCTCAGAAAGGCAAAGGTCAAGTCACTGCAACTTAACATGTCATCATCTCCCCACTGACCCCTGCTGACACTTTCTCTTCTTTCCCAGCACATCTGGCTGCCCTGAGCCTGCAGCTGGAGGTTCCCTTTCTTCTCAGATCAATCTAAAGTGCTCTTGCCACAGTGCAAGACACACATCTCTAATCGATGCAGAGCAATTGATTGCACATCCCAGCCGGGACGAGCCGGGGTGAATCCATGGAATAGCAATGAATTGGGTAAGAGATGCAGACAACTCCAGAGAAAGATGAAAGACACCAGGGTTTGCTTTGTCACTAAAAGAGAAGATTGAGTAAGAATTGACAACTCTCTTCCCTTACATAAATATCATACAAAGCAAGGGAATTATTTGCACATCCCTTCAAAGAGACAGAAAAAGAAAACATTAATTTACAACAGGGATTTTTTTTTAGGAACTTGGAATAACTTTGAGGCTCGTGAAGCCCTTGCAGAAGGGCTCTATCACCAGAGGGCAGCTCAGTTGCCCAGGTCCCACATGCCCAACTCCAGTGGAGGGTGAAATCAGCTGGGATCCACCAAACCCCAATCCCACAAAGGTCATTCATCACCAGACTGACACAGGAACCTCTCAGGGTGCACAAAGTGTTGCAGCAGCATAAAATCTGGACCATAGACAATGGCAAGTACAAGTCCTCTCTGTGACACGCAGGAGATGCCTCTGCGAGCTCCGTGAGCTCCAAGAGCTCCACTGCCTCAGACAGCGTGACCCCACAAATCACAGCAAGACACACTCAGCACTTTTATTCTTTATTGTTACAGTTCAGACAGCTCCATTATTTATCCAGATTACTTATTCATGTTCCATTTCCAGGGACAACCTGCTTCAGTGGATAGAGCGATCGCTGCCTCTCCCCTCCGCTCTCCCCCAGCTCTTGTCCCACTTTTTGTGGTATTTGGACACACCACTGTTTGTGCAAGAGCACTGACTTTTAACTAGAGAATCATTTCATCCACCCCAGGCCCTCTCCTGCACCGCTCAAGGGTTCTGACCAGGGGAGGGCTGGAAAAGTGCAGCCCAAAATGACAGCTAAGCCTCAGACAGTGACTGACAGAAGCACTGAACGTTTCCCGAGGCAACTCAATCAGAACAGGTTTTCTGGCCATCGTTAGGAGCTAAACCAATTCAGACAAATATCACTGCTACCTGGAGGGACAGCAGGGGCTCATCATTAAGAGCAAGGTGGCAGCTGGCCTGGATTAAACAGAGCTATCCAATGTATTTTCATATATCGCACTCATTTCAAGGTTGCACCTCAGAGGGCACATGGACCTTTATGCTTTTGAAGATTTGAAGGCTGAAAGGTCATTGTGATGTGCTGTCTCCAAGCTCAGATCACAGTCTTTGCTCTCAGGTCAGACCTCAAGCACAACTCTACCTCCTACACAAGTGCCTTTCACCCAAGCTGAGTGGGATTGGTGGTTCCTGAAGCCGTTCAGACCTGGGAATCACATCCTCCTTCTGTTGGGGGGCTCAATTTCCTTGTCTGAAGCACTGACAATAAAGTTTCACCCCTGTGAGAAAGCATTTAGAGGAGGAAAAGTATTTCTAAAGGCAAAACATATTACTGCCAGAACTTGAGACTGCTCCTCTGCCAAGCCCCAGGTGCATCCTGCACCTCCAGGTACCATCATCTCAAACCCACATCTGCAACATCTGTCCTCTCCACCATGCCTCCCTGTGGCCTGCACAATTTCCCAGCAAAAACACTGAGGTGAAAGGAATTAAAAAACCCCTTAGAGCGACGGAGCCAAATTCCCTAACGAAATGCTTAACTCTTGTGAAATCAAGGGAGGGTTCTCCAAGGAGCGATTACAGGCGGAGCAGCCGCCTAAGGAGGCTGCAGACAGCACTCAGACACACATCCCTGCCTGCCAGACGCGGGGTCTGCACCCAGCCAGGGGTGCTGAGCGCCGCGGAGACGCGCGGCAGAGACGAGGGCGCTGCCGGCGCCGAGAACCAACGGTACCGTGATGCTTTAGGTTTAGCTTTTCTATTTTTTCAGACTCTCTGCTGTTTTAATGTGCAGTTCTGGGTTTATTAAGGCTGGGTGAGCTCTCTTCACAGGTTAGGGAGACAAAACAATTCCTTTCTAGCTGGCGACCAAGGACAAATTTTAGGCCCAAGAGTGGAAACAACGGTGGAGAAGAGAGAAAGAACAAAGAGGATGGAGCTTCATAACCTGAGGCTGTAATTGCACAATTAACTCCAATGTGCAAATGAACCAGAGCTGATAAAAGTGTGAGGCCTCATGACCAGGACCCATTTTGGGCCCATTGCTGGATTGCTGGGTACAAGCCCCAAGGGGTTCCTGCACTGCCCAAGCTGGATCCTTCCAATAAATCTCTTTTTATTCTTTTACTCTGCCTGGTCTCTGTTTCCAGGTCAGCCTTTCTAGGCAACAGTTCTGGCAACTGAACAGTTCTTCAACAACTGAACAGAATCAGAAAGGGATCATGGAATGGTTTGAGATTAAAGGACATTTAAAGCTCATCTCATCCCACCCCCTGCCATGGGCAGCAACTCCTTCCACCATCCCAGGTTTCTCCAAGCCCCATCCAACCTGGCCTTGGAGACTCCCAGGGATCAAGGGGCAGCCACAGCTGCTCTGGGCATCCCGTGCCAGGGCCTCCCCACCCTCACAGGGAAGAATTTCTTTCCAATATCCCATCTATCCCTGCCCTCTGGCACTGGGAAGCCATTCCTCCTTGCCCTGTCCCTCTATCCCTCGTTCCGAGTCCCTCTCCAGCTCTCCTGGAGCCCTTTTAGGTACTGGAGGGGGCTCTAAGTTGCCCCTGGAGCCTTCTCCTCTCCCAGCCTGGCTCTAAAGCAGAGGGGATCCAGCCCTGGAGCATCTCCTCAGCTGAGCCAGAAGCACTCTCAGCCCAGAGTACCAGGTGCAGCAATTTTTAGCGATTTGCTCAGTATTTCATCACTCTTACTTATATTCTTGCTTATTAAACAATGCAGGCCAAAAGCACAGATAGAATCATCTCTTACGGATATGGATCAGGAACATCCTTACACGACCATCACCGACCTCCCACCACCACCACCACTTCCAGTTCATCCCCTACCAGCAGACATCCATTTCCAGGTCACTTGCAGAGAGCTACAACAAGAGCAAAGACCTAAGAAATCACTTTCTGAGTGCATGAATTCCCCCAGCTCCAACTTCCAGCCTCTTCTCTGAGCTGTCCTTTGAGGTGCAGAGCGGTGGCTGAGAGATGCTCTAATCACTGCATCTAATTTCAAACGGTGTGAGGACCATGTTATGCCTTGGGATAAATGGGGAAAGCTGCCATTGAAGTAAAAGAGAGCTAGGCACTTCAGAAGCTGGAGTTTGGCCTCAAAAAAAGAAAAAAAAAAAAAAGCCACTAAAACTCAACTGTTAAAATGCATTTAAAACCATAATAAGGCAGATTAGCAATCAAACCGAGCGACTCGCTGGGGGACTGATAAGTGGGGAGGGCTCTAGAGGCACATACCACCACTGAAAAAAAACCAAAAAAGTCTTGTTTAGAGTAAAAATTACTTCTGATCCAAAAAACCAGCGTGGAAATGCAGTTTTTCTCATGCATTTTCCATGAGAGAACAAGCCCAATCAGCCTTGTTTTAAGCAGAGACGCCAAAGCTCCCACCTGGAGTGTTCTGCACTGGGAGGGACAGGAAATTGCCCAGTGACTCAGTGGCACGAGGTTCGTGACAACCTTGTGCCTCTGTGGATGTTCAAAGCACTTTTGACTCATTCAGGGAATCACTTGACCCAACCCCATCCCACCTTCCTGAGCTATGCATGTAGGAGCTGTAAAAGCCTTGCTCCTTCACTAATCCTCCTGGAATTGGGTTTTGGGGTTTATTTGCTCATTAAAACTGCCATGAGAGAAGCACTTTTTTCCTAAACCACGGAGTAGGCACTGGGAGGAGCCAGCTTTAGGAAAGGGCTGGGGGAAGGCGTGGGGATGGGTGGGGAGGATGGTGAGAGCTCAGCCTTCTCCTTCAAAGATTTTCTCAGCAATTCTTGACGCAAAACCTTCTGAGACAGCAACGTGTTGAGCTGCAGAGGCTGAAGCACTTGTTGCTACTACTCCAAACCTCTCTCTGCCTTCAGACCCAGGGATCAATCCAGGCTTTGACACCCATCAAGCTTCCATCAAGCTGGGGGGCAGCAAGGGATGGCCCAGGGCCACCTCCTCTGAGACCTCCTTCTGTCTCACACTCTCCTGAACTCCTGGCTTTGCAGAAATCCTCCTGCCCAAGGCTGCTCTGCTGAGTTTACTCCCCATCAGATTCAGTGACTGGATTTTGTCTGGAAAGGTTGGAGAACAGAAGGCATCTCTTCTTGGAAGCTTGTACAGTAACCATCTTGCAAAGAAGGGGCAGGTGGCTCATGCTCAACTCAAATTCCACATGTGTTAGCCCAAAACATGGTTCAGGTTTATTAAATCTCTAAAGTCTCTGTACAACTCAAAGGAAGCCTCCCTCACACCACCAAACGCCTTTATGGTGTCAAAACCAGCCCGTGATCAGCATCAGAAGGTGCTCACCGTGCCAGGGCTGGAGTTCAGTGATCCAGGGAAATAGGGTGGGACATCTTCCTCCCATGGGACCTGGGGCCCCACCCATGCAGGGGAAAGGAGTAAACCCCATGGCCCTGTAGATCCCTTTCAGCTCAGGGTATTCCATGATTCCATGAAAAGCACAATCAGGATCCCTGACAGATCTTCCCAGCACAGTCTGGGTGGCTTTTCCAAGCTGATCCCCCCTCCCAGCACATGCCATGGTCACAGGGTGCTCAGCTCCCTCAAGATATGGGGTGCTCGAGCCTTGTCACTTCAGCTGGGGTCAGGGAGACTGAAGACACAAGTGTATAATCCTTTCACAAGTTAATTAAAGCACCCATCCACCCTTCATTCAAACCATTAGCCATGGCTGTTTACAATTAATTATTTGGAACCAAATCAAACAAACAAAGAGAAGACACAGGAAGAAGAGAGAAAGCAAAGCAGAGCCAGGGCACTCCTGCAGCAGGGCATTACCAGGGCTCATCCCTGCCTTCCTAAAGCAAGGTACAACCCCTTTCAGCCAGCACAAGGGTTGCTGGAGGTGGGGACCCTGCTTCAAGTTTGGGTGTTACCTCTGCTGCCTCTGTGACCTTGGGAAAATCTCCCTGTGTCTCCTTGCTTCACTGGCAGCCCCTCAGGCCATGACCCCTCGCTGTGCTGCTCCCTGCACACCCTCCTTTGCCCTTGAAGTGCGAACAAACCCCAAATAAATGATGCACGCAGCACGAGAGCTCTTTGCTGAGGCACTCGGCTGGGCAGGAGCCAGCGCTGCCAGCCCTGACCTAGCCCCAGCCCCAGGACCTGCAAAACATCTGCAAGACCTCAGATGAGCTGAGAACAGACCTTTCCACCTGCACAGAAAGCCTGGGAAGGGCTCCTGAATATTGCAAGGAGGGTAAGCAGCTCTTCTCCCGCTCCAGAGGAGGCTGTGTCCCCAGCTGAAGCTCTCTGCCCTAGTTTATCTCCTCTTTTCCATGATCTCTCTCCTTGCTGAAAGCTTCATTTCAGTGCAGGTATGCGAGGGGAGAAGGGGAGGTGGGATCAGGGAACCATCCTTCCTTTTCTCTCCTTATTTCCCTTGCATTTCCTTCCCTCTCATTTGCTGCCACAGCGACACTCCGTCTCTTATCCCCAACCTCTGTCTCCTCCATGCCCTCTCTGCTCCCCATCAAGACAGGGTTTAATGTCTTTCCATCTCTTCCTGGGTAAATTGCAGTGAGTCTGCCGGCTGCTCGGGTGGAACACACTGTTTTATATGCGCCATAAAGGGAGAGAACTCTGTAAACAATATTATTTTTAATAAAATCCAAGACTTTGGCAGGCCAGCTGCTTTTGTGTCTGTCTTAATTTAATCAGACTATCAGCTCTCTCAAGCAGCAAGAGGGAATGAAAAGCATTAGCAAGGAATCAGGGAACTGGTGAGGAAGAGACATGATTTCCATCAAGAGCTTTCCAGCCCAGTGTGCTGCTATGAGAGCAGGACCAAGTTTTCGGGAAACAGATTCCCAAAACAACTTTGTCAAGGTGCAGGAAGGACACGGGCACATCTGGGCATAACACTCGTCCTGTAGTGCTTGAAAAAGAGCTGCTATGGGCGATGAATAAACTCAGATTTAAAGATATTTCCACTGCGGCATTGGAAGGTGTCTGACACAGCCCATGCTCCCTAGGATGGGAATTCTGCCCAATTTGGTGACCCCCAATGCTTGTAGCCAGGTACAGCCACCCCAACCAGCATCCATCAGCTCCCTGTTCCTGGCCAAAACCCAAATCAGCCCTGTTTGACAGGGAAAAATTCAAAATCAAATCAATACAATGCTAGTACTAGGGATTAAACACTAAATTATGCAAATATACCCCCAAAATCCAGTCAGGGCTGGATCCAAGCTGGATCCAGGGTAAAAGCTGCCTCCAAAGAGGGGAGGGGAGGAGATGGTGTTGGCAGCTGGAGCAAAGGGAGGAGGAGAGCAGCCCTGAGCAACCCCTGACATGCAGCATCATGAGCAGCAGCTGAGTTTGAAAGGTGTCACTTACAGACAGCCAAAACCTGGCAGAAACAGCTGATTTTGTGACACTTCTGTTCTTCAAGACCAAGCAACAGCCAACGAGCATCTGCCGTGGGCAGACAGCTCCTTTCCCTGCTCCAGAGCCTCTGAGCCAGCAGGCTCAGCACTTGGCTGTGGTGTCCTCTGAGCCTAAACCATTCCAGATGTGATTCCTGCCTCCTTCCCATAACTCTTTGGGGGATTTTTGGCAGCTAGAGCAGCCCAGAGCAGAGGGCAGGACTCCCATGGTATGGGACTGATCAAGGGTTCCACTCTTCCACTCAAAGCCACAAATCCTCCAGAATAAAAATCCTCCAAGATCTGAAATAATAAGAACTAATTACAGACACAAAGTAAACAAATTAATTGATGTTTACTTGTTTACCCACTCACCAAAAAATTGTTAATGACTTTACATGTATTTTTAAGATATTAAACCGTGCTAAGGCACAGCCATAAATATCCCCAGCAAAGCAAACATGGTGCTCGGCACTGCAAAGGAACTAAAATTAGTATTTAATTACAAGAAATTGCTCGAAGTTCTTTTGCTACCATTAATCACTTTCAATTATGAATGTAATTATAAGTCATCTTTTCTCTTTGGGTGGTCGCTGCTGGGACCTGAAGCGGTGACCCTGTGCTCCAGAGGAGAGAACCCCACTCTGCTCACCAAGTGACAGCTCCTCGCCAGCTGTGCCAGGGGATGGATCCATCAGCGCCTGCACCAAGCTCCTGAGGAGCCAAGGGCACGCAAACAATGGGAGGGTGAGCAGAAAGATTGGGTTCCTGCATCCCCTCCACCTGCACTGATTTGTGCTCTACCCACCCGTGGCAGAGTCAGGGCTACCGAGACAGAGAAATGTGAAAAATAATACGTCCTCAAATCGTTACAGGATGAGGTGATAATGTTATCTCTTGCCACGAGGCAAATCAAAGCCTGGAGAGTTCCTTCCCTGCGACAGGGGCTGTTGCAGTGGGGACACGTGGCAGCTCACTGCAGGGAGTGGAGGGCACAGCCAAAATCTGGTCCCCTCCACCTCCTGGCTCTGCCCTCCCCCTGCACCCGGCTTGCATCGCAGTCAGCATCACCTCCTGGCAGTTAAAGATGGAGCAGGCTCACTGCAGAGGGGCTTTTCAGCTATGGATCAGTTCTCAGGGGAATCTACATCGGGAATCTGTGAAACATAATTAAGGAAAGCAAATTTATTAGCCATAAGCACTGATTTTTTTTTTTTTTTTTGAAGGAGGTGGCACTTTTCTTCTGGGCAACTTGTAAATCAAAAATAAAAAGCTGAAAACTCCCTCTCTGCTCAGTGCTCAGCCTCCTTCATCAGCTCAGGCTCCGCTCAAAGGGTTTGGGATGTGGAATTCAAGCCCTGACTGCAGGCGGTCAGTGAAATAAATCCTTGTGTGGAGGCAGCTGCTGGCAGAACATCTCCAGCCTGGGACACCCCTGATAACCAGAACACCCCAGCATGAACTGCTGCCTTGACTCCCCCCAAATCCCTTCAGCCTCACAGCCTGCTCCTGGCACTGCACAGCACCAAAGAGGACCAAAACACAGAAGACAACGTGGAAGATCAAATGGAAACGTTCCCTTTTTGTTCCCTTGGTACTTCTTCGCAGGGAATGTGATTAGACTGCCCTTATCTTGGTGGGAACAGTTGTTAGCAATAATGAAATCATCCAGTCCTTTTCTTTTTGAAATGCAGCCACATCCTTTGGCTCCAGGAAACAGGGGCAGTGACATGTGCTGTTTTCATAAAAAGCCACAAGACAACATAGTTCATCACAGTAAATTCCCTTCCCTCAAGTGAAGAGTGAAGGAGAGAGGTTTCAAGGACGAGAAAAGTTTCAGCCAAAAGAAGGGGCTGAGCTGAACTTCTGCCCATCTGACACTTCCTAAGAAGTTGGCTCTTCACAACCTGAAGAAGTCTGGATGACGACAACCCTTGTTGCTTTTGTCTCTCCCTTTCTGCCTCAGCTCCTGCAAGAATCACAGGAATCATGCACTGAATTTCCACGCTGACACCAGCTCCAAGAGGATGACTCTCTAGGAGGGAAAGCCCAGCCTCTGGAGGATGGACACTCCACGTGTTGGCCAAGAGTCCAAGTTTGACTCATGCCAAAACCTCCACATGATTCTCCCAACAGCTTCTCGTGACCTGCTTGGAGTCAGGATACTCTAATCAAGCCAAACTCATCCTCGCCTCATCCCCTTGGACTCTTCCCCAGCCCAAGACCCAAAGATTTTTCTGGGCCTTCCTCTCAGCCAGAGGTCAGCCCAGAGGATGGCAGAGGAGCACGTGGTCACCCTGAGAGGACAACACGCTCGGGTGCTGCCACCCAGCACCTGAATTAACCAGCCCCATCCTGTGCTGCCTCCTCATTAACAGGCAGGATTTCAGCAGTCCTTGGCTGAGTCCCCCCTTCCCTCTGCTCCTCACTTATTCTGTTCACTGAGCTAATTGCCAAGCGCCTGCACCCTGGGTGTCTGCTGCTGTTGGAGAAGATTAGTATTTTTACAGAGGGGGAAAAAAAAGATTAAAAAAAAGATTGTGTTTTTTAAAGCAGATGAAAGGAGAGCCCAAGGAGATGTGCATTTGACTCTCAAACATGCTCCTTCAAGTCTCCCTCAGCAGTACTTAAAGGCGTTTCCAAAGCAAGACTTTATGAATGCTAAATGAACCCGGTGCCTTGTTCCTCTGCCACAAGAAAAGAAAAAAAAACTTATCTTTTATATACAATATTTCCTTTATGGCTGACACCGTGCATCTCGCATTGCTACCACTCCAGACACCGATGCTGACCTTCACAAAGTCACAGGGACACCACCAGCTCCCTGGGCTGGAGCAACACAGCTGGGCAGGGTCAGGGAGCCCGGCTGGATGCGGGCAGCCACCAGTGGATTCACCTGCTGCTTTCCAGGAAGGGTGAGGTGAGACCACCACAAACGGGGAAATGTTCAACGTCGTGCTTTCCATCGCTGTGGTCTTGGATGACCCAGCCAATCCGGGGATGTTGGTTGTGTATCACCCTCCAGGAAGGCATCTGAGGATGCAGCTTGGTCAAGATGGGATGGGGAATGATGAACCAAGAGGAAAAAAGAAGCAGGCCAGCAAAGCAGACAGACACAGGAGGAAACACCCTCTGAGTGTCCAGCCCTGAAAACCGTCACCTCTGCTTCACCAAGGGGGGCTCCTGGGGTCCTCACTTGGGTGTCCAGCACCCAAACCATCCCCGATGCCAAAAAGGACAAGGAAAAGCACAACAGTGCATCCAAACACGTTTGGCCATCTGGGTGATCAAGTCAAGGCCCCCCTAATGGAGCAACCAGCCCAACCCAGTGCCAGGACGGACCCCACCACTCTCACTGCACAGATTTCCAGCAGGACCGCCTTTCCCTACCTGTGAAATGGGGAAGAAGTGCCTTTAGCTTCTCACAAAATACTCTGGGAAGCTGGTCCATGCTCTAAGGAAATCACCCACCCAAAGGAAGTCTTGGGAGATTTAATTAGCTGCAGTCTGTGGTGTTTGAGCTTGTTAGGTGCTATATAATTGCTAAATATTATTATTATCTCTGCAGGTACAGCAGTTTGTTAGGATAATGATAGTGATTGACATTTCCCTGGCATCTTTCATCCCAACCAGATCCCATTTTACTCTATTATAAGACACTGTTCTGCCTTGACTCTCCATATGTCTCCAAACTGTCAACAGGATCATAACCAGCTCAGCATTGCCAAAAGAAATAAAGGCAAAGTGGCTCATGGAAGTTCACGGGATGTATCACAAGCTGAGCAAGTTCAACTTTGTGCTCAAGAACTCAAGTTGCACAGGTGGGTGTGGTGTAGACAGAGATGTACGGGCTCCACTTCAACATCAACACGGAGCAAAGCTGCAAGAAGCGGTCCTGGAAGCCACCAGAGCCCCCAAAAACTTACCTTGTCCATCCCCATCCCCTTTTCCTGGCAAGCAGCAGTGGGTGCCATAACCCAACCACCACCATGAAAAATACATCCCAGGGACAGCAAAGCAGAGGGGCCACCGAGTGATTAATGGGAGACTATCAGTTTGGGATAGGTCTCTAAATTCTCATTAAGTCAGGTGCTGAGGCATTGCACATTAATCCAGAACATTTCCCCTTCGGCCCAAACAAATAAATAACTCGTGTATAATTCAGGGAGAACTGGGTGGAGCCATCTCTCCCCCTCTCTCCATCTCCTTCCAACTAACCAGTGAATAAAACATCGCCCACAAATCTATTAGGCTAATTTTAAATCCTGACAATTTAGCAGCACTTCAGCAAGATAAGAGCCATTTATTAAAAGCCACAGTTCATTAAGCCAAATGCTGCTGGCATATTTACTCAGAGAAACGGGGCTGGGCTCGGCTCTCACCCAGACCAGAAGTCTCCAAAGGAGCAGGAGTGATCCTATTTCACCCAAAAAGAGAGGCTAGCATGAATCTCTGCCCACTTTGAGGACACATGGGGCTGTGCACGCTTCCCAGCAAAGGAACTGGGTGTCTGGGCTTCCTTCTTCCCTCCTGGATGAACACAGAGCAGAAATCTTGGGAGGCTCTGCAGCTCTGTCACCCAGAGCTATGCAAAGTCCCCACAGCTCACATGGGGCCGTGCTTGGGACTGTTCCCAAAAGGATAAACACCCCGGTCTGGACCAGGACTGCACTGCTTTGCAACCATTCCCATTGGTGGCAAGCACAGATTGACTTTGGGGAGGGATGATTGCTTCCAGCCACAAGCCAGGAGAGGGCTGCTGCAGAGGAACTGCTGCTTGCCAAAGGTTCCATATTGCACCCAGAGTTTTCCTTCATCCAAGCTGCCTCTTGGCATCTCTGCTGATGCCCTCTGCTGTGACCAGGACAGGTCAGGGCTTTGGGACACACAAAAAGGGCTGGAGGCTCCTGAGGCACTGACAGGAAGGAGCTGGACTCGCCAATGGGAGCAGCCCTGCTCTCTGGGAGCTGGGATTTTTGTTACCCTTCACGAGGGATGAGTGGGATGCTCCACCCAAACCAAGACACCCCAGCCTATAAAGCCAAGCTATGCATGAGCCCAACTCAGATCTAAAATATCTGCCCAATAAAGATGTGGCCGAGCAGACGTGGCCTTAGCAAGCTCTGTGCCAGCATGGATAAGTTTATTCCACCTGGGAACCACGTGCTACATGGAACTGGAGGATTTTTAAGGTCCCTGGCAACCCAAGCCAGTCTAGGATTCCCTGTGGTTCCCAGCAGCACAGGAGGGAGAAATGGTGAGGGGCTCCGGGATGGAGGCAGCAGGGAGGGAGCTGTGCCAGCATCACTGCGAGCAGCCGGCGGCAGAGGGCAGTGGAGAAATCCCATCTGGCAGAGTTTGTGAGTGCAATTCATTCCAGCGGGAGACATCCAAGAGACTTTATCAAGTGCAATTGTCCCACTGCGCCTTTCACCTGCACACACTTGCAAGACAGTCTGGAGTGACTACAGAGTATCCCTTTACAGTCAGAGCTGAAAGGAGCATTATAAAGGTGAATTAACATTTAAAAAGAACGTAAAAAACCCAGAACTGTTCTAATGATGATTAATGGGAAACTATAAGGGAGGCCATGACCTCCTGGTGTCATTAAATGGATTGGCAGGTTTCTGAGCATTAATTATAAATAGCCACAGGAGTTTGAGTGCTTAGCAGAACGATGATAAATCCATGACACAGGCGCAGGGACAAGGAGCCAGGAGCGTGGGGGAACACGTGCCTGTGTGCACACAGCTCAGCGTGCAAGGGAACATGGGCTTGCACGTGTGCCACACACAGGAAAGAGGCAGAAAGCCAAAAAGAATGGAAATGAGTCCGTCTGAGGATACTGCTGTGTTTGGGTGGACAGAGAAATGGGTAAATGATAAATTAGGCACCGCCAGTCAATCACATTTTCTAAATGTTTTATATCCCAAAAGCTATAAAAGCAATATTCCTTTCTGGCCTTATTGGAGCCATTTCTGGAAGGCAATCACATCTGTTTCCTCGGGGATTTGAGTTGAACTGTGCCTTGGCTTTTTTTTCCCTTGCCTTTTTTTTTCCCCTCCCCTTTCTATTTACTCTCCAGCCTGTTACCAAAGCAGGGTCAGAGCATGCATACAAATAGGGAGGAGGAGTGAAAAACAAACAGCCCTGAACCAGTGATGAACAGACAAAAAGTGCTTGCAAACTTCTCACGGCAAAGCCACAGCTCCAGTAATCCATGGCCACACAGATTTTGGGTCGGGCAGCTCCCACGTGAGTATTTCCTTTGCTTTAGTGTTCATCATTCCACAATTGCATCCATGTTATGGACATCTGCATCCTGGGGCTGCTCACCTTGGATGTGCTGAGCCACCCAGGCTGCACAAATTCTCTTTCAAGAGCCCTTGGAGAGACACTTGTGGATTAAAGCCCAAATCCCTCTCTGCATCCCACAGGGGCCCAGAGCCTCAGCCACCAAGGTACATTTGCTCCCTAAAGCAGAGTTTTTGCAGGTTTTGGGGTTTTTGCAGGAGCTCCTTGGGAAGAAAGGGTCAGCAGACCCTCAGAGCCTGCAGATGGAGGTGGGAACAAACAGGGGATGAATGGAGCGAGGAGCTCAGGCTCGTTAATGAGCTCAACCACAGGCACTGCAGAGGGGGAGAGTTCCTCTGCTGCCAGGCAGGAACAAAAGGCTCCGGGTGAGATGCCAAAGGGGCAGTCCCATCCCTGGGCACCCAGACACCCCCTTAGCATTCAGGAGAGAGGCTGGCCTGGCACAGCTCTGCACCAGCAGCCACGTCCCATCACCCAGCTGAGACAGCAGCCCCAGCACCCAACCCTGGAGCATTTCCACTGGCATTGGGATCCCCATTTCCTCCAGCACCTCTCTGAACCGCTGTTTTATTTCTGCCCACTCTAAGGGGAAGCAAAAGCACAAGCCAAAGCACCCTCCCACACTAAAATTTAAAATATTCCTGTTTAGATTTAAGTCTCATTACCATGCTGGGGCCTGCTGTATTATTTCCACTGATTGGAATATGGTGGCAAAAGAATAAGTTCTCCATACAATTTTCTTCTGATCCTATTAGTTGCAATACAATTACAGTGAATACATCAATTCTTCGTCCCAGCAGCTCCTGGAAAGAGCCACCTATTAAAAGCTGGCTTATTAATGGAATTGTACATCCAGGATTAATCGGGCCACGTTGGCCATTTCCATTTCTCACTCCACAAGTGCTTTTGTTTGCTTAATAGGCTGAAGTAACTTGAGAATGACACAACTTAGAGCTTCCCCATTTGCTCTGCATATCGCCAGCAAATTTAATATCACTTTCCTTGCTGGAGTCTCTCCGGGATAAAACCTGACTCGTGCTGCCAAGGAAATCCACCCTGCAGGGTGGGGAGGGGTAGAAGGGGCTTTCTGCCTTTGGCAGAGCCAACAAGGGGAAATTCTTCATTGACCCAAGGCTTTAAACCCAAAGGGAAATGGCAACACCAAAAATATTTGCCAAAGCCTGCTGGAGAGAGCCACTGGAGTATCATCCCATGAGCACTTCAAAAGCTTCCCAAAGCCCCTCAGAGCATCACTCCCTGCCCAGTTTGATGTGGGGGGTCCCCTCTGGGCCTCCCCAGTCCCTGCCCAGCCAACCCCAGTCACAGGAAGCCAGTCCCATTCCCCAGTATCATCCCTGCACCTGGAAGCAAGGGCGCTGTTTCCCAGCTGATATTCCTGTGGCAGCAAAGTCACTGCATGTTGAAGCACAGTAATACAGTATGACTTCTCCCTTTAATGGAATTTTTCTAGCCCACTAGGAAAAAAAAGACTCCATTAGCCATACTACAAAGGCTCCTACTTATTAGTATTTTAGAACAGAGGCAAAAACATTTCTTGAATCTAATTATTGCTGACAAATATGAAAATTGAAATCAAAGTTAAATTTTCAGCTACAGTGCCTCATTCGGCCGCAGCTCGCCCGCTCCCAAGATTGCATCAACACATTTATTCTGCTGAGCAGGCTCCCAGATTGGGCCCCCCCATTCCCTGCAGCCCACCTCTCCATCTTTGGAGGCATTAACTCTGACATATTCATCTCCACAGCCGGGCCACGCAACCAACTTCGTGTTTACCAGTTGTACACAGCCAGTGGATCGGAGCGAGGCTTCCAGGGGCTGGAGAAGAAGGGACAGAGCTTGCTGCTTGAAGCAGAAAGGAGTAGAACTTGCTGCTTTTTCTTTCTCTCCTCCTTTTTTTAAATTTATTGTTATTTATTTCCAACTTCGCTGGCTCTCATCCCCTCCCAACCTGATCTCCAGAAGGGTGATTTTGAATTCCACAAGACAGAGGATGTGGAGGGGAGGGGAGGATGGAGAGAAGGGGGAAATAAGGGGAAAAAAAGCCTTGTCAACATATTTCCTTTCTCCTACCTCCCCCCAACATACTGTAAAAATCAATCCCTTTTGTCATTTTGCTCTGCTTGTGTGAATGTTTAATGGCTGTCGAGGGAGATAATGATTGCTGCTAGGAAATTCATTTCAGATTTGCTATTTATAAAGTACTTGGTGCTCAGGTGGGAAATTAACATAAGGAAGGGGGAAAGGGACTGAACCAGGGAAAAAAAAGCAGCAGGAGAGGAGGGATGAGATGCTGCAGGGCTGGTTGGAACAGGATGGAGGCCAGAGAGGATCTTCATCTGGTCCCATCTCTCCTGGGACAGAGGGAAAAGGTTTGAATGGAGCAAGGATGGCACTGCCAGCCCCTTCCCACCCATGGATGCAGGGACACGGAGCCATGATTATCCTCCAAGTGCCTGGGGGCTTCATCCCCCAAAATCCAGACCACCAGCCCCAGCAGCACCAATGGCTTGTGCCCCAGCTCTCCCTGCAGCCCCTCATCCCTTTGGATTAACCCCAAACATCCTCTGAGTCCCTCTCCCCTCAAAGCCCATCAACCTTTTGGATTTTTGAATCCCAAGGGGATTCCAGATCCCGCAGCCCGAATGCTGCCATTGAGTTGCTAATTCCTTGTCTCAGAAGTTGCTTTTCACTTTCTGATTTTTTCAATAATAGGCTTGGTATGAATCCCTTAAGCTTCTGAAATAAGCTGAAAAACGCTTTTCCAGCCATTTACATAAACACAAGTGGATCAGAAGGAATAATCATAGTTTATGCATTATTTGGGGGCTTTGGAGATGGTTTCTAATGTGGTGTCAAGGTTTTGAAGCCCAAAACATACAATGGGAAGCACTGACATGTAGAAAAGCAGCACAAAAAGTAAACAATAAATAATAAAAGAATGTTTTTTTCATGTTGTCTTCAATGACGAGGCGGTTTTGGCTCTGCCACTACTCCAGCCTCTAATGGATCACGGATCCTGCTCCTCGCCAGCTTTGTTCCAAAAAGGGCTTCATTAAGAGAGATGTCACTCATCCTAAATCCAAATTCACCTCGTGCCAGCCAGCCCTGCCACTCTCCTGTGCCTTGGCCCGCTATCAAAAACCCCAGTGCTGGCTTTGGGAATTGACTTTGGAAAACTAAAAGTCTAACGGAGGCACCCTCTGATCTCTAAATACCATCTGTCCTGCAGAAAGGGAATAAAAGCTCAGAACACCCAAACCAACCCAGGAACTAAGTGTTATTCACCAGATAACTCCTCTAAGAGGGGAAAAAAGCCCCAAACACTAAAAAAAGAAAGAGAATATTATGGTATTAATGAACCTTGCTTTGCTCTGAGTGCCTGTCACGCTTCCAGTGAGGCGGCTCAGGTTTGGCTTTCAAACCAGTTCTTTAAATCAAGAATTCTGTTTCTGGTAAAATGGAAACATTAGCAAAGGATCTGTTTTGAAGAAATAACAATACAAAATGGAACAAGGCTGGAGACTCCAGGCTCTTTGATACCACTGGAACGCGGCCTTCAGAGCTCTTTTTTTTTTTTTTTTTTTTGTTTGAAATCACTTCACAACTTTGTACATAAAGCTTCGTCGAGCTCCGAAGAAAATGCTTCAAAAATCAATTCTTACTTTTCCCAGAATTTACTTTCACTGGGAATTTGTGATTGTTCTTTTTTATTTCGTTTTGGAATTAGTAAAACTTGAAACATTCAGCTTCATTTCTAATATTACACAATTTCCTGTGGCATTTCCCACTCCTTAGCAGCTGCTCTCTCCCACTGTGAGTCACTGGAGGACAGGAACCAGCCCTATGGACTGAGAATTTGTGGTTTTCCAAGCTCCTTTCCAACCTAAATCAGGGTTTCCAGGATCAGCAATGTGGAAGGAAAATACACCATCCCTTCAAGGCCAGGCTGGATGGGTTGGAGCAACCTGGGATAGTGGAAGGTGTTCTGCAGGGGATGGAATGACCGGGCAGGAGGTGGAATGAGATGAGATTTAAGCTCCTTTTTTTTTTTTGTTCTGGGATCTTTTTCTGTAATCTTCAAAAAAATCCCTGACAAGAATCTGCCCTCATCCCTCCTCCAAGCCAGACCCAGCACTGCTCCAGCAGTGAGCACTTGGCACGAGCCACAGCTCACCCAGGGCACAGAGGTGACCGTGACCCTTCCATCCACCTCCAGAGGCTCCTTGCTGCTGTGCTGGGACTTTTTGGCCTGGCAGCACCTCCATCCCCATTATCCCCGTGGGAAGGCAGAGGATTCCATTCCAGCTTCCAGCAGGGCTTTAAAGGGAATACTCCAAGCCCCAGGAATTCAGGCACAGGGGATGCCCGGAATCCTGACTTCCCCATGCAGCTCCTGTGAAGCATTTCAGAGTCCAGGCTCCTTTTTTTGACTGCCCTGATTAGTAAGCGAAGCATGTGGGAGGTGGAGGAAGGGAAAGTAGGAGAGGGGGCAAGAATGCCAAGAACCAAACACTGTCTTTAGTGGGAATAGTCAACAGGACAAGGGGCCAAGGGGTCAATTAATTTACAATAGCTTTCAGCATTAGACATATTAACTGTTAAGCACATCAAAAATCCGTGCTCTCCCTCCTGGCAGATAACAGAGCCTGGCAAGGCAGCACCTCTGATTTATTATTAACCACAAGCAAGGTGCCTGCTTGGCAGGGAGAGGGAGGGAAGGAGGAAAGGAGGGAGGTGGCTGCTCCTCTGGCTCCTCGCGGCTGCCAGGCACGGCTCCAGATGTGCTGGGAGCAGAGGGGATGCAATGCCTGCAGGATGCACCCTTGGAAGGGCTGCAGGGGTCGGGGTGCCCCAAGAGCTGCAGGGACAGAGGGATCACTCTTTGGGATCCTGTTCATTCATAGAATCCCAGAATGGTTTGGGTTGAGAAGGGACATTAAAGATCCTCTTATTCCACTCTGCTGCCATGGGCAGGGACACCTTTCACTATCCCAGGTTGCTCCAAGC
The DNA here is from genome assembly GCA_013400175.1 of Phainopepla nitens. Taxonomy (NCBI): domain Eukaryota; kingdom Metazoa; phylum Chordata; class Aves; order Passeriformes; family Bombycillidae; genus Phainopepla; species Phainopepla nitens. The sequence goes on along the minus strand of VXBQ01001639.1, from coordinate 290,274 downwards.
TCTGTCCTAATTGGCCTTGGACACTTCCAGGGATGGGACAGCCACAGCTTCTCTGGGCAACCTGTTCCAGGACCTCCCCATCCTCATAGCCAAGAATTTCTTCCCAGTATCCCATCTATCCCTGTCCTCTGGCAATAGGAAGCCATCCCCTTCCTTGTTCTGTTCTCTGCCCTTGTCCCAAGCCCCTCTCCAGCTCTCCTGGAGCCCCTTTAGGCACTGCAAAGGTCTCTAAGGTCTCCCTGGAGCCTTCTCTTCTCCTGGTGAACAATCCCAGCCCTCCAAGGCTTGCTTTTTTTCCTATAAAATCTCCTAAAGGGGTGAAAAACCCACTTGCTGAGGTGTGGGTGCTGGCTGGCAACAGGAGACAGAATCATGGCTGGGACTTCCACTAAAAAATCCCCAAATCTGGCACCTCGCTGATTTTGGCCCCTGTTTGAAACCAACAGCTCAGATCCAAATCACTGCTCCAAGCCTTTGCCATGAACATCAGAGACAGATCAGGTTTGGATCCTGTTGGGTCTAACGAAAGATTTGTCACTGCCCATGAAAGGAGAATGCTTAAAAATGCTTTAAAAATCCCATTTCCCCTCTTTAAAGCTCTTTTCCCTTCAATTGGAGAGCAAGGAAGGAAAGTTTTGACCTTTCTTGCTGCTATTGAAGTTTGGGAAGCAAAGACAAACATAAATGAATGTGTTTTTCTGATTCCCATGGCCAAATATTTGCTCCTCACGTGGGGTTTCCCAGGCTGAGGAAAGCTGAAGCCCACCTGCACTGTCTGACTGGAGCCTTCTGGGAAGAGCTCTCCCCATCCACTCCCAGTTTACCACAGAAAACAGCAAACCCTGCTCACTAACCTGGCCTAGATCTGTCAACTGATCAATTTTTTTCCCCCACAGGGAAAAAATAAAATGGAGGTGAAATCACAATATGGGTATTTTTAAGTGAAAACTGCAAGAAAAATACACAAAGCAGAGACTTCTAATATCAAATGCATTCGTCTCAGGTGTAATTCAAAGAAAGAAGGAAAAACCATCAGCCAGGGTTATTGTGCTGGCCAACATTCCTATGTGGAGAAAGGAGGAGTAGTTTTTGTGAAACACAAGGATATCCCAAAACTGGGTGCAGCCTCCAGAGCTCCAGTCTTGCACAGAGGGACAGTCCCTAGGACAGTTCAGAAGTTTAGTTTTACCAGAGGAGGTTTTTTCCAAGCTCCCACCTGATCCCCTCTGCTTACCAAACTGATATTTATCTCCTTCTGACCCAGGAGGCTCATCCCAAATGTGGGAAAGAGAGAGCAGCCTGACACCAACTTGGACTTCCATAGAACCCCCAAATCTGGCACCTTTTGGCCCCTGTTTGAAACCAAGAGCTCGACTCCCAAGTCCAAGCTGAACTCCAAACCTCTGCCATGAAGATCTGAGATGGAGGATTTTTTTGCCTCCTCACGTACCCACTGTAGATGGCCACAGGCACCTCGTTCACCTGTGTTTCATGGCCAGTAAACAACTGAGTGTCCTGAAATTTGTGCCAGCACTTACGGGACCTCACACATCTCCAGCCCACCAGTGGGGCTCCTAAACCTGGTGTAGCTACCACACAAACCTACCCAGCACCTGCTCCCGTGCTCGAAGGTAATTCATTACACACAACAGAGTTTTCATTTCATTTTGATTTCATTTTGGTTTTTTTTTCTTTTTTTGATCTCCATCTGTTGTGGAGGAGATCTCTCCACACCCAACAGCCCAGAGCAGCTACAACAACTTTACTCCTCTTTGTGTCCTGCCAATCCACTGCTGTGTAACCAGCTCAGGGCAAGGATGCTCCCAGGGAAGCAGCAGCAATCCACACATGGAAAACCCCACCTGCAACCCCACCACCCAAACCAAAATCCAAAATCCAAAATCCCAAGTCCCTTTCCAGCATTTTTGGGTGCCATCCAGCGTTTTGCACAGCGCAACTGCTTTCCAAAGGTCTGCTCTGGTTCCTGTTTGCTCTGCTGCATCTTAAAAATGTGCCAATTAATCCCACGTGGTGGCCTGGTTTCCAGAGGTGCTGATAGCTCCTCACAGCTCCGCTGAGAATCAACAGCAATGACAGATGTTCAGCCATGCTCCAAACCCGGCCACTGAGCAGGAGGAGTGCATTCCCTTCCTTTTATGTACTGCATATAACTGGGTTATCTAATCATGTAGCTATTGATTATTACTGTTATTACCTATTAAATAGCTATTTTCTGCTGTTGGGGTGAATATCACGTTTTATTGACCCGCGTGATAACTATTAACCACACCTAATATTTTTCCCGAGGACCAATAAATCGGGGCATTCACAAAAAGATGTCGATACACGTAATTTTTCTTACACACATTCATTAGTGCAATTACCTCCTGCACGAGCTGCCAGGAGGTTTCCCCTCACTCCTCCACTGAGAGAAAATTCTCACAGGATGCAGATTCCAAATGCTGCCCTTGCTGAGGGGAAGCACCCAGCTTTTCCTCCCCATGGATGTGTCTCTGGGTCAGATCCAGCCTCTCCATCACACACCAGCACAGCCTGTCTCAGTTTGGGAATTATCTGCATCCCAGCCACAGCGAACGAGCGAATAATTCTTTCGGATGAGGAACGCTCTGTGTAGGATGTTGACACATGCTATTATTTTACATACCTATTTCAGCTTGTATGCTTATTAGAATAAGGTCTTTATGCTAATTTGTAAATCAAATTCCCATAATTCTTGGCTTACTGATGCTAAAGGCCCAGCTAAATCTTCTATGACCTTTTAGCCTGGTTAATCCTTTTACGCGTGGTTGAGTGAAGAGTTTTCTTGTCTCCTCCACTCCCAAGTGTTGGGGTGAGATTTTTGTCTCTTCCTTAGGAAATCCAGGTGGGCTGTGAGTCAGGGACATGGGGCACATGTGAGGACACCCCTTTACTAGAGCCAGGGAAAGGGGGAAGAGAAAACGCCGCTGCCCGGTCCCTGAGCGAGGATATTTCGGATTTTCATTGCTGCTATTTAAAAATCACACAGAAGACACAGAGCAAACACAATGAGAGCTGTGTTGCCAAATCGCCACTCACTTCCTGATGCCTGGGGCTATCCCAGCCCTCTGCAACCTCCCCTCTTTCCATTTCATTTCCCAAGTCATATCTGGATGTTTTCTGGCTCCATCCTTCTTGTGAGTGGATGCAATGGACACCTCCAGCTCCTTCCCAAGGGGATGCAGCACCCAAAAAATGCCCCAGCCTCTCTCTCCAGCACCAGCACCCAACAGCTCCCTTGGTGACCCACCAGGCTGGACATTCCAGGGCTCAGGCGGCTCCTTCCTGATGGACACAACACTCAACAGCTCCCATTTTAGGGCCACAATTCCACAAATCCAGCAAATCTACAAAAGCGATGTTTGCACAAATGCAGGTGGTCAAACGCTTCTGAATTATCCATCTCACTTCACGCTCCACTTTCCTTTCAAGCATACTCACAAACCACTTTTCTTATTGTTTGTTTGGCTGGAAATAGGGAAATGACCTGGAGTGTGGGTGAACTGCTGCAGAGGGCAGCACACATCTCTGGAGATAGTTGGAGGAGATTTGTGCAAAAACAGTTTTCCTGCCTGACAATAATTTTCACATTTTCAAACACAAGGCAGCTCCACTTCTAGACACCAAACAAGGGAGAAAACTTATGAATTCCAAAAACTGCTGTGATTATCAGAAGAATTCATGAAGCAGAATCACATTATTGCTGATTTTCAGCACTGCATACAAACCTAAATATTACCTTGGAGTTGAATGAACCCGAATTTCTCAAAACTCTCTTTAAAAGTTTGTGCTGAGATACAAAATTATTTGTAGGGTGTGTTTGGGGTTTTTTTTTAATTACTCTTAAATAAAATTATGCAAGAAAGAAAACTCCCAAAGGGGACTCCTTCCCTCCAACAATGCAGCAACTCCCAGCCCAAAAAAGGCCCCAAATTTTGCTGCCCTGTGCAATATTTCACCCAGCTCCCCACAGCTCTGCCCTGGGTCCACCCCCAGACCACGGAGCAACGTGGCTCCCTGGTTTTCCTCACTCCAGGAGTGACTCAGGGACTTCTGGCACCCACATCAGGTTCCTGCAAGGCAGGGAATAGGGGGATTTTGGACTTAGGGGGGCAGCACGTTCCTCCCCACTGCTCTGCCAGCCAGGAGAGTTATGAAAATAATAAATAAAGAAATAAGAAACCAACTACTTTTTGATCTGGAAGCTTTGATATGAGCAGGGAGAGGAAGCAGGAAGGATGACCAGAGGCATGGAATAAGACTGCAAGGAAGCCAAGCCAAGAGCCCCAAAGCAAGCATTAAAAAATAATAAAATAATGAAATAATAAAATAAATGAAGCACGAATTCTGGGCAGGAGAAGTGAGGAGGGAAAGGTGCAGCTTCATCCCTCTCCTGGGAAGCCCTCACACGCCACCGGGCTCCCTGCAGAGGGGGCAGCCAAGGGGCTCGAAGCCCCGGGGAAGCCCCGGGAGCGCAGGAATGCCGGCACCGAGCGGGAAGCGGCAGCGCTGGGAGAAGGAGAGAGCTCGAGGAGGGAGAGCGGGAGGAAGGAGAAGAAGAGCGATGCCTTGGCGTGTGATGTGCATGCTAAGCAGCCTGTGCCGGTCGATACGGCACGGGGGGCTCTCTCTCCCCCCCGGCAGCAGCGGGCCCGGCCTGCCCAGCAGAGAGAAGTTTGTGGTGGGAGACACGCAGCCACCGTCTCTGCCCACACCGCAGCCCCCAGCCCCACACCCGCTGGGCTTCCAGAGCCCACCCGCTCCTGCTGCAGCGCACCCCGGCACGCGGGGAACGAGGCCGGGCATTCCCAGCCTCCGGTGGCACCTCGGAGCAGCGCAGGGGTAGCTGGATCCGGCGAGGAGAAGGAGGTGCGTTCACCCCCCCGGCTGCATCCATCCTCGGGAGAACCTCCATGCCCGCCCCGAGGAACGCCCGCATCCCCCCCGGGGTGCATCCAGGAGCACTCGCAGCGCCTCGGGGGTGCATCCAGGCTCCCAGGAGCGCCCGCATTCCCTCCCAGGGTGCATCCATTTCCCCGACAAGTGCCCGCATCCCGCCCCGGAGCCCCGGTACCGGCGGCCCCCCGCGCACAGCGCGGCCCCTGGCGCATCCCCCGGCGCATCCCCCTGCGCATCCCGAGCTCCCGCGGCGGCCCGGGGCAGGATGCGGCTCCATCCTCTCCTCCCGTGGAGGAAACCCCGCTCCCACAGCCCCTCCAGATGGCTGCGAGGAGCCTAACGCGAGCTGACAGGCTCGGCGCTCCCGGCCAGATGGGGCTGGCTCCTGCCGCCTCTTCCCCCCTCCTTTTCCCGTCGCTTTTTGCTCTTTTCTCTTCCCCTTGCACAGCGCTCCCCTCCCCTCCAAGCAGCATCCCCCGGGTGCGGGGAGGCAGCCGTGCGGACCCGGGACAGACGGGATGAGCACTTCCCAACTCCCAGCCCGGCGGCAGCGGGGCTGCACCGAGTTTTTCGGACGACCTTGCCGGAAAAGCAAAGGCGTGGGGGGAGCACAGAGGAACCCCGGCCCCGCCTGCCCCCCAGCCTGTTGGATCATTGATCCTGCCAGAATTGTGCTGCTGGGATGGCAGAGTCCTTCTGCACCCGCAAGAATAATCAGGACGCCCGGGGAGAAGCGTCCCCCCCGCCGCCAGCCCCGTGCACCGGGAATTCCTGCGCCGTACCCGCATCCGCATCCCCCGCAACTTCACAGCGGGCTGGGGACACTGTCCCAGCTCTGTCCCCGCTCTGGAGGGACCCTCATCCCC
>VXBQ01001639.1:255569-283660 GCA_013400175.1 Phainopepla nitens | reverse complement strand
CCCAGCACCCACCCCCCTGGCACCATCGGGACCCACAGTCCCCAATCTCCCCCCGGCTTCCACACCCCCAAACTGCCCTCCCAGGCATCTGCACCCTCTAACCTCACCTGAATCTGCACCCCCCTGGCACCTGCACCCTCCTCATCCCTCAGCACCCACATCCTCCTCACTGCTGGCAGCCCCTAAACTTCCCCCCAGTACCTGCACCCCCTCCATCTGGATCTGCATCCCCCCAGTTCTGGTGTGCCACAAACTCCCTGGCACCCAGCACTCGCATCCCCTGGGCATCTGCATCCCCCTAAATTCCCCCGGCACCTGCACCCCCCCACATTTCCCCTTTAGCGTCCTCACCCCTGCTCCATCATCCACACACCCCCACAGCACCCGTGCAATCCTCCCCAAAGCTCTTCCCCACTGGGAAAGGGGGTGAAGCCCTGCTGGAGCAGCTGCAGCGTTGCTGTGACTTGGTTTCCCCACCTGCACGATGATGGGAAGGATTCCCACACACACCCCCCATGTCCCACCTGCCTGGCCCAAAAAGAAGAGGGGCACCAGCTCCTGGGGGGCTGATGTCTGCAGGGGAGCCCCAACAAGCCTCTTCCTGTTATACAACTAAACCTATGTGGAAATGGCTCTAAAAGCAAATTTAACAAGGAAACCTTTTCAGTTTGGAGCAGAACTCTCCTTTTAGTCCAGATCAAGGGGTTTTTTTCCACTCTCACCTGATTCCTCACACCAAGCCCACCTCCTGCTCTGAGCAGCATCTGGGCCCCTTGGACCCACTTTAGGGCTGAACATGCTCCTGTTACTTCAGCTTCTCGTCCATGCCAACTACTGCTCCCTATTTCACAGCACCAGAAATAAAATAGACTTTCTCCAGTTCAGGATTCCCAAACCAAACACATCACACCACAATCCAACATCAAGAGCGTGACACTCACGTGCCCACAGAGAAAAGGTCCTTGAAACAAAAGCCTTAAATTATTTCCACCCTTTGTCCAATAAACAGAATATCTGAGGCTCTGAACCCCAGAGATGCCTTTAAAACAACCTAAATAAAAACTATCACATTAAATATTATTTTCATAAGTGATAAGGATGTCTCATTCCATTGCTCGAGGTGACTCACAGCCCCTTCAAACAACATTATAGCCAGAAAAAAATGACAAAGAGGAAAAAAAATTAAAGTTATCCTGGCTTTTTGTATTTATGCCTCCTCAGAGGCTTCCAAAAATCTGAGCTGTTCACTTTGCAATTCAGAAGAGGACTTGGCTGCGAACTCTTGGAAATCCAGCTGTGTTTCTCTCTCTATCACCCAGAGAGAGTCAGAGCCAGGCCGGTCGCTCTGCTGCAGGGAGGTGACAAAGCACAGGTCCCTCTGCTCCAGCCCCACGCACAGATCTGACAACGATTCAAATGTCAAACGTTGGGAGGGATTGGCAGCTGGGATGGATGTTCCAGCAGCCCTGTTTGATGCCAGCCTGAGGGTCACACTGTCCCAGGCACAGCCAAGAAGCATTTCACCCACTCCTGGGTGCTTCTGTGATCCATCCACTTCTACGGGGGCTTGCCAAAAAGTGGCTGCAGACTGAAGCAGAGGGCTCTTGGCTCTCCTTCCTTTCCCCCTCCCAGGGCTTAGCTCAACCCACAGGCCTCGAGGAGGTCCAGTGGATCCAGGGCTGTCCATCACCACTTCTGGTACCCCCAGGAGCACCCCGCACCCTGCCAGGGCCTCCACCACCTCCCAGCTCGTTAGGACAGGAGGAGCTAACGAGCACAGTGGCACTAATGACCCAGTCCTGGGCTGCTCCCGTGGTGCAGCAGGATATTTCTCCAGAAGCAAATTCAGGTATGGAGGATTTAATCTTGTCAGGATGTCAGGGCTTGGAGTGTTCCTCCAGCACAAACCCACCGCTGCCCCAGCGACCGCCAGCTGATGGGAAACCCTCGGAGAGGGGGAAAGATTCCCAACCCCGTCCCTCCTCAGGCTCTGCACTGCCTCCCCAGCATCCCACCAGCATAAATTGCCTACAAAAAGACGCCTCACAGCAATTTTTCCCACCCTTGGCAGCATTCCTTTGACCCCAGCTCGCCGAGCCAGCGACTGCGCTTGGAGCAGCTGGAAGTGGTCGATTAGGTTAGTCTGGTTTATTACCAACACATTATGCCTTAAAAAAACACAACTTCCCTGCCTATTTGCCTAAGCAGGGAGAGCAGTTTCTAAGTCAGCCCTACGCAGTCGCTGCTCTTCCTACAGATTTGCTCCATGCATTATTAATCCAGCCAGCGCTCATTCCGAGCACGGATATTTACCCGGTGCACCAGAGCAGCTCTTAAGGAGCCTTTGGCTTGTGGCTTTGTGGAACATCAACTTTTCATGTTGAGCAGCAGGTGATGCTCAACAGAATGCCTTGCAATAAATGCCTGATATCTCCATTACACTCATCCATATCTGTGTGCTGGGCTGATAGGAACATGCAGATAGCAGGGCTGCACTCCTGAGATAGGGATGGGGGGAAGAAGTTATTCATTGGAAATCATATATAAATATATATTTATACCTGGTGTTAACCAGGGACACCTCCTTGCATATCCAGATGCAGAAGGCTCCTTTCGGCAGAAATTCCTGCAAAATTTCTGTGAAATTCATTTTTTTTCTGCCCCTAAAGCTGAATAAAGGCCCAAAACACAACACCTTGGCTAAAAGTCTGCAGGGAAAATAAAAAAGTGATGTGCTGCTTTGCAAGGAAACCTCTAACTGGCTCTAAAAGGAGCGCTGTGACCTTGCTGAACAGCACTGCATAATTTTTAATAGACATTTTTTGCTGGAACTGACATATTCCCAGGCGTGGTTTTATTTCGCTAACATTTTTTCCAGAGGGAAATGCCATGTTTCATTGGATTTTTTTTTCATCATCCCTCTACATACATCCCTATAATTACTATATGCATTACAATAGCATTGGCATGCCTTTGATAAGATCCCGGCTCCATTATGTTCCACTCCGTGTGTACACCCGGTAAAAACAGTCCCTCCCTTGAGCTCTTCAAGTCAAAATAGAGAAAGCAGAGGAAGGTGTTGAGACAAGAGCAAATTACTTCTCATTTTAGGGCTGGAAAAATAAGACTTGGGAAAGCTAAGCCACCACATGAGGCCAGGGAGGGAATTTCCAGCTGTGCCAGGAACGGAACCAAAATCTCCCAAGATTTTAAGGCTTGCAGGGCTCACCATCCGAAATTACATCTGCTCGTGGCTCACCAGTGCAAAGGGAGAGTTAGGGCAGCGCTTCCACCACTCTGCCAAAAACACCAGCCATGAATTATGTGCAAAACGACCCTTTTTTTTCCTGACGAGGGGGAGAATCTGTAAAGCTCCACACATAGCCCTGCCCACGTGGCCACACAAAGGCATTCCAGCGCCCCCGTGCCCTGGCGTGCAGGGGACACACGGAGCCAGACAGACGCGTGCCCACGGCTGCCTGGCTTTGCTCCTTTAATTACACCTCCTACGGGTGGGAAAGATAAGCCCTAACGGAGCAGCTGCATGAAGGGAGGAAGCCTATAAGTTATTCATAAGTTCAGGCTCAAGCTCCTCTCTTGCTTTCACTCCATGACACCTTCAAAACATATTATTCATCTATTTTTTCCTCCTCTGGGAAGGGAGATGGTAATTGTAGTAAATATATCACTGCCAAGTCATCCTCGCAGCCTGTGAGGCTGCACGGCGCGAGGGGTAGGGACCTGAGGCAGCAGATTTGGGAGGCCTGGGATCCGTGAAGGACATCCTCAGGCTGCTGAGCACTGGGGGAGAACCCCCATCACCTCCACCATCCCATCCTTCGGGACAAAAACCCCACAATGCCCACCGAGCACCTGCAAGTTGTTCGTAAGTCTTCTCCACATCCAGCCCGGCAGAGCTCAGACTGGGACTCCAACTCCCTCGAGATGCTGCATCCTGTTTTCATCCCATCCTGGTGGCATTTGGGTCCGTTTTTGGCTGTTTCTGGCTCATAAATAATAAAATAAAAGCCACTCTCACCAGCATCCCTGCCTGCAGAGAGCCTCTGGAAACAAGAGCCACAGCTCAGAGGTTTTGTTTGCCCTCTCAAGGCTGTTCCAGACAGAATAATGCTCCTGCCAACTGAAGCAGCTCTCCTTGAGCTCGAGAGGTTAGTTTTTCTGAATGCAGCGACACGAATCCTCATCTCGGCCCCATAGCACAGAGGATTTGTTGTATTCCAGAGCAAAAATAACCCTGAAAGCAACATCTATGGCCCCACCAGGGAGGGGAGGGCTCGGCATCAGCGCAAGGCGCCTGGGAGGAGAGAGAGACACGGGGCATGGATTTTATTTGTCCTCGATTCCCTGGGAGGTCATTTACTGCAGTGCCCCTGGCACTTCCCCAGCCCTTTCTAGCACATTTGATTCTTGTGAGTTTTCTTAATCTCATCTCCTTCATTGGTTATTGCTCTTTCAGTGCTGAACTCAGCAAGATCGCTTGTGTTTAGAGAAAGATTAGCGCTGAGTACATTAAACACGGTAATGCCATGTACTGTAGGGCACCGGGTCACCACCCCAGCTCCCAGCACCTTCCCAAATCCCAGGCCTCTGGCTGAGGCTGCTTTTAGCCACGTCTGCAGTGCCTCTGGCACCCCAGCACCTCGCAAGGAACCCCTGGGAGATAAAAACCCCAGCAGCTCCAGCACCGAGCACACCTTGTTCCTCCTTCAAATTGAACCTGGAGTTGCACTTGATGGGATCACCCCACCCACGTCGGGACATTCTGCGGCTCTTTGATGGCAAAATAAGTGCTGACAATGTGGTTTTCACAGCAGGAGAAGCAGAAAGAAAGGGTGGATGGATAAGGGTCTGGATCAACCAGGCAAAGTGCCCACCTGGACACGAGACAGCGCCACGCAAGAGCCACCCAGAACCCTCCCAGGCTGAGTGCTCCCAAACACCTCAAATCTGCAAGCCCAGAGGGAGCAGAGACCTGCATCCCTGCCCACAGCACCCTGCCCTTATCCAGTGCACAAGGATGGGGCATTTGTATTACCTAGGGAAATGTTGTTCTGCAGGAAGTTTTATTCTCTACATAGAATTCCTTATTTCAAGCAACACAGAAGCAAACCAAGGCCGTAGGAGCCTCTGGAGAGGTGCTCAGTGGCCGTGCTCTGCTTGGTCCTGCTATTCCCTTCATTCATTCCCTTCCCCCAAACAAACCATTTTTCTCTTTATTCCAAAGATATTGCAGGGATGCTTCCCAGCACCCTCCCGCTGAGGTTCGTGCTGCCATCGGTGCCATCCCAACCAGACTCTTATCGTGGCTCACCGCCTCCTCTCCCTGCTTTCCAGCTGATTAAAAGTCTGTTTACCTATGGATTACAAGGAGGCAACAAGTCCACGTGGGAAGAGGCACCGCTGCCTGGGCAAAGACTCTGCAAACAGATGGCTCCAGGAGATAGGGGCTGTTTGCTGCCGTGTGCGTGCTGCTGGGCCCGAGGGTGACACAGCCCTGGCACATCCCTACCTTCCCTTCCCTTTTGTCCCCTCCTCAAAACTCCCTCTCTGACTCGAGGAGTGAAGACAAAGACTCAGCCAGCCGCCCAAGTCTGTCCTGGAAGGTGTTGGAAGATATACTCGCCCTCAAATTTTTGCATTTTTAACCATCTCTTCCAAACTGATAATGGGATATTAAATTTTTGGGGGGGAGGAAAACTCTTGCACAGCTCTGTTCCAGCTCCTCTGAAGCTTGAGGTCACACTGAGGTGGCTCAGCAGTGACCCATCACACCAGCTGGACTTGTGGCAATAAAGAAACCCGCAGCCACCTTTGATGTCTCAGACAATCCCACCTCGAGAGAGCTCTTTGGGAGCTGGGAACAGACAGAAAACCCACCAGATGTTATTTATTGATGAATATCCTCATCTCTGGAAGGTGCAGCAGTGGAAACACCTTTGCTGCAGCGCTCAAAGCCACCCAGCACCTGCTCTGTTCCCGGGGCCGGAGCGACACCTCGGAATGCAGCCCAGCCTCCCATCACCAGAGACCCCTGGCAGGTCTCAAACACCACATCCTTTGTACTCCAGATGAAGGGGAAAACAAACATGCACGTTACAAAACACTGGCTGTGATGAAAGTGCCATTTGAGACCCTGCAGACTGTCTAGGGATTTTTTTTCCCATCTAATTCTCATCTCCCACTCTCCATCTGCCGAAAGAGAAAAAGCCAGGTAAACCAGGCCTGGGAGGGATGGGATTCGTATTCCCCAAATAACCCTCATTTGCAATTTTAGCTTCTCCTGCTCATCCTGCCACCCCAAACTAATTGCATTCCCCACACCCTCCTCCTCCTTCTCCTCCATCCCAATCTTTAAAAGCCCATGGTGTTATAGAGCAACCTCAAAGCACATTCAAGATTAGTCCTGCAACCTGCCTGGCAGAGTTAGAAAATTGAATGTAGTACAAAAAAAAAAAAAAAAAAAAAAAAAGGGGAAAAGGAAGGAAAAAGGAAAAAAAAAACCAAAAAAAAAAAAAAAACCCAGAAAAAAGAAAGAGTCAGCTCTTGTCAGGAGTATGGTAGTACAAGGAAGTAGTTTTTCTCTCCCCATTTCAGCTGGACATTGCTGTTTATGTCTGCTGCATCCTTTCTTCTCTGCCGTGCAGCTGTAGCATTGGAAAATTGGAGAGGGGAGGCACGGTGGGGAAGGCAATAGCAATTGAAATTGGATCCTATTGAATTTTCAATAGGACACCAAAATATATACATATTTCAGCGTGCGATTGCATGGATGTGTAAGTCAACAGTGGAATCTGTGAATGGTCATTTGGAATAATTACAGTGGGGGGAAATCACTGGAATAATGAGCAGTTGCTCTCAGAATATTCAGGGAAATGAAATGCTGAGTGCTGTTTATTAAACAGGGCTTTATTTCCAGTTTAGGGTGTTTGGGATGGAATTAGATGGCAAACACGCAGCATCACTGAATGGCTGGAAAACCTGGGATCCCTGATGCTGCTCAAACTACCCCTTTCATTCTCTCCATCCCTTCCTGCCTTTCCTTGTGGTTTCCTCACCCTTCCATTCCCTCCCAGCCACAGCAGCCTCTGGAAGGGGCTGTCAGGCAGCTCTGATGCCACAGGAGGAAGGAAGATTGTCCCTGCCCTCCAATCCCCCACGGACACCAAGGGATGCCAGCGCAGGACAGAGCAGCCAGCAGGAAAAAAAAAGCCAGTGAGAGAGATGGCAGTGAGAAAGCCAGGAACCAGAGGGTCACCCCACAGCTGCTGGACTTTGCAAAGGCTTTGAAGTTTTGGGTTGTTTTTTTTTTCCCCACCAATATCCTGAGGAAGATGCTGCACAGCCCACCTACACCCCCACGCCTCCAACACTGCCTGGCACACACTTAACTTATTATTTTCTTTAACAAGACCATAAAAAATCCTCTGCAGCACAGCGGAGAGCCCGAGCACAACTGCCAGGTTTGCAATATCCACTTGAAAAATTAGCAGGAGGAGCACACACACTGATAGGAAAACCGGGTAGATTCTGAAAACTTACATTTGGGGAGGAATATTAATGTTAACCTAATGGAATTTTGTGACACAGGTCACAAAATAGAAAATAAAGGATCAAAAAGCCATGGAAGAAATGCAGAAGCCAGAGCATGCTGGGGGTTGTTCCTGCTGTCCCCACATCCCAGAGGGGATTTGAATGAGGATGTTGCATTTGGATCCAATGGAGTGCAGAGGGAAGCAAAAAGAGGAGCAGGAGGCCACTGGGGATGGGAGATGGGGAGCACTAAGTTCTTATAATTCTCCCCCTCCTCCCAACTCTTCCCTGGCTGCTCATGCATCCTCCCAGCACTTGGATTGACTGAGGAAGGAGAGATGAAGTTTTAAGGAGATGGAAGTGCCTGTGTGTATATGCACATGATTTAGACATCTCAAAAGATTTCACACTGTATTTCACATAATTCACATTTCTAAGCTTCTCCCTTTGCAATGCAAGAGGTGAGCATAAATGAGACAGGTCAAAAGCCTTATAAGCTTTGAAACATCTCCAGGTTTTCAAAATCCTGTTTAAAATCTTCCAGTTCTGGATGGAACAGGGCTACCTGATGCCAGCCAGATGAAACCACACTCCCAAAAACCCACTGTGCAGGTACTTCACACCTCACAACCACAGGATAAACCACCCTCCCTGCTTTGACAAGTGCTCTGTGCCCTCCAGGCACACATCAGCTTGCAGTCAGAAAACCTCAAACCTAGAGAAAACCAAAAGCAAGAATAAGGTACCTCAGAGATGTCTTCTCCTCGAGATGATGCAGCATCCAACATGTCCAGGAGAGTTGGTGTGGCTTCAAACCAGCCTGCAATGAGAAGAGGATGTTCATTTCACACAAAATGCAGAGAATTTTGCTGTTTCTTGCTATTTTAGTCACTGGAGGAACCAACAAAACTATTTTGGACAATTTTTTTATGAGCGTAACAAAGTGGCCTAAGGATTCACATGGGAACCTTCCCTGTTGCACAGAATCCAGAGCTGGAAAGTGCCAAGAAAGACCACAGCAATTTTGGGGGCTGTCTGATTTGGGGGTAACCCTGTCCTCAAGCACTGAGCGCCCTCAGCTCACAGCAGGATTTGTCCACAGGGATCCAGGAGAAATGCCTGGCTTAAGACATGAACAGAGCAGGGAATCCTGGCTGTGCCCCAGGAAAAACGGGGCCCAAAACACTTTGATCCATTGGGAAAAAATACAGACTGATTATAAATGTGTATTATAAAATAACACCAGAGATCATTGGGAGCTCTGCCACATCCCTCCATCCTAGCTCACAATATCTCTCCACACTCTGCAATTCACTGGCCTCTGTTTCTCTGCACCACCTCTGCTCTGCAGCAAAGCCAACTTCTGGCACTGGCAGAAAAAATAAAAAACCTAAAAAACACACAACAAAGCAAGGATCCAACACCATAAAAATAAATTAAAACCCCTAGAGGACACTGAGGAGAGTTGTGGCTTCTTTTACTGCATTTTCCAAGGTGCTGTTTAAACACAGACAGGGGAAGGTGCATAAATACATCAGCTCAGCCCTCTGGCCTGCAGAAGCACTGGCAGAGCACAGAGAGCACCAGGAGCTGAGATAATTATATTTTTGTCTTCCTCCAGCCAGCACAGCCACAGCCCTGCCTGGGATCTGCTCCCAGAGAGCTCCCCCAGCCCCACACAGAGGGATCTCAGCACTGACCTGCTCCATGCTGGAGCGGGGGGGATGAGAAATAGCTGTGCAAGATGATATCAAATTGCCTTCCCAGATCATCCACCCCTGTGCAAAAAGGGTCAGAACTGAGTTATCCTGGCCCCTCACGGCTCCAAGGTCTGGGTTTGCACCCCGTTCCAAGGCTCTCCATGGGCAGGGACACCTTGCACTAGGCCAGGCTGCTCAGAGCCACGTCCAGCCTTGAGCAGTTCCAGGGTTCCAGGGGCAGCCACAGCTTCTCAGCTGTGCCAGGGCCTCACCAGCCCCACAGGGAAGAATTGCTTCCCAATATCCCATCCAACCCTGCCCTCTGCAGTGGGAAGCCATTCCCCTTTGTCCTGTCACTCCAGACTTGTGTCCAAAGTTCCTCTCCAGCTCTCCTGGAGCCCCTTCAGGCACTGGAAGGAGCAACATAGAATCCCAGAATGGTTTGGGTTGGGAGGGACCTTAAAACTCATCCTACTCCACTCCCTCCCACTGTCCCAGGCTGCTCCAACCCCATCCAGCCTGGCCTTGGGCATTCCAGGGATCCAGGGGCAGCCACAGCTGCTCTGGGCACCTTGTGCCCTCCCCACCCTCACAGCCAAGAGTTTTTTCCCAATATCCCATCCAACTCTGTCTCCTGTCAGTCCAAAGCCATTCTCCTTTGTCCAATCTCCCCACTTGCATGACCCAGAGGAATCAGCCCACCCACAGCACGAGGAGTTTGGGCAAAGGCTTCTCCTGTTTTCCTGATCAGCCTGGTGGAAAGAGGGCTTGGAAGTTCCTGGCACGGAGTCCAGCAGCGCTGGGGGAGGATAACCCAGGGCTGCCCTGATGCTGCCCGTGACCGCAGCCTCCCTCCTTCCCCGATTCCTCCTAATGCAATCACACTCAGCATAATAAATATTGCTAAAAGCAAAAGTCTCTCTGGAGACTTCGGGTCTCGGGCGCAGGTGTTCAGGCTGTGGTAATTGGGTGAGTCATTCATTAAAGGAAATGCAATTTAAAATCTATTACATGCTTTAAAACACAAAGCTTTTGATTTGTCCCACCCATTTCTGGCCCAAGCCCAGCAGTGTGCGGGGTTCTCCTGTGCTTATCAGGGCTATTTCTGCAGTGGAGCAGCACGGCACAGAATTCACCTTCTGCCATCCCCTGAATCCTGCTGGCTTGTAAAATCAGTTTTGCAAAGCCCTTTTAATTTCCAATTTTTATCAAATAACCAAAGAGGGGAAGTTGGAGAAAGCTGGAAGGTAAAAGAGGATACATCACCCCAATCTGTGAGGATAAATTGGATGATAAAATGCAGCTCAGCTGAAGGACACAGGGAAACTCTTCAGTCTTGAGGGGGAGAGAAAGGAGTTTGATCAAAGAAAATGCCAGGTGATTTCTCCCAGTGGGGAAAGACACTGCAATAACCAACAACCAAAAAGTTAAAGACAGACAAATTAAATACAGCACAAATGTTTAGCAGCAAAGGTGATTAACCTTTAAAAGCCACTGCCAATGGCAGCCCTGGGTTCAGCATCTCCCGAGATCCTTAAATCAACCCTGAACACCTTTTCAGAAGATTTATGTTCGACAAACACCAAATCCAAGGCTCAGGAAAGAGGTTTCTAATGACTTTCCAGGGCCTGTTTATGTGATCTAAAAGTCCCTTCTGGCCCTAAATTCATTGCAGGGCTGCAGCTGATCCTCAGCTGATCTTGGGAAGCAAAATCCTGCCTGGCCAACCCTGAAAGTAAGACTCAAAGTCAGTCATTGAAGTTACCACAGTCACCTGGAATTCAAGTTAAACCAAACTACAGAAAGGTTCAATCAAATCTTCTCCCTCTGCCATTCCCTCCTGTGCAATTGCTGGTGATTTTTGGGGAGAATAAAGTACAAAATGGTGGCTGGAGAGATTATCCTTGAGAATAATTCAGAACATATGGAATTTGAGAATATAAATACTGAGAATAATCTTAAGAAGAAGAAGAAGAAGAAGAAGAGAAGACTCGAACAAGCTTCTTGGTCCAGTTTTTCAAATCCAGACAAGAGATAAGTTGACCCAAGCAGCTGCCCTGGCTTTGCAGGTACCCAAATTCTGTTGACAATCAGTGGCTCAGTGGCACTGGTGAGGAAAGTACCAGGGCAGGTTGTGCTGCTCCTTGGGCAGAACAAGCAGTGACAGAAAAACCACTTTAGAGCAGTGTAATTGCAACAGCCCTGGAAGTTCTGTGTACACAGACCTACTGGCAGAGGGAAAAATCACACTTCCAGCCAGCAATATTGGAGTGGCAAACATTCCCAGTGCCAAGGGCTGCTGTGGCTCCTTCTCTCTGCCTTTTCTTTCCAAGAGGATGCCCTTCATTTGCTCTTGCCCCGAGCTCAGCGGTCCCCAGGAGTCACTGGAGCTTTCTGGAGCTCGCCTTGTGGTCAGCATACCCCATCCCAAAATCCCCCAGGGCTCCTGCACAGCCTAAAGACACGACTGTGGAGGGGGAGGACGGTGCCCAAGACTCTTCCATGGTCACAGCACTGTCCCAAATGCCCAAATTCAGCATGAACATAGCACATAGTCTCACATGAGTGTTAAACTCACATAAAGAGCCCAGCCCAGCATCACCCTCCTGCTCAGATCCCCCCTTCACTGGTGATTTGTGTCAGCAGCCACTCCCAGCACAGACCTGCTCACAGCCCCCATTCTCCCTCTCTGCTCCAAGATCATGGAATGGTTTTGGTTGGGGGGGAACCTAAAGCCCCATCCCATTCCAACACCTTCCATTGGACCAGGTTGCTCCAAGCTGGTTTGAGAGTCTCAGACCATTGCAGTAGAGAAGCAGCTGGACTCAGAACCCAGTGCTAGGGCCTTTCCACCCTCACAGGGAAGAATTTCTTCCCAATATTCCATCTAGCCTTGCCCTCTGGTAGTGGGAAGCCATTCCCCATTGTCCTGGTACTGCACTCTCCTGTGAAAAGTCTCCCTGTGTTGGTTCTGGGATCACTTTTCCAGCAAAAGTTTTCCCTGCAATACCAGTGCTCCTGTCTTCTCCCAAGCTGGGCTCTCTCCAGGAAATTTCACCTCTCTGAGCCTCCACCACTGCTGACCCAGGCTCGGATGTGCACGAGCTCAGGGCGTGCAGCCAGGAGAAACAGGGACATTTTATGGACAGGGCTCAGTGGAGGGCCTGGCAGTGCTGGTTAATGGTTGGACTGGATGATCTTAGAGGGTTTTCACAGCCTTAATTATTGGATAATTATAGGATTTAGCCTTTGCCTGGCTGCCTGTGTGGTACAAGCAATAACCTGGAATTCAATGGTTCCTTCACTGCACACCGGGGCTGGGCAGCATCTTCCTCCTCCACCAGTGCCATCATTCCCAGCTGGTGAGTGCTTTTCCCTGCCTCGAGCACACTTCTGCCTCCACTGTCCCCACAGAAGCTCCACTCACACTCTGAGCATTCCTGCAGGACATTTAATTTGATCCCACCACTCCAATTTCCAAGAGAAAAACTCTCCTGACTTGCTCTTGGAGGCACTGGTGGAAATCAGTGGTGTCTTCTCCAGCCCAAGCTGGGAAGGGGCTGCATTTACCCACAGAAGAGCCAGGCCTGGAGTCAGCAGCATTGCTCTGATTCAAGCAAGATCAGAAATTGTGCTTTTGGAGCGCTACCAAAGGATCTCATCCCAAACCCAGCGCTGTTTATCCACAGCCTGACTTCCAACAAAACCACAGGGATGCCTTGGTCTTAAAATTAAGGGCCAGGCACAGTTAAGGGGTAAGTATTTAATAAGATCTTTATGGGGCAGCACTTTGCCAAGGTGGAATATGCCAAAAACGTACACGCACGGTAGATTGTATATACAGTTTTACTGACTCTACAAATTAGCATATCTAACAAAGAAGCTTCAATGAGAGGCTTGGATGAACAGTGTGATATCTCTCTATCCTGAAGTATTCTTCCCTAGATGGGCCTCATTTTAGTTTACAGGTTGTATTGCAGAGGAGACTTTGGTTTCCCAAGATAGTGTAGGTCTTTCCAGCTTCCAGTTGTGAGGCTTTTAGGATGTTTGATCTTTCGGCCTCACAGAATACCAGGACTATGCTACGTTACCAGATTTAAGGAATTTCAAATATGCACATTAAAGGCACTGAGAATACATAAAAGGGATATAAAAGTAAAGGCAAAAAGTCCTCATGGCATCACCAGGATGCCCAGGGCAGCACAGAAACACTTTGGTCTGTGGCAGGGGCCTGTGACACAGCTCTGGCACCTAGAGGGGCTCCAGCCTGCATCCCCCTGGCTGCCAACCCGCCCTTTGCCCAGGGATGCAGCCCTGGATCCCAGGCCGAGGAAATCTGCAAGCAGCACCCGACTCTGGCCTGCTTGGAGCAGCTTCCCAGAAGTTTTTTGGCTCTGGAAAAAAACCCAGCGAGGACTTGGCTGCTACAACACACTGTGAGGGAGCAGGGAGGAAACCCACACGTCTCCTTGTCCTCTTTTTCCCTGTCAGGCCCTAGGGCAAGGGGACAAGATGCCCCTGTGAAGAAACAAAATCCCAGCATGGAAAATCCCCCAGGAAACTTGGCAGGGCTTTCCCAGGAGGAGGCAGGGAGCCGAGAGCTGGAGCTGCTCATCAGCTGCCTGCTGAACATACCGAAGGGGTAAATTAAATTCATTCATCTCATCTCAACTCACAATGGCAGCGTTTTCACCCAACACACACGTTTCTGACAATCAGCTTAATTTACTTCAATAATAAATGAAAAAGGGAAGTTTTCCTTTATAACAGAAATCAGGACCAAGTGCCACGGCGCTTTCTGTGTGGATTTTTGGTGTTTTTTTTTTAAAGCAAACTATTCAACTCGTTCTCTTTAAATAAAATGATTCCTTTATCTATTATTCATTTGAAATACAGAAGGAGGACACAAGAGACTGGAAACGCATGGTTTGTTTCTGACACCTCTGGAATAGTTTTTAGGAAGACAAAATGCACAGAGCTTAGGGGTTTGGTAGTTAGGAGCCCAAAACTTCCATTTCCTCTGGTTTATGATTTTATAATGTTGCCCATCACTCTGGTGTCTCCATGCAAATCTTTGCTGGTTGAACCTGTGTTATTTGCTTGCTGGGATTGCTCAGGAGCAGCAGGTTTTGTCCTGCACCCACATGGGTGAGATGCATCTACACAGATTTATACCAAACCATGATACAGGTGACTGTAACAGCCAAAACCCCTCCAGCTTCAGTCAGGATATTCCTGAGGGAAACACTTCTCAGGATGCAGCACCTGAAATGTTGGTTCTCCCCCTGTTTTAGGTGTAGCCTTGCACCAGGTACCCAGAGCAGCTGCAGAGCTGTCTCCTTTCCATCCCAACAGGCAGGATTCACCTTCATCCCTCTCCATATACTTTTAATATAAATATATAAAATGTACTCAGGGCCCTCTTTATCAATGGAGAGAGAGACCAGCACCTCCAGAGGGCAATCCATCCAGCTAGCCTGTCTGGGAGGAGATAAATGGCCTCTAGAGATGCCCATTTCTCTCCACCGACTAGGAGGGAGCCCAAGGCGACAAACCCCAAACGTTGACATCCAACTTTTAGACAGTCAAGTCAGAGCAGATTAATCCAACCCATTACTGGGGCCTTTAATTTTTGCTGGCTTGATTTACAAGAGCTTGCTCAGCACTTTGAGTCCCAATGTCACAACAGGGAGGGGGGCCCAAAAGAGTTCTTTGTCCTCTTCCCACCTTGGATGTGACCATCTGTACTCTGCCACACACCTCACAGTATTAAATGCAGATAAAATAAGAATTATTCTCTCCGCAAACTTTCTCTAGGAACTCGAAAAAGTGAAAATGTTCAATTAAGGTACATTGTTACCAGAGTTTGTAACACACTTGGAGACGACAAGCTCATTCTAAAGGAAGAATGTATCATTATCCTCATCTTGTAGGTGGGGAAATGGCTGAGTCATGAATAAAACACAGCTTTGGAGCCATAACCCACAGTTCTGTCCCTATGAAAGCCAACAGCATCCTGGGCTCATCTCCCAGCGTGGGCAGAACGTTGAGGGAGGGGATTCTCCCCCTCTGCTCTGCTGAGACCCCAGTGCTGGGTCCTGCTCGGGGGTCCCAGCACAGGAAGGACCTGGAGCTGCTGGAGCCAGTCCAGAGGAGGCACCAGAGATGCTCCCAGGGCCAGAGCCCCTCTGCTCTGGAGCCAGGCTGGGAGAGCTGGGGGTATTCAGCCTGAAGAAGGCTCCAGGGAGAGCTCAGAGCCCCTGCCAGGGCCTAAAGGGGCTCCAGGAGAGCTGGAGAGGGACTGGGGACAAGGGATGGAGGGACAGGACACAGGGAATGGCTTCCCAGTGCCAGAGGGCAGGGACAGATGGGATTTTGGGAAGGAATTCCTGACTGTGACAGTGGTGAGGCCCTGGCACTGGTTAGTCAGAGGAGCTGTGGCTGCCCCGTGCCTGGAAATGTCCAGGGCCAGGCTGGATGGGGCTTGGAGCAGCCCAGGACAGAGAAGGAGTCCCTGCCCACGTTAGGGGTTGGAACAAGACGATTTTTAAGTTTCCTTCCAACCCAAACCCTGCTGGCATTGTCTGATCCAGCAGCAGCAGGATGGGATGGCTTTGCCCAGCACTGCCCACGTGCCCTCTCTGCTGTAGCTGCAGGGTGACAGCGTCCCAAGGACAGCTCCCAGCCCTGCCTTGCAGCAGCTCACCCCGCTCCTGTGTGGGACAGAGCTGCCTGGAGCCCCCACCACATCCATCCTGCATCCTAACTGGAGCCTCCCAGGGACTAATTAGGCTCGAGACCCCGATCAGTGCTTGTGGGTACATTTCAAGCTGTCTCCCACCGCGTCTGTGAGATAAATCCAGCCCTTGGCTATTCAGATTTTGTTAATTGCAGCTATTCCAGAGGCACAATGGAGCATTTTTTATTCCTGCAGCACCGTGTGCAAGCAGGTGGATCCCATTACTGCCAACTGCCAGCGCCACATCCCTGCCCTCCCAACACCAGGGCTCCCACAGGTGGGAGCCTCCAGCTGCAAGGAGGAGGTGGGCTCCTGAAGGAGCTGTCTTCTACAAGAAAAACCTGGATATCTCCTGCTTAACACGGGAGGTCTTGCTGACACTCTGCCCGACCTGCTCACTCAGCTGAAAATCACAGACTCACCCCTCTCCGGCTGGGAATGCACTTCCCTGCTCCCAGGGTAATGAACTCCAGGTCCATAAAGCAGCACATGCAGAGCTGGCCCTAAGTGTACCCTTAGATCACCTTCCCAGGGTTTCTGCCCATCTACCCACAGACCACTTAATTAAAAGTTAATTTTTCCCTCAGCAGTCCTTGCTAAGCCAGGGCAGAGGGCAGACTGGGGCAGCAGCTCCTCCAGGGCAGCCTGGGGCAGGGCTTGCTTTTGGCCATGATTCCCCTGGGTTGGATGCTTGAAGTGGCTCCTGGATGAAGCTGGGAGTTTGGTTTCCTTTTGCAGTGTAGATCCCTTCTTAAGGAAGAAATTTCTACCAGTTCCTGAGGATTTGTGCTTGTTCCTACATCCACGAGAGCACTGCAGATGAAGGAAGGTGGCAACAGAACTCTGCCAGCAATCCAGAGCCTGGAGAGGCAGTGATTTACTCCTGGGAGGATGGAAAAGCAAAGGACAATGCACCAGAGAGCTGAACAAAGCAGAAATAACAAAATCCACCTCCTCTCTTAGCTTATCCCACTCCACACCCATTCCAGCACATCTCCTCTGTCCTTCCCCTGCTCCAGCACTCCCAGCTCCATCCCCCAGCTGGGCTCCTCCATCAGGGTCCCCTTGGGTGGCACACAGGGGCTCCAGCTTGGCTACTGATCAGTGTTAGGGGGCTCTTTGTGAGCTTTGGCTGTAAGGGTTTCTCCAGGCTGCCGTGTCTTCATTACACCAAGCAATGGAACACATCCATCTTCTCCCTCTCGTGCACAGCAGCCAGTGGAAATCGGGCTGAGAGCGTTAATCGAGCCCTGGAAATCACTGGCACCTCATGAAGAGAAACCCCGGGGTGAAGAGAAACCCTGTGGGGTGTGTGGCAGGGTCTGGGGGATGCAGGGGTGGCTTTCTCAGAGGAGCACCCAGAAGTTTCATCTGTATCTGTAGCTTTGGAGTGGCTCCCTGGAACAGAGTTAGAGAATGAGGTGGGTTTTTATTAAAGGCCTTTATCAGACACACCTTGGGCAGTCAAAGCCTCCCAGAGGCTGCACCCAGGGTGGATGATGGCCACGAGATTTTCACACAATGATCAGTTTGGTTTATTTGCATATCAGGGGTTAATTCTCCAATTACAGCTTCAGGTAATGAGGTCACATTCCCCCAGTTTTCTCCCCTCCCCAGTTCACTTTTGTTGATACTTTTCAGGGCCTGAGGCTGTGGGGTGTCCGTGGGTTCCAGGCCCTGAGGAATTGTTTTGTCTGACCAAGATGTGCAGACAGGAGCTGACACTTTATGGGAGTTTAGAGTTATGTACTAGTGCAGCACAGGGTTTGGAAAATGTAAAAGCTGAAATCTTAAGGTATCACTGGCAGCAGCTCCTCTGGGATAATGTATTTAAGGAGGAGCCCTGGACCTCCACAAGAGCCCAAACCTCTCCTTTGTGCCTTGCAGATGTTTTGCAGCTGGATGACAAAGGAACAGGGGAAGGGATTCAGTACCCAAGGAGGGCGTGGAGCTTCTGAAGCCAAAGTTCCACATTTAATCAAGACTAAACACTCCCTGTCACTCTCGTGAGAGTGGCAGCAAACATCCCCAGCCTCACAGGTGAGCAGTAATCTCAATAAAGTCACGCTCCAGTACCTTCTCCTTAGCCCTGCTGAAGAAACATCCCTTATTACAGAGCTCACACACAGGATATCAGATTCTTCCCTCTCCTAAGCCTCAATATTGCCCCAGAAATTAATATTTTCTACAGAGATTAGCCCAGGTACTTGCACCAGCAAAAAAAAACCAAAAAACACAAAACAAAACAAAAAAAAAAACCTCCCCACCCAAAGAAAATTTAAAAACAGTACTCCCACAAGGATGATAAAAAAATTAAAAATAACCAATATTCCCACAGCAAACCAACAATTTTTGAGAACAATTTTTGAGACTTCATCCAGCAGCACCACTATGGATCCTCATCTCCCAGCTCCAGGCTGCGTTTCCCAAGGATCTACCAACTCCTTGGAAAAGGAGCCACCAACCCTATCCAAGCTCAACCTGATATGAAGGAATTCAAACATTTTGCCTCAGACGAGGCTGGAAGTTTTCAGGGAGGAGCAGATCTGAGACTCAAGAGCAGCCTCTAGTTTCAAAGGCCAGTACTGTGCTCTGCCCTGGACCCTCCCCAGCTCCAGGAGGTTTGCTGACCTCAGAAGGAGCTGTTCCTGTTCTCCCTGAAGCAAAGCTTCTTTTTGTAGCAGCCCCTCCATGTTATTTTAGCATCTGCTGTCTTCCAGGCTGCTGGAGTAAGAGATTAATGCTTTAATTATCCCATCTGAAAGCTGGGAGGCTGAGCCTGTGGATGGTATACGGCACTGACTCCTGGCACTTGTGGATCTAGAGGGACTACACACTAAAATCGAGCTGGAATCCAAGTGAGGAATAAAAGCAGAAAGAGAAGTAAGACAGCAATCAGAATAATGTTATTTTAATGCCCAATATCTCACAACCAGCTGGGGCTAGAAATTAAAGCTTCCTGCTTGTTGCAAGTAGGGGTTCCTGTCTTGCAAAGGCTTTATCTCTCCCTCCTCCATCCCTGGTGTCGCAGGAGGTACCGGATGCTGAAGTTTCCTGCCTTTGTCCTGTGCTCTGGAACTCATCTGTTGGCACCTGATCATACTCCTTCCTCACCCAGACAGCTCAGGGGTGCACCCAGCTGCTCCTACATCCCTTCCCTGGGCACAGCCAGCCACACCACAGAGCTCTGCTGCATCCCCAGCACAGACAAGGGTCTAGGAGAGGACAGCCAAGCTGGACTCCTTCATTTTCCAGTAGCAATGCCTTCATCTCCTGTGGCAGCTCTGGGGCTGGCTGATGGCACAGCTGGAGCATTCCCACTGCTGGTTCTGCATCCCTGCCACCTCTGCATTCCTGCCATTTTCCTGTTTCCCTGCTCTCCTCTTCCACTCCTCATTTTTCTCCCTCTGCCTTCATTCTCTCACCATCTCAACCTATTTTTCTCTCCTCTCCCTGCTCCCCACCATCCCTCTCTCTGCTCCCCCTCCCTACTACTTAGGAGGAGATCAATATACTGGGAATGCTGACTAGGGAATTAAACCCAGCCAGCCTGTCTCTTTGAGAGACCTCTCACTAATCAGCTTGGATGGATTCCTGTTCCCCGCTCCACTCGCGAGAGAACCCGCGATGAATTCCCCCGTCCCTGGTTCTTGTCAGCCTGCACACAGGGAGGCAAATGTCTCTCTCATCTGCTCTGCACTCGGCTTTTCTTCTCCACATCTGGATCAAGCAGGTTGGAGGCAATAGCAGCACTACCTTGCCTGCTTCTATTTTCTGTCTGAGCTGTGATCCCGACTGGAATGCTGTCTGTGAGTGAGTAATTCCCTGCTCTCAGCCGTGGGCTCCGTCTGTAGCACGTGGGGCTTCTGCGTTTTGGCACGTCTCTTCTCAGAGTGCAGCTGAGAAGGAGAATGGTGCAAATCAGGCCTTTCAGGGGCACATTTATCGTCCTCCATGTCTGTCAAATGAGCAGTTTCACAGGAATTGTGCTTATGGATGTGCTGCCGTGCCTGCCTCGCTTGGGGCCCTCCTCGGCCTCGCTCTGTCAGAGGCAATGCTCAGGCAGAGGCTCCCCAAAAACCAAGGGCAGGGCAGAGGATGGGAACCAGGCAGCCCAGCTCACACAAAGCTCCCCAAACCCAGCCTCAAACTGCAAAGGTTCTGCCATAATGGCTAAATCCTGCCTGAATCTGCCCCATAGTGATTTCTGCAGCTCTGAATTCTGCTTGTTTGACCCCAAACCACAGCTGACACCTCCCACTGCCTTTTCCAGCTATTTTTTTTCAGGGAGTTCTGAAAAGTTTCGGTTGGAAAATGTCAAAATGTTTCCTTTTGACATTTTTGCTTCCTGACATTCCTGAACTGCAATGTTTAACATGGGTTTTTTTGGGCTCAGTCAAAGCATCAAGTTGGGATTCGGTTCCTGCAACACAGGAGAAACATGGATACACAAAAAGGGATCTGGTGACCCAGATGGAAACCTGGCCCACGAGGCCCATGATCCAAAATATGATCCCCTGGGCACAGCAGAGGGATTCACACATCAGTACTCAACTAAAGGAAAATTCTGGCTCGCTTTGATGAAAAAAGATATACCAATTTCAGCTGCCCAAAGCTGATCTCACTAGAGCCCTCAGAGCAAAATAATATGGAAGGGGGGGAACACCGAGTCCTCATAAACATAATTAAAAACAAAAGTCAATTTTGTAGCCTCCCCGTGTTCCTCAAACAGCCAGTCCCACGAGCAGCCCCGCTAATGAAGCCTGGCTGCCTATGGATCGGTGTCTCACGGCTCAATTCTCTGATGTCTAATGAGGTGCAAGCTCTGATCAAAGTTTTCCCCCACCGTTGGGGAATTCATAACAATGCTCTCATCTGGGAACACACTCCTCCTCCGGGGCTCCACAGGATGAGCTGCTGCTGCCTCTCCTCCCACTGCCGCGCTCGCTGGGCAGATCTCAGCCCCTCACCAAGCTGCCTGCACCAAACCCACAAGCTGAGCGTGCAATCCGGTTGAAAAGACTGAAAAACATCACAGCCACTCACATGGAGCCTCAGGGAAGCTGCTTTCCCAAAACTCCAGCTCTGAAGAGTTTGCCAGAGACTTCTCAACCTATGATGCTGCAGGTGGGCACTTGAGCCATTTGCACGAGATGGGAATGTGCAAGCAGTGCCGGGCAGATCATGATAGAACAGAGGACAATGGTTTTAAACTTGAGAGGATGGATTTGGATTAGATATTAGGAGGGAATTCCTCCCTGTGAGGATGGGGAGGCCCTAGCACAGGGTGCCCAGAGCAGCTGTGCTGCCCCTGGATCCCTGGAAGTGTCCAAAGCCAGGTTGGATGAGGCTCTGAGCAGCCTGGGACAGTGGAAGGTGTCCCTGCCCATGGCAGGAGGTAGAACTGGATGAGCTTTAAGGTCCCTTCCCATGCAAATCCTTCTGGGATTCTGTGTTGCAGCAGCAGGACAGAGTCCTCCTTATCAGAACCCAGTGTCTCCCCACCAGCATTTGGATTTGCAAATGGATCCAGCGTTTTCACCTCTCCTAGAGCCCTCTTCTCTCCTAGAGCCACAGGCAGCGGGAAAGCTGGAGAGAAGGACACAAAAAAAGATTTGAAGTGTGTGGGCGGAGAAGAGATGCTGTTTGGTCCGAGGGGAGGCAGGCAAGGAGCTGTAGGAGCTCACCAGCTGCTGGTCCTTTCTTATAGCAGAGGATCACGACTGATGCAGAAGTAATTTCCGTGCATGGCTGCCTACGCAGGATGCAAGTGAAGTGAACCAAACTCTGCGCCGTCGTGTACGACTACGCCTGTGCGCTTAAACATGCATGCAAACAAGCTCTGCTCCTCCAAACCCTCCCATAGGCTCATCTCCGCATCCAAATGAAGCAAAATCAGTGTTTACCAGCATTTCTAGAGCTCACTGACAGCCAAAACACAAGATTTCAGCTGTTGAGGCCCTCCAAGGATTACCGTGTTTGTAGTGCTGGGTTTTTCATCAGCCTTTTCAGTCGCTGGCAAAGATGTCAGAGGCGAGCGGTGCTGAGCAGGGCAGGACACGCCGTGCCTTGATGTGTGCTGCTGTGCCCAGGACAGATGGGTTCAAACACAGCAGCAGAGTCTGTGCAAGCCCCAGCAGCACAGGAGAGCCTCGGCAGACCAAGGGGAGGCAGAAAGGGAATGGAAGCAGCTTTTTCCCAGTCACAGCCCCAGGTCTGTGTCACGAGTGAAAAGAGCACAAGGCAGTGGGAAGATGTAATTCCCACTTCATCATTCCCCTGAACCCAGTTCACAGGGACATTGCTCTGGTGTCATTTAAAGAATTCCAGGATGGTTTGGGTTGGAAGGGACCTTAAGGACCATCTCCTTCTATCCACCTGTCATGGGCAGGGACAATTCCAACTATCCCAGGCTGCTCCAAGCCCTGTCCAACCTGGCCTTGAACACTTCCAGGGATGGGGCAGCCTCAGTCACTCTGGGATTGTTTGGTGACAAAGCTCTGGTGAGGTGCCTTGAGCAGGAGCTCAGGAGCTCAGGAGCTCACTGCTGCAGGGGGCTGGATGCCTTCAGCTCAGAACAAAACAAACTGAGCACCCCAACCTGTGGTATCAGGGCAGGCTGAGAGGTCAGGAGAAGCTGTCACTGCCAAGGCACTGTGTGGGATGAAGGGGTGTGCCAGCCTTTCCTGCTCCAGCCAGGGACATAGATGCTGGCAGCTGCCAGTGCCCAGCCAGGGGGGCAGATTGCTCTGCCCTGACAGGAGATGGCTGTGCTCCTGCTCTTTGAGTTGGCAGCCTCTGCTCGGTTCCATCGCTGCAGCTCAGTGTGAGCCAAGCCCCAGAGCCCAGCCAGCACTCGGTGCCCCACACTCTGTGCCCTCACAGACCCCTCCTTGCAGCCAGGGCTGCTCCCCATGCCAAGGAGTGGCAAAGCAGGCATTAGTGCTGCCACCCTGTCTGCCAGGCTGGGGATACCTCTGAAACTGGCATCACACTTGACCCTCATCCTCTTCTTAATTACTAGCATGGGCATTAAATTGCAGCCTGTTATTCATAGACAGGTGTGTGTCTTTGTCAGAGGTCCCTGCTTAAATCATCCACCTCGTCTCCAATAACAATGTTAATGATGCTCAGAGCCAGCGTTGGACTGTAAAACATATTTCCCTGATGTTTGTTCAATAATTCTCTGAGAATTAAAAACATCTATTACCGGCTGCAGGATGCTGAGAGGCCCCTGGAGCAGAGACCAGGCTGTAACTCACTGGAGGGGCTCATGTGATGCTGCAGATGCTTTATCTGAGTCCCAGGCTCTGGCACTCTGGGGCATTTGACTCAGTACCAACGTGTGGGCACAGCAGCACAGTCACAGCACAGGATTGAAGGTTATCAGCCACGTCCACATCCCTGATGAGCTCCAGGAGTGCTCACAGGGTACAGCATCTCCAGGTGCCCTTTGCACTTCCATCGTTGGCACTGTTGTTATCCCAAAGCACCGGGGCCATATCAAGGCTCCATTTGCCAAAACACCCCAAAAACGGTGTCCTTGCTCTCCATCGCTCACAAACTCAATGAAAGAAAGGAGGGAGGAAAGCTGCTGAGGGAGGGAAAGCATGGAGGGAGGGAGGATGACACTATGCCACTCGGTGGCACTGCAGGAAAGAAGCCCAGGTGTCCCCAGCCACATCACCACACTGCTGAAAATACCCATTCACCACCCAAACCTTCAGCCACAGAGCATGTGAAAAAGCTGCCTCGACAGAGACCGTGCCACAGAATAGTCCCCATGCCTGTCATGACTTCTGGCAGCTCGGAAATGTTGTTTCTGGAAAAATATTTATCCTGTTAATGAAGCCGAGGCAGCAGCGGAGGCCCCAGAAGGTCAGAGCAGCACTCACTGCAATCAACTCCCTTCACAGCGCCCGCTGAATGGGGCTCTGATTGCAGATGCCAATCAGAGCACTCCATTTTCCCTGCCTATTTGGGAATTAAAACATAAAGGCCCTTTCCCAGACACTGCATTTAGGGGTGGTTTATATAACATAATCTTGTGGGCAGAAAGCCAGATGGATTCGGAGGGTGGGATCCTGGAGTCGAGTGACTCCATGAAGACAGAAAATACATCTTAAGGGTCAGGGAGAGTTAAAGAAGGGGTTGGGTGATGCTATCCATGGAATTTCCCCTGGAATCACCCAGAACCTCTAGGACACAGGGTTTTCCTGCCGCTGCCTCAGGACCGAGCTGTTTCCAACGGCCGCCAGCCAAGATGCAGGCCGCCCGTTTGGTTCTGCTGCCTGTTATTTTTAATTATTATTGGTATTTCCAAGCATCTTTGCGTCTCACCCAAACAATGAGACAGTTGGATGATCAGCAGGCAAGAGGAGAAATGAAAACAAACTAATCCAGTCCTGGAAAAAAAACGCTTCCGATCGTAAAACTCACAACGCTCAGCGGCTGCAGAGCGCCTGGACTCGTCCCGCAGTAGGCGCTCACGATTTCCATTTAAATCATCAGAATTAAAGAGCAGTACAAGTTAGAGCATCTGTCTCAAGATTTCTGTGCCTTCCCATGCCCCCACGAGCACAGCTGTTTGGATCAGAGTCGGAGGAGGGAGCTACAAATTCACCAAAGGCTGATGGAAATGAGACGTGAGCTGGAAATGATCTGCCTGCGCATCCCCAAGGGCAGGGGGGGTGAGATGTCAGCGCACTGAGCTGTGTCCCCAGGGGAGACTTAGGTGACAGGGAAGTCACCTTTTGCCCAGGGAAGTGGGAGAATCACCATCCTGGGAGGTACTCTAAAGGAACGTGGATGTGGCACTTGGGCACATGGGTTAGCAGCACAGGAGGAATGGTTGGACTCGGTCTTAAAGGGATTTTCCAACCCTCCTGATTCCATGACAGCACACAGAGGACCAGACTTTCACCTTTTCCAGGCTTTTTAGCAGAATTCAAAGGAGAATCAAGCAGGAAAACGTTGTCAGGTCGCTGCTCACTCAGAGGGGATCCAGGAGATGGAAGGGAGATGTTCCAGAGCTGGCAAGCCAACTTCAGCCAGACCCTGGACTCATCCCCTCTGCACCCTGGGCTGGGACCCCAGGGCAGTGTGTGTCAGCCCTTTCCTGAGGCTGTCCCTGTTCCTTGCATGCTCAGAGGATGCATTGGTAAGCAGGCACTGATCAAATCACTCAGGATCTTTTCCCTTTGGCTCAGTTATGGAGTTTTTCCTCGTTTTACTCTTAAATCAGCTAACTCCTCCAGGCCTGGTCACCCTGGAGAAGTGAGGAGCTGAAGGCAAAGCTTTTCCTGGGAGCCCAAGGCCATCCCTGGCTTGGCTCTGCTGTGGGATATGGGATGATCCAGCTGAGAGCTGGTGCTCAGACAAGAGACCCCTTGTTGGGAAGAGAGAGAGCAGTGAGTGCCCCAGGCAGCTCTTGGTCAGGGACACCACGGGGCTGTCTCAGCAAGCCCCCCATCCCAGCTGGAACG
The DNA here is from genome assembly GCA_013400175.1 of Phainopepla nitens. NCBI lineage: Eukaryota > Metazoa > Chordata > Aves > Passeriformes > Bombycillidae > Phainopepla > Phainopepla nitens. The sequence continues at coordinate 258,185 of VXBQ01001639.1, read as the reverse complement.
TGGGAGTGTGGCAGCCTCCTGTGTGTGTAACCCTCAGGGGCACGTCCCACCCACCCATCATTTCCATCCTCTTCTTCACGGACACAGGGAGGACAGAGAGGATGCAAGAAGGGAAAGAAAAAAGAAAAATCCCAATGAAGTAATCCTGCTCCCTCCAGATTGCCCCTTTCCCCCTTTCCCTGCTCAAGCACATGGGTTGTGCACCTCAGAGCTGCTCTTTACAGCTCTGCCTTGGTGACAGCACAACACAGGCATTTCCAACCCCTCACGGACCCTCCTGATGTGTTTCTGCTCATTCATTCCCTTCCCTCACAGCCCACCGGAGAACACATCTGCTCCCTGATCTTGCCACTGCATGGAAACGCTGCTCTCAAGTGCCTCTACTCCAAAACAAGGCTTTAATTACAGGAGAAGAGAGCCCATCAGATCTCTTAATTTAGCCTCTCTTCTTATTAATTAAGCCACAAGACATTTAAAGCAGAAAAGTGTTGGTGGGCAGCTGAAATCAGCCCCCCGGTGGTGTTTTGGGAAGGTAAAGGATCCCCACAGTCCTTGATTTCTGCCCCAGGGGTTGGAATGAGCAAACTTTTAGCTCCAGCTATTTTTGTGCAAATAAATGTCACCAACACGTGGCTGCCAGTAGGGGGCAGCACGGCAGCTCTTTAAAATACTCCAGGGAGCATGGAACAGCAGTGGAGAAGTGCCCCTCTGGACCCAGGACCCCTCCTGGACCCTCAGGATACCCGGCACACCCTGCCAGCAGCCCTAGAGCTGCCCCTCCCCATCGAGCGAGGCCAGAGAGCCGCAGCTCACGGAATCCCTGGAGGGCACCTCACCCCACAGCTCAGCACCCTCCTGGAGGTGGGATGGCTGCTGAGGATGGCTCCAAAGGTGCCGTGACAGCCCCGTGAGCCGACACAATTCCCAGCCCGGCCTGAGCCGCGTGGGACCGGGGATCTGGGAGCCGCTGTTTGTGTGTGGGTGCGGGAGCGTTTCTATCTACCCTGGCTACTCATCCAGTGAGCAAACATCCCCTGCCTGAAGCAGCTTCTGTGTGTGCAGATACCAGCAAGACCCACCAGAAGAAGGATAAAGAAAAAAAAAAATTAAAAAAAACCCAGCCCGAAACCCAAAGCCTTCCTCCGGCATTCATCATTTTAATTAGCGGAGCTGTGCCTGGAATCTCAATGGGAGATTATAGCATAAAGAGAGCTGGGTGGAATAGCACAAGTGGCTCCTCTCACTTCAGAAATGAACGGAGCTGCCTGTGAAATTATTAGGAATATTATGTGTCCCATTTCCAGACCAACATTCACATCCTGGGGGCTCACCTGCCAGCAGCTGGGATGGTTGAAGCCTGATGACATTTCCAGCACCAGTGTCCTGCCAAACCATTCACCCCCAGGGCTTGGTCCTTCATCCCTATCTCCTTCTTCACCCCCCCAGACTTCCCTTACTGTGCCCCTGGCATGGGAATATAAACTCTGGGGCTTCTAGCACAGTCAGCCACGGCGCTGAGTTGCCTGCACATCACACACGGCAGGCATCATCCATATGGATACACCAAGGAAATTAGTAAATACACAGACACCAATCCTCCATTCCCCAATGTCCTCAGATAATCATAAAAACCATGGGAGTACATAAAAACTTGCTCCCTTTTCCTTGCAGTTGCCTTGTTGTCTCTTATAAGGGTTAAAAACTTCCTCTGTGGAGATTAAAGCCATGATTTCACATTAAATACGCCACGAGCTGGGAATGTTCAGCCCTGACTGTATTTGTGCATCTGCTCCGAGCACAGGCAGTCCTCAGGGACCACTTCTGCTGGCCGTGAGGGAGAAATAACGGGATGGCAGCACAACCCCACATCCAGCACTCCCTGTAAATTGTTATGACCCATCCAATTGCCTGAATAAATAGGTAGTGAACAGGAAGCTAAAGAATCACCCCAATTTGTCTCCCCTAAAAGCCTCCTTGCTGTAATCTCATTTCTTTATTCAAGGTGTCTCGGCTTGTTGTACAGAGCTCCTGCTCTACCTCTGTGAGCAGCCTTGGAGCTCTTTCCCTGTCACTGATGGAAGTTCCTGGAGTAAGGAGCGTTCCAGGCATGCGGCGTTACCGCTCCGTGCTGAACTGGGGGCTACAAACGCGCTCACATCCACTCAGCCTTCCGAGGATGAGACAGAAACGAGGCAGCACCAGCTGGAAGCTCAGCCAAAAGCCCCTTGCCGAGGTTAAGAATTCCAAGGGTGGCACTGGGAGGAGTTAAAGCTGCTCTGCGAGTTTTCACACGCCGCTCGTGCGGGGTTTGCGGGAGCTTGGCTGGCACCTCTGACAGAAGCGCCAACGCGCCTCGAGGCAGCCTGGTGCTGCAGCAGTGACACCCCAGGGCTCCAGCAACACCCCAGGGCTCCAGCAGTAACACCCCAGGGCTCCAGCAACACCCCAGGGCTCCAGCAGTAACACCCCAGGGCTCCAGCAGTAACACCCTAGAGCTCCAGCAGTAACACCCTAGGGCTCCAGCAACACCCCAGGGCTCCAGCAGTAACACCCTAGAGCTCCAGCAGTAACACCCCAGGGCTCCAGCAACACCCCAGGGCTCCAGCAGTAACACCC
>VXBQ01001639.1:199470-248413 GCA_013400175.1 Phainopepla nitens | reverse complement strand
TGGCTGGCAGCCATCTGTCCTTGCTGCCTGCACAAAGGGCCCCTTGACAGCTGAGCCAGCCATGGCCTTCAGCCCCAGTGCCACAGCCACGGGCAGCACAAGGGGCGTTGTGTTCCCTGGTGCTCCCTTGGGCTCCCTTGTTTTCCCTTGTGCTCCCTTGGGCTCCCTTGCTTTCCCTTGTGCTCCCTTGTGTTCCTATGTGTTCCCTTGTGTTCCCTTGGACTCCCTTGTGTTCCCTGGTGTTCCCTCGGGCTCCCTTGTGTTCCCTGGTGCTCCCTCGGGCTCCCTTGTGCTCCCTCGGGCTCCCTTGTTTTCCCTTGTGGTCCCTTGTGCTCCCTAATGTTCCCTTGGGCTCCCTTGTGTTCCTTTGTGCTCCCTTGTGTTCCCTTGTGCTCCCTTGTGTTCCCTTGTGTTCCCTGGTGTTCCTGGGGTGGGAGGGGGATGAAGACCCACTGTTGGCTGTCACTGGCTGATCCGTGCTCGCCATCAACCGCCTGCCTTTCCCACCCTCAGACCTGTGACTGCCCTGGCCCCCCAATACCCTGCTGAGAGGGGACACCGAGGGTCACATGGGTGCTGGAAGGAGGCAGGTACCAAGCTCAGGTCTGTGATTCAGGCCCCCAAGATACCAGGACAGCAGCACATCCCAGCTTTGATGATTGTCCTGACCTCGACACCTGCAGTAGCTTGGAGGTCTAAGAGCACCAGGTGTTAAAATAGCACATTAAGAAATTTCTGGTTGGTTTTGGTTTCTCAGCACCAAATCTTCCACAGAACTAGCATTTGCTTTCCAAAATAAGCAGCAGAGCATGGAAAAAGAGGGAAAGCAAAAATGGAACTAGGAGCTCCCAGTAAATCCCAAGGAATTTGGAGGCAGGTACCAGGATCCGGAAAGGATTCAGTCTGGGGACAAGGCAGAAAGTTGAGGCCCGTTGGTATCATCCCATGTTTCACCCATCTGGAGTTAAACCAGAGCCTCTGTGCTGTTCTCACTCAGAGCCCCATGTTCCCAGCCCCGTGTTCTTGCTCCAGCTCCCAGTTTTCCGATGCATTGCATGAACTGCTTCCTTGGGATGCGCTGTGACTGCAGCACAGCCCAGCTCTTTGGCATAAAAACTTTTCCCCTCCACTCACCGTCTCTAATTTATCCCCCGTGCCTGGCACACAGAGCTGCCCTCACCCTGCAGCTTCTGCTGTGCCAGTGGCCTTTGCTCCCAGCCCGCAGGGTGTGATCCGTGTTATCTACACCAGTGACTGCAGGGGAAGGCAGAACTGTGCCTGCTCTCATGGATGACACTCCTCACCTTCTGCCACTGCATCTACTGACAAAATTCAAACTAAGTGAGCAGATGGAGAAGCCAGAGTGAAATTTTTCCCCCCACTGCTCCCATTTGAATCAGCCACAGGTGATTCCCGAGGTCTGCCAGGCGCAGGAGATGCCGAGCTTGTGGGGCAATGGGAACAAGCATTGCCCCCCATTATGCATTATGTCCTGGAGAGGGGGCATTATGCCCTGGAACAGTGGCTACCCACGAAATAACAGAGCCATCCATCGCAGAGCACTGAGCACACAGCTCAGAATATCCTGTGATTAGCTGGAGAACACTGACATTAGGAGAAGCATTTGCCTGAGCAAATTCTCTTGAATAGCCATGATCCGAGTGCTGCTGGTGGAGGCAGCAGCTTGGCCAGGCAGGGAGGTTACAGCAGGGCTCTGACACTCAGAGAAAACCTGGGCTCTGCCAAAATACATTGCTCCCTGACCCCCAGCCTTCTCCCAGGGCTTCTGGCCCTGATCCCACAGCAAAACCACTGAAATCCTGCCTGGAAAATGCTCAGGAGCTCTGCGCTCTCACACCCCATGGCAGCCCCATGGCTGCCTTTCCCCTGTCACAAAAATCCCAGGGCCAGATCCATAAGCAGCATCCCAACTCTCCCCTGAAACTCCCGCTGATTTATGTCACTGAGGATCCTCCTACAAGCCAAACCTGAATCAAAGCATTCCTGGGAGAAGCCCTGAGCCTCCCCACCTGGAAAAAGAGCTTTTGACCACAGTGTGTGGTGTAGAATTTGACTTTGAGTGACTACCATAAAGTGTTTTTATTTTTAAGCTGTTTTATGCCGTTTCCCCAGCTCACGAGGAGTGCACCTTGGTGTCAACAGGACTCTTTTGTCTTTGTAAGCTATTTTGAGGCAAAATATCTGTAAATTACTTCCCCAAACCTCCGCACAAGCAGATCATGCAGAGAAAATAGGCTTTGCAGGAATGCAGTAAATTGTTTCTGTCACACAAGGAAATATAACCAATGGAAATCGTTATGGATGAGTCATTATGAGAGGGACCGAAAAAATTAACCTTCATCCATTTCCTTCATCTCGCAGCGTGTGCGAGGGTGTGCACGGGAGAAGGAAGGTGGAAAGCACCTGCTAAGTGAGGGCACAGAGCTGGGGGAAAGGTGGGATGTGCAAGCAGCTGGGGATAGGAAAAGCCTGGAGGGTGCCAGGATTGGGGTGCTGCAAAAGGAGGGGTGCATCAGCCCACCCCCAAGACAGACAGGGATGCTTCAGAGTGGGAGAAATTTCTGCTCAATCCCATTACACAGGAGGGGGATGCTCTTCTCCAGCTATTATTCAGCATTGATTTTGGCTATCCCTGTCCTCAAATCCCATGAAAATCTCAGGGGGTGAGCGTGTTTAAGGAGGAAGGTGAAGCCAAAGCTCGGTAAGCTTGAGCTGTCTCCCTACTGCCAGCACAGCCCATCCCAACACACCTTTTCTTGCCTGATCCTCTGTGACTCCACGACAAACACGCATTTTCTATTTGCCAGGGGGTTTTTTTGTTAAATGCAGAGGAAATAGAGAAGGAATGCAGCAGTGTGGGCCAAATGAGCTTTGCTTGCGTGGGAGAGGTGGCTCCGGGAGACAGAAGCATCAGCTAGAGGAACACGTGTGAATCCGGCGGAGGAAAACATTTATTCCCACACATTTGGGACAAAACCCACCAGTAGTAACTCCAGCTCAGCACCACCCAGCCCTGCCTCAGCCCCTCACCATTAACCAAGCGCTGTGCATGTGTTTCACTCCATACCTGCACACGTCCCCTGAAGAGGTTACAAAAAATAAGAAGCAAATCCATCGTGAGTGGCAGATAACGATCCCTCCGGCCACGGCGCGCAAACAAGGCAGCGGAAAAGGCTCAAGTGTTAAATGTTCCCTAATGTGCAGTAATTGATTTCCATGTGTGCAGTAATGGATTTGGTCACATCATGCAACAATGGATTTGACATGGGTTCTCGCTGATATTATAAACACAGTTAAGTTGTTAGCGCAGTGCCTGGGAATTAGGCCTTTAACAGCCCTGATCCCTTGGCCTGAGCCAGCTGGCCAGCACCAGCAGCCACCAAAATCTTCAGGGCTGCTTCATGCTCAAGGACACAGCCGGCAATTTAATGGCTGGAGGTTGCTCTGAGCTGAGCAAAACACATCCCAAGTTCTACTCCATCCATTTTCTCACATCTACACCATTCCTGCCTGGTCCATCTCCTTCCCTGGCTCTTTGCATGCCCCAAGGTGCTGTACTCCCACTCCAGGGATGGGCAGGAGCAGTGGCACAGAAACTCAGGCTGGTTTGTGTTGGAAGGCAACTTGAAATTCATCTTGCTTCAGCCTCCCAGGTTACTCCAACCCCACTCAAAACAGCCAGCAAACAGTTCAGCATCACCTCAGTCCCAATAAAACTTAGTTACAAAAGTTTGTTCTGCTTGCCATCACAAGCAGAGTTGTTCAAACCTGCAAGACTTCGCATTCAGCCCTCTGAGCCCAACTTGTCTCATCTCAGAATCCTTGGATGATCTGGGCTTGAAGGGATCTTAAATTTCATCTCATTCCAAACCTTCCTGCCATGGGCAGGGATACCGTCCACTATCCCAGGCTGCTCCAGGCCCTGTTCAACCTGGCCTGGAACACTGCCAGGGATCCAGGGCAGCCACAGCTTCTCTGGGCACCCTGTCAGGGCCTCCCCACCCTCACAGGGAAGAATTCCCTCCCAATATCCCATCTTGCTTGCAGTGGGAAGCCATTCCCACTTATCCTGTCCCTCCATCCCTTGTCCCAATCCCTCTCCAGCTCTCTCAGAGCCTCTTTAGGCCCTAGTAGGGGCTCTGAGCTCTCCCTGGATCCCTCTCCTCTCCAGGTGAGCACCTACATCTCTCCCAGTCTGGCTCCAGAGCAGAGGGGCTCTAGCCCTTGGAACATCTCCAAGGGTTCCTCTGGATTCGCTCCAGCAGCTCCACATTCTTCCAGGTCTTTACCTCCACTAAAAATCATCTTCCACATCCCACAGCCCAGCCATTTACAGTTCCTGCAAGCACTGGTGGGAGAAGTCATAGAACTTCAAAAATTCACGGAATGGTGAAACGATTTGCAAGCAACCTTAAAGATCATCTTATTCCAGCCCCCATCACCAGCACTGTGCCTCCTGCTGTAGGAAACACCAGCTGAAGCCCGACACCACCTCCTGTCAGCTCAGGGGGACCACGAGGCACTCATGGAGGGTTGGAACTGGCTCCCACTGGGTATTTACAAGCCTTGCAGCACTGTTAAAAATCTATTATTTTCACTTGGGCACGGCAGCAGTGCTCGCCTTCTGTGGAGAAGTGATTGGGCTCCTGTCCGTCAGGGACACTGAGCGATTGTAGGAGAAAATTGCATCCAGCAATGGGGGATTTAAGAGGGTGCTTGTTCTCAAACAGGGCTCCAATTAATTAACTCAGAGGAAGGGGCTGTTCAGAGTTTGCTTAGTGTTTTCTGTGTTTTCCTTGGTGCATTGAATTTATTGGCGGGTGCCTCGGTTTATTTCTTTCGTGCTTTTCTCTTTAAGACTCTTTGCGAGACGATAAAGCATGGGGAAGGTATTTACTCGGCAAGGGATTAATTGGCAAGCAGGCAGGAGAAACGGCTGGGCCAAGCCCCAAATTCCTCCTGCTGCACCTACCAGCACTGGGAATGGAAAAGCCTCCTGGCCAGCCCAGTGCTCAGGGGGTTTTGTAGCACGAGGGTGTCAAGATCCACCAGAAGCTGTAGTAGGAAAGGTTCTCAGGGATGGGGCTTTCACTTCAACTCTTCCAATGCTGCATTGTGCAAAAAGAGGGGGAAATCAGCAGACATCAATGTCTTGGGCGTGAGGAATGTACCAGAACTGAGCGTGCAACAAGCGGGAGCAGCGCTGAGCTCTGAAGAAAGCAGGAAAGCCTTTTATTGGATTGTGGCTTCTGTCAGCTCAGTGCTGTTCCATGGGGTATGGTAGAGGCTGCTGTACCCTCCACTCCTCCCTCTAGGCTTTGCTCACCTGCCAGGACAAGATATTCCTCAAGACATGGATAATTTCATTTTTTTGACAACAAACACAGGAGGATTTGATGTCAGGTGGAGTCCCACCACATAGACTATACCCCAGGAGAGAATATTCTGTGTTTAAGGAGAATTAGAGATTGGTATTGCACACAGAGAGGCTGTGGTACACAACTGGTGGAACCACATGGATGGGTTTCAATCAAAGGACACTGGAGAAGCCCCACTGGGATGTCTGTGACAGCTGAGGAGAGCAGGTGCCCCCCACAGAGATGGGATTTGGAGGAGCACATCCTCCAGCTTGTAATTCCCAAATTTCCAATGGAATCATGTTCCTCAGGGGCAGGTGGAGATGAGGAAGGCAGAGATTCACGGCCTGTGGTGACCCAGAACAGAGCACCACCTCTTCTTTTTGGAGACCTGGGGCCCCACCGCTCCAGGGGAGCCCTCCCCAAACACAACCACAGCCCCGTCCCAAACAACTCAGCCCTGACTTTTCCTTCACACCGAGACATTTCACAGCACTGCTGCCATTTTCAGGGGTGAGAAAGGTCCCTTTCTTACCCTCAGCCCTAATCTTTCAGGGGAATTAATCTTCAAAGCAATCTCGCCCCAGTAGAGCACGTTTTGATTTACGAGTTGAGGCAACAGCTGAGCTCCTGTGACATGGGAGGTGTTGGCTGGACGGGGTCAGTGCCAGGAGGAACCTCCACAGAAACCACAGCTGGAGCAACCACTGCTGGAATCCAGGACACAGGAATATTTCCTGTGCCTGTCCTGAGAGGTTTTATTCCTCAGGAGATCACAGCTTTAGTCTTTGGCCATGGAAAAAAGCTTCCAGGACTTTGGGGAGGAGTCGAGTTTTATGTATGTTTATAGTAGATAATGTTATAGTTTGTCACAGGGTGAAAAAGTAGGTTTTGGGGTTTTTTAGTATTGGGAGCATATGGAACAAAGATGGAGGATTTTGGGTGTTGACTCAGTTTCTCCTTCTTCTTCATCTACTCCATTTTCTGCAGTTTTGGTGGCACAGTGATTGGTTAGACAGAGCAGCAATGCAGATGTTACGTGGCTGACAAATAATTATTAATTGGTAGTTTAATAAAAATAAAATACAATTTAGATACGTAGCAATAGTTAATTGGGTAGCATATGTGTATAAGGATCCTTGAAAGCGTCCATTTTGCTGTGCACCTTTTCTGTGTGTGCTGAGCCTGTTGTCATCTAAGACTCTGAATTGTGATAAGAAATAATAAACAACAGAAGACTGAAGCCAGGGAGTCCCACGTGTCTCATTTTTAACCCTGGCACAGGACATCTCAGGGGCTTCCCCATCAGGGACCCCAGGCAACCAGGGATTTCGAATTCCTACAAACCACCACCTCTTTGTCCTTGGGGAATTCCAACCTGCCTTATTTTCTTCATTAACCACGGAAAGCAAGTTTGCCACCTCCAAAGAATTCTTTTAGCAAAGAGTTGACCTCAGCAATAGCATGAGAGCCTCATCACAGGCTTTGTTTTCCTCTCGTAACATTGTTCCCTACTACAAATTGCAGCACAACCTACACACAAAACTGAACCAAGGGGATTTGGCTTCATTGAAATAAAACATTTTGATGAAATTTTAAATGAGAAAATGGTGATGGCCCCTACAAAATTATTTGATTTCGGTGAATCTGTGTTTTCAGTTTGAAAACTGATTCATTAGAATTTTTTTTTTTTCCAACCAGCTATAATCAAAGTGCTTTAGGCGTTTTTGAAAATTTCAGTCCTGAGCTTCAAAACAATTTAATTTGTGTTATAAAGCAGAGAAGTTTATGACACAGAGCTACAGCAAATGGAAGCACTTTTGGACTTTGCAAACACTTCAACTTTAAGAAATTAAATTAATGGTAATGTGGGAGAGTAATTTCAAAAGTTTCTTTCCCGAAGTACAGAAAGTATTTTCCAGCTCATCTGAAGGCAGACTTTATAAATATAATATAAGGTTGTCACCTCCACGCTTACAGCTTGCTTTTCACTACCACCAGCTCCATTTAAAGTTTCTTCAGGTCGTGAGCAAATGAAATAAAAGAACTCATTTCTGTTCGTGAAAACTCCAGTGACGGGATCATTATAGAGAGCATCTCCAAAGGGAAAAGGAAAAAGGGGAGAGAAAGCAGAGGATATATGGTAAAAATGGAAAGAGAATGAGAACATCATGGGAAATGCTCATTCCAACAAGAGCCCCATTCACACGCTCTTGTCTTTCCTTCAGGGTTAGTTCGTGTTTCATTACAGATTAACACAGCATCTCTTCTCTCGAGCCTCTCACTGCAGATCGCTCCATCCATTTAAATAGATTTCAAAAGGCAGGATTGATCTATGCCAAGCTGTAATTTCGGGTGGTAGCGTGGCAGTTAATGCACTGCAGCCTTTGCAGAGAGGAGGAGGTGTGTGAATTGCTTCCTCGAAATGACAAATTCATTAGATAAAGGAACCCGAGATAACAGGAACAGCACTTGGAAAGCATCTGGTGGCACGGATGTGCAGGGAAGGGGGTCACAGCGTGGCTCTCGTGGTTTGCATCAGAGCAGAGAACTGAACAAAAGAGACTTGTACAGGGAACTGGAAGGGACCTTTGGGTCAAGCACTCCTACTTTTTCCTCTCCGAGATAACCACATAATAATCCAACAGCTGCTTGAACCTGTGAATGCCATCCTGTGGAAAGCATCTCAAAATGCCAACCAGGAGGACTGTGGGAAAAATGAAACATCATGCCCCTAAGCAGAGGGGAGCCCCAGATCTTGTCTGCAGTGCTGCTGGTAGAGATGCAAAAGCTGATAGCAGAAATCTGCTGTGCTGCCCTGGCTGGATGTCGAGCATGGGGCAGTGGGGATAACACAGCCACGGGCTGTGTGAACCCTGCTATCCCACCAGCTCCTGGCATTCCACCTGCAAGCACCAGGAGCTGGTATCTCGCTGAGCCAGCCCTCTCCAGCTTGCTTGAATTCAGCTCCACTGCCACAGGGAAAGGAGCGCAGCAGGCTCCAAGGATCTGCTCTGATGGGTTGGCTCACTGAAAAACAGGACAAGGAAATGGGAGGATGCTTTGGCAGCCACATAAAGGAGACTAATAAACACTGGAGATCAACAGGGCATCACAAAGCAGGAGAGTGAAAAATGGGAGTAATGCTCTCATGGAGGAGAAGGGGAAGGAGCATGGACAGCCAGCAAGAGACCAGGGATGTTAAAAACTGGAGGGTTTGGAAAGTCTAGCACTACCTCCAAGGGCATTGCAAGAAGCCCACAGAGAAGAGAAGCCTCAGAGCAGGGCCCTGCAGGCGAGTGAGGGTCTGTGATCACAGAGCAGCAGGTCAAGCTCAAGCTTTTCCAGAACCCCCTGCCAGGAGGACAGCCAGGAACAGCTGTATCCTCCCCTGCCCTCCTCGAGTTACCTGATCTAAACCAAACCCAGTCGATACAGGGAGCAGGAATTCGGCACGAGGAGATTACCACAGCAGGAGAGCTGCTCACAGCCACGGTGCTGGCAAAGCCTTCCCACAACAGCAAGTGAGCTGCCAGATGGATTTTGATCTCATTAATCTGTTTTGAGGCCAGGCAGCAGCATAGGACTGCCGTGGGCGAACGGCACGCGACGCCTTCCTCCAAACCCTTGGAAAAAGGGAAAGATTTCACACAGAAATGTTCTCCCACTCAGAGCAATTCAGGCACCCAAGTGCTGGAAATGGGGATCACATATGGCCAGAGAAGCTGTGGCTGCCCCATCCCTGTGGGTGTTCAAGGCCAGGCTGGACAGCACTTGGAGCAATTCAGGCTGCTGAAAGGTGTCCCTGCCCACAGGAAGGGAAGGGAACAAGATGGGCTTTAAGGTCACTTCCAACCCAAATCCTTCCTGACTGCACATTTCTATATCTGCGCTATTAATTCATTTATCAGTTCTGCAGCTCAGAGCTTATTTGGATTTCACATAAGGTAATGAGGATACTGCAATCTCTATCCAGGGAAAAGTCCTTCCTGCATTCACTTGAGGCTGTATAAATTAAACATCCCCTGTGGCACAAGAGGTCAGTGCTGTCCAAAGGACAATGTACAAGACTGGGACCTGGGGTCCCCACTCTGGTACTGGTAGATAATCTTGAGGATTTTAAATCCCCCCATTGCATCCTCTCTGCTTTCTTCTAAGTAAAAGAGGGATACCAACCAGAACTGAGGTCTCCCAGTAAAAAGTAATCCATAATCGTTATTTTAGGGATTGAGGAATATATAGAAGGGTCTATAGCAAAGCCTGAGACACCACAAGGGAGAGGATAACTAACCTGGAACTACAGACATCAATAAATCAGCTACAGTGCAGGAGCAGTCTCAGCTTAGGGTAGAATCATGGAATGGTTTGGGTTGGGAGGGACATAAACCTCACCTCAGTCCAACCCCCTTGCCATGGACAGGGACACCTTCCAGGAGACCAAGTTAAGACTTGGCAATAAACACTTCCAGGGATGGGGCAGCCACAGCTTCTCTGGGCACCCTGTGCCAGGGCCTCCCCACCCTCACAGGGAACAATTTTTTCCTAATACCTAATCTAAACCTACCCCCTGTCAGATTGAAGCCATTCTTTGTTGTTCTTTGCCACTGGGCCAGGCCAAGAGAGAAGCTGGTGGCTCCACAGCACAGAGAGGCCACTTCCAGCAGTCACCAGCTGGAAAAAGACCCGTTGCCTTCTCTCACTGTGGTCCTGCTGCTCCTCCCACCCCTGTGCTGCCCTCACTGACTGCCCAGCGCTGCACCCCAGCCTCTGCCACACAAGAGTTCAGCTCCAAAGCCATGCAAATCCATGGATGTGAGGGGCTGCTCACACTCAGAGCACACCGAGTTCAGGGCAGTCTAGTCCGTGTCAATTAGGGATAAATTTAAGCTAATGAGAATTAAGTGTCCAGGCAGGGCTTTCCATCGATTTGGTTAAACCCGTGTAAGAGAGCAAGAGCACGTGAGGATCTGGGGATGTGTGTGCATGGATGGCTGCAGTGCTCTTGGGCAGTTTGCCCCAAAACCTTCCTTGGGTCATCCTGAAGGTTTTTCAGATGAAAGCCCCAGATTTGCAACGTTTTGTTTCATTGCAGTGTTTGCAGTGTTTTGCTGTGTAACCACGCTCTCACGGCACTTCCAAACCCTCTGTGAAACAGAGCCACTGTTTTCTTTTGTACAGAAAAGTTGGGAGATAAATTGCAGATGATTCAGTAAATAACTCAGCCTATGACCTTGATGCTTATTGATTCCTCAAGCTGTTTATCTTTCTTGTGTGCTCCCCAGCAAAAACAATTATCACTTAATTATAAAGCAGCTTGGCTTGAGGGAACCACCAATTGGCTGGCACAGGATGAGTTCATCCCTGCACACCACAGAGCCCCGACCAGAGCGACTGCTTAGGATTCAGAGCCACAAACTTCATTATTTTCTCCCTAGCTCATGTTTTTCCCCTCGTTTTAAAATCACTTAAGGATGTTTAGCCAATCCGGGTGTTTGACTGCCCGAATATTCGCAATGGATGGGATCGAAACTGGCAAGTGCCAGCACTGGAAAAGGCAAAAAAAAGAACTAGAATGATAAAAAAAAGCACAAGGAAAGGTTGCTGGTCCTGGAAATAAAATACCTGGGCTGTTCTCTCCTTCAGTGACCTTGGGTAACGCATTTTCTCTGTTGCCTCCCCTTTTCTCTGTGCAGAGCTGTGCCAGCCGTGTGCAGAATCCAGCACAAAGGATTCTTCCTGCTCTTGACCAAACTTTCCCAATGCCACTGGGATGGGAAAAATGACAGCTTGGCACTGCTGCAGCCGTGCATGCATTTGGAAAGCACTTAGAGACATCCATTAGCATGGGGAAGGGAATTATCCTCTCCACCCCAAGGCAGGAGGAGGGAAAAGGAATCTCCCCCTTCACTAGAAATGAAGGATTTGTAATTTTCATGCACTTTTGAGCTGTGCCATCCTGCAGTGAAAGGGAGTGAGGGAGTCTACAGAGGGATCTGGACAGACTGGACACTGGAGCAGGTCCAGGGAAGGGGATGGAGCTAGGAAGGGGCTGGAGCCCCAGGAGCAGCTGAGGGAGCTGGGAAGGGGCTCAGCCTTGAGAAAAGGGGGCTCAGGGGGGACCTTGTGGCTCTGCAGAGCTCCCTGACAGGAGGGGACAGCCGGGGGGTCGGGCTCTGTGACAGGGAACAGGGACAGGAGGAGAGGGAACAACCTCTCAGGTTGTGCCAGAGGAGGTTTGTGTGGGATATCGGGGAAATTCCTTCATGGAAAGGGTTGCCCAGCCCTGGCACAGCTGCCCAGGGCAAAGGTGGGCTCACCATCCCTGGAGGGATCTAAAACCCGCGTGGATGTGGCACTTGAGGACATGGTTTAGGGATGGGCTTGGCAGCGCTGGCTTAGCAGTTGGGCTCAATGATGTTGGAAGTTTTTCCAACCCAAATGATCCCATGATTCACACTCAGACTCCCTAAACACACCCGTGCCCAGCAAAAGCACAGAACCTGCAGCACAGACACAACCTGCAGCACAGACACCTCATTTCCCAGCTCTAGATGCTCTTTAGCTGCCAGATCCCCCAAACCTGCCCTCCTCCTCCCTCTCCTCCTCCCACACAAATCCTCAACAGCAGCAAACTCAGTTAGGGAGCTGCGGGGCCCTGATGAGATCAGATTGAGGGATCCAATGCAATGAAGAGCAGCAGCAGCCAAAGCCACTAAACAGACAAACCCCGTTACACACCGTAAGGAGATCAGGGACAGCCAACACCTGCCGGGGCCGGCCCTGCGGAGCTGCGCGGGGACACCAAGCCTCTGTCCCTGCCGTGGGAGCAGGGACCAGGCGCAGAGCCACACGATGGCACTGTGTTTTCCGGAGCTGTCCAATTCCTGCAGGTTTTGCAGCAGTGCCTGCACCTGCCGGACCCAGCGCAGCGTTTCGCTGTGAAAATAACTCAGGTTTTGCGGGAAAACTGCAAAGACCTGCCAAGCTCCTGCCAGCTCAGCACAGAGGGCTCAGGAAAGGCTTTACAGAGCAGCCCTGCCCGGGTGCTGGGGTCACCACTCAGCAGCTCTGATGATCCAACCTCCAGCCCTGTCTCTAACTGCACCAAATAAATCCCATTTCAGCCCAGGGCAGAGGGGCTTCATCACACTGTGGGCAGGACACTGAACCACAGAATGCCAGAATGGTTTTGGTTGAAAGAGACCTTAAAGTCCACCTTGTGTCACCCCCTGCCATGGGCAGAGACAGCTTCCACTGTCCCAGATTGCTCCAAGCCCTGTCCAACCTGGCCTTGGACGCTGCCAGGAATGGGGAAGCCACAGCTGCTCTGGAGAACCAGCTCCTGTGTGTCACCAAGCACTCAGCATAGTTGCAATTTCTACTGTCTCTATTTGGGACCAAAATCTCCTTTTATTCATCTGTGGGTACTCCAAGAGCTTTAATGCCATTAAGGAGCTCCCAGTAAAACCCAGCACACGGATCCAGCTTGTCTGCAGTGCCCAGGCTATTGGTCTCAATTAATTCCTGAGAACTGGACTAACAAGGATTGCAAACAGATCAGACCACACGTTGACATCCCTGCTGATAACAAGCAGAGCTGCCCATAATGACCTCTATTCTTTACATTCTCCAGCCAGGTATCACAGAAAACCATTCTTACACACTTTGTGGTGATTTTTAAAAATCTTTTAAAGCAGTTTAAGGAGTGAAAATAAGCAATACCTCCCCTCCAACTCCTCTTTCCTCCCCATCCCAGTTGCACACAGCACATCCACGTTATGCCCATCATAGTCTGGATGCAGCTGGGCACCTTTCCAAAGGTGCCAATCTCTTCTGCCTCTGCTCTTCAGCTCCTCAGCCACATGGCAGGAGGATATTCCACATCCTCATGTTCCCAAAGACAGAAGTTTTATGGCCCTGTGTTGCCCAGGGAGCAGCCAGGACCAATCCAGGATATACTGTACCCTTGCAGGAGGAGATTGTCACATTAAAAAACCTCTAAATGCTTAAAAGGGTTTTCATTTAGAGTCTCCTGCCGTGAAGTGTCTTCAAGGGCCCCAGATTTATTATTTCATCAGAAGATCAGAGAGGGGAAGTTTGTAGGAGATCAAACAAATAAGAATACATTAGGAGAGACAGTAGGAGAGGCTGGAGAAACTGTTGGATTAAATAAAGTGGGACAGAATCCCTGCTGACCAGGAGGGTGCTTTTCCCCTCAGAGCTCCCACCCCATGGACCCCAATCCCTGCCCAGGCATCACCAACTGTGGAGAGGGCAGTAGGGTCCTGGGGTGGGGGGTAAAGCCCCTGCTGGAAGCAGGACCCACTTCCCATCCCCTGATTTCCAAAGCAAAGGGGAGTGTCTCTCCTACTGGATCTCATTATAGATCAAAGATTTGGAAAACATGCCAGAGGAGATGGTGCAAGGGGAAAAGATGGATCTTCTGGGGAAAAGTGCCTTAAGATGGGCCTGAATGTGCTTCCTTACTCTGCTGCAGGATCCATGGCTTCATTCTTTCTCTGTGCCTCAGTTTCCCCATGCCAAGAGCAAGCCTCATAACCATCTTTTCCCATTCTTAGAATTATAAAAGTTGGAATTGAGCTCTTAGATCACGGAGTCCAACCTCTAACCCAGCCCTGCCAAGGCTGCCACTAGCCCGTGTCCCTAAGCACCACACCCACACACTTCATTAACGCTTCCACACCCACACACTTCATTAACACTTCCACATCCACACTTCATTAACACTTCCAGGGATGGCCATTCCACCACTTCCCTGGACTTGATAAGCCTTTCAGTGGACAAACTTTTCCTAATTTCCAATTTACTTCATGGGATGCAGATGGAGCTGCTCTAAGCTGTGGGGAGTGGCCAGAGCAGCCCTCCAGAAGGAGCCTGACGGGCTTGGGAGGTGGGCAGGAAAGAACTGCCTGGAGTTCAACAAGGACAAATGCAGGTCCTGCTCCTGGGGAGGACAATTCTGGGCACCAGAACTGGCTGGAGGGGACCTAGAGAGCAGCTCTGCAGAGAAGGACCTGGGAGACAATGAGCTGTCCCTGAGCCAGCCCTGTGCCCTGGGGGTGAGGAGGCCAAAGGGATCCAGGGATCTAGCAGGTCAGGGGTGATCCTGCCCCTCTGTGCAGCCCTGGAGGCACCTCTGGGTGCTGTGTCCAGCTCTGGATCCTCAGCACAGCAGGGACAGGAGCTCCTGGAGCTGAGCAAGGGCCTGGAGCCGCTCCATGCCCAGGAAAGGCTGAGGGAGCTGGGGCTGCTCAGCCTGGAGAGGAGCCCCAGCTGAGAGGGACCCTCAGCCCTGGCTGTCCCCAGGTGTGTCCCTGGGTGTCCCCAGGTGTGTCCCTGGGTGTCCCTATGTGTCCCTGGGTGTTCCTTGGTGTTCTCCTCTGTTTCTGGGTGTACTGGGGTGTTCCTGTATGTCCCTGGGTGTCCCCATGTGTCCTCTGGTGTCCCTGGGTGTCCCTGTCTGTGCCTGGGTGTCCCTTGGTGTCCGTGTCTGTCCCCATGTGTCCCTGTCTGTCCCTGTCTGTTCCCATTTGTCCCCATGTGCCCCTGTCTGTCCCCATGTGTCCCTGGGTGTCCCCATGTGTCCCCATGTGTCCCAGGGTGTCTCTGTCTGTCCCTGTCTGTCCCTGTCTGTTCCCATTTGTCCCCATGTGTCCCCATGTGTCCCCATGGGTCCCCATGTGTCCCAGGGTGTCCCTGTCTGTCCCTGTCTGTCCCTGTCTGTTCCCATTTGTCCCCATGTGTCCCCATGTGTCCCCATGTGTCCCAGGGTGTCCCTGTGCACAGAGAGGGTCGGAGAAGGCCCAGGCTCTGCTCCAGGCCCAGCAGTGGCACCAGAGGAACAGGCAGGGACTGAGCCCAGGAATTCCCCCTGCACAGGAGGCAGAATTTCTGTCTGAGTGACTGAGCACTGGGACAAATTGTCCAGGGAGGAGCTGGAACCTCCCTCACTGGAGATGTTCCAGAACCATCTGGACACGTTCCTGTGCCCTGTGCTGACCCTGCTGGAGCAGGGAGCTGGGACCAGATGAGCCTCCTCTGACCCATTCTGGGATTCTGGGCTATCAGCTGCTGCTTTTGGCCCGTTGTGGCTTTGCTGCAGAAAACAGCAATCCTCCCGCTGCCGCTCCGGAGACCCGACTCAGGCCTGCGCTGCTGGAGCCGCTCTTTGGTGCCACACTTCCTCCAACATTTGTGAGTTGAAACACGTCAGCCTTTCTGTTTCCTTGCCCCCCTCCACAGCCCGTGGCAGCTGAACAGGCTCCGGAGCCTTCTGTCGCCATCCCACCCCCAGCACCTCTCGGCTCTCGGCAGCTGTCAGCTTGCACGGCTTCATCTCGGGAGATCAGTGGGAGGACATGAATATACAGCAAATATATATAGAGCTGAGCACAGGAGGGCTTTGCTTCTGCTCACACGTCTCGTGGGAGCGGCTCGGGAAATGGGCTGCCAGCTCGTCTCCTCCCTCAAATCCTCATTCACAAGAGGAACGTCACACCTCCGAGGTCAAGCCACGCTCGAGTTTTAATTCATTAAGCTAACTTCTGTGCTGGCTGAGTCTGCAGTCTTGAGGAAATTGCTATTTTATTGGGGTGGAAATGGGAAAGCTTCGCTTGCTGCTACCCAGTCACTGGAATCTGGGCTCCCACCAGAACCTCCTGTGCCAGTCTGGGCTCAGGGGCTTCACCCAGGGGTGACAACCCTGACTGCCACTAAATCTGTATGCCCACAGGACCAGCTCTGCCAAAAATCACCCCTTGAACAACCTGCTGTGGCCTCATCCTGATTGATTTGGGGGGATGGACAGTGATGCTGCCCCTCAAAACAAGCCAGGACCCTCCCGCTCTTTCAGAAGCTTTAAATGGTATGGGACAGGCTGTGACATCCCTGGTGGGGCTGGGAGACACAGGGATGCTCCAGAACCATCAGATGAGGTGACACAGACTGCAACTTCCCTGGGAAGGACTGGGACACACAGGGATGCTCCAGAATCATCAGATGAGGTGACACAGACTGCAACATCTCTGAGTAGAGCTGGGAGACACAAGGATGCTCCACAGGATGACGGAGAGCAGCAGGGCAGGAGGCAGGGAGGTGCTGTCACTGAAATACCAAACACAAGTAGCTCTGAGTGACCTCAACCTTGAGCTGCCACGCAGAAAAGGTAGAGAAAAAGAAGGAAAAATAATGTTTTCTCTCCTGGCAGCTCAACAGAGACAACACCTGCATCTGCCTGCTCCAGACTCAGCAAAACTCGGCTTCCATCACCTGATCGTGTACACGGCGAGCCCACGCAGACACACAAAAATCAATGCACATCGATCCCTAAGCCAGGAATTCATAAACTCCTTTAAAGGTCAAGGATTGATTTTTCACTTTCTGTAAAAAGAAGAGACTCCTGCCATCAGCCTCCTGCCCCCATCAACTGACTCGTGCCGTGCTTCCCTCCCTGGCAGCTCCGCACCGGGGCATCGACACCTTCCCCATGTGCACAGTCACCGTGGAAAACATAAGTGGCACATATAGAAAAATATGTTGCACTTGTAGCTGGCATCTTGCAGTCACGATGTGCTTGTAGTAGGCATCTTGCAGAAATTCTTGTGTTTGTTTAACTCCTGGTTTGCTGGATGTGCTGTTTTTAAGGGTCTTGAGGAGACAGGAGCCCTTGCAGGCAGGAGCAGCGCCCCTTCCCTCGCTGATACCCAGGATCTCACCAAGCAGGCTCTGATTTACTAATCTGAGGGGCTCCATTCCTGGCTACTGTCCCTCTGTAGGCCCACAGAGACCTCAAATCCCCTCGTCCAGCATCCTATGGCAGCTCCTCCCTTTGGAGGACAGTGACAGCCCCCTCCTCTCCAAAGGCTGTGTAGGTTCAGTTTCGTGCCACAAAGACACCCTCATCTGATGGACACTCCCAGCTGATGGACATTCCTGACACTCCCAGCATACCAGCAAGGGGTTCAAGCAGCCCACTCCAAACCAAGCCAGGCCCTTTCCTCCCCTGCCCTCAAAAGCTGCAGTGGGCAGTGACACCAAATTGCTGACACAGAGCTGCTCTCCATTTCAGGGTCCTGCTGTCCTTTGCTAGGATTTGGCAAATCAATCCTCCAGGGAATTATAACTACCCTGCCCTGGCCCTGTTCCCTGCATTTCTGGCCCTTTTCCCTGGCTCACCTCCTGGCCAGGCTGGAAGTCCCTCTGCCCAAAGTCCCCTCTCCCTCCTCACATCATCCCCTCCGCAGTCAGCACTTCACACACAAATCCCTCCTTCCTTTAGGTCCTGAGTAGATAATTCCAGGAGTAACTGTGCTTTAGAAGCCTTTCCATCATTCCTGTCCCTCTATAACCCTGGTCCACCTCCACAACACCTCCTAGCCTGCTGTTATCCACAATTCCCACTCCACCCAGGTGCAGGATGCAAAGCTCCAAAATGCAAAGAACTTTCCCCAGCCATGCCCTGACTTACTGCTCTTTGGAGGAACAAGAAAACAAATTTAAACAGTGCTGGATTTAATTGATTTCTCCACGTTTCCTCCATGGAAGCTCAGCAGAGAAAGTCAGAAACACAATGGATGGAGAGGAGCAGCTGGGGGGGAGCTGTCCCACACCTTGGCACACAGGCAAGGATTTACATTTACTTTAGCAAGCATTAAGGCAGTCTTAGAAACCAGAAAAGTCAAGTTTCTCTCTTTCTAGAGGAAGTTTCCCTCCTTGCAAAGCTTAGGGAAACACTAAAAAAAGCGGAATTTAAATATTCCTCTGCAGAAATAGAGTTTGGCATCACAGTTCTGGAGTTCCCCAAAAACTTCTTACTGAAACTTTCCTCCCCAAGGGAGAGTTTGTGGCAAAACCTCAGGAAAACTCACAAAATAATCTGTTTTATAGCAAAAAAAAAAACAAAAAACTGTATTTGAATAAAAACCACAAGTGCTGCTGTCTGGCCAGTGCCAACAGGCTCTGCCAGTCCTTGGCTGGTGCTCACGGTCCCAACTTGGCTCCACATGTCCCTCCAAACATGCCCAGTGCCACAGCCTCACAGCCATGCCTGGGAGATGATTGTGTTAGAGGGAATGAAAAGGACCATCAGCTCTCCCCACCTGCTTTGGGAGGGATTTTTCATGCAGAAGGATGCTCGGAAATCGAGGGGAGCATAACCACCCCTAAGAGCACAATGAGAATTCTGCAGCCGCTGCTGGAGAACAAAGCACGGGTAAAGTGACGGGGCCAGGATGTGATTGATGACTTAACTTTCAGCTTTTATATTTTTTTGGACTCTGTGCTGTTTTAATGTGCAGTTCTGGGTTTCATATGAAGGGTTGCTGAGCTCTCTGCACAGAGCAGGGAGACAAAACAATTCCTTTCTAGCTGGCGACCAAGGTCAAATTTTAGGGCCAAGAGTGGAAACAACAGTGAAGGAAGACAGAAAGAACAAAGAGGATGGAGCTTCACAACCTGAGGCTGTAATTGCACAATTCACTCCAATGTGCAGATGAACCAGAGCTGATAAAATTGTGAGGCCTCGTGCCCAGGATCCATTTTGGGCCCATTGCTGGATTGCTGGGTACAGCCCCAAGGGGTTCCTGCACTGCCCAAGCTGGATCCTTTCAATAAATCCCTTTTTATTCTTTTACTCTGCCTGGTCTCTGTTTCCAGGGCAGCCTTTCCAGGCAACCTGATGTGCTGCTCTGTGCCCACTGCAGACACAGCCCCAGACCCCAACCACTGATGGACTTCAGAGGAAAGATGGCAGGAGGGTGTTGGGGGCTGGTGCACAAAGGGCAGATTCAGATGGAGCACAAACCCTGCCCCAGCTGCTCGGTGATATTCCCAATGCCACTGGAAAGAGGGAAGGAAAGATCAGCAGAACACTGGAGCCAAGCTACAGGAGATTATATTAAAAAAGCCTTTCTGAGCACCACGATGCTGACAGAGCAGCACAGCTTGATGAGGCGAATCACAGAATCCCAGAAGAGTTTGGGGTGGAAAGGACCTTAAAGCTCATGCAGTTCCACCCTGGGCAGGGACACCTCCCACCGTCCCAGGCTGCTCCAAGCCCTGTCCAGCCTGGCCCTGGGCACTGCCAGGGATCCAGGGGCAGCCACAGCTGCTCTGGGCACCCTGTGCCAGGCCTCAGCACCCTCACAGGGAGGAATTCCTTCCCAAGAGCCCATCCATCCCTGCCGTCCCTCAGCTTGAGGACATCCCCCCTTGTCCTTGGATGTGAGGGATGCTGTGGAGGAAGGACAACCACAGGAAAACCCAGCTCAGCTCCCAGCTCCAGCATGTCTTCCCACATGACCTTGGGCAAGGCATTTAATCTTTCTCTGCCTCATTTTCTTGGTGCTTTGCCTCCGAGGACTTTGGGGCTGGACTTTGTCTTGCAAGGGGTTTGAATGCTTACTTTAAATTCGGTAATTGCCAATTAAATCAACATGCTTAGCATACTTTCATGGACTGTGCTTTTTTTTTTTCCCCAGCTAAACATGTTCACCTTAATTAAAGGAGTCTGCAAGTCATTGCAAAGCCATCATGTCCTGCCAGTTCAGTCTCAGCACTGAAGCATTTGTATGCCCACGAAACCAATTTTGTATGATTGGCACTAAGGGATGGGACCTTCTGTTCATTAGGGGCTTCTAAATGCCACTAGGCAAGAAAATTAAATCTGATTCAGATGGGAGGAGAAGGATGGATGTCAAAGACAAGAGTTCTCAGGAAAGAGAATAGACTATTTTACACTGCATTTAGAGAAGATAAAACATACAGGACCTATTCTGAGGCAAAAGGGCGAGGTCTGGGCAAAGCTGGCCACAGAAATTACATTTGCAGGTCTATTTATAGCTTTCCTCCTTTTTAGCAAGAGGATGTGATTGCTGCATTTTTGGTTTATAATGCATTTGCTGTGTTTGGGATGTGATTCTCAACCCCTGCTCCCCAAACACAAGAGGGACTCCCGGAGGAGGACACTGACACCTCAAATGATTTCAGCTCAAAGTCTTTCATCACATCAAAGGGCTGAAATCTGGCAGCAGAAGAGGATAAAGTTGATGAAACAAACAACAAATTTACCTGTTTTTCCAAGGAAAACAGCTCACCAGCCCATCTGAGCCCTGGGCAAGGCTCACACCTGCACAAGGTTCATGCCATGGGCAGTTTGGGTCCAGGAATGTGCCCCTCGTTCTAATTTATGCAGCCCCTTGCTGTCTGTCTGTGCTTGGAACCCCTGCAGGGAGTGCCCAGTGTGGAACTGGGCTGGACTGGGAAAGGCCAGAGCCCAAGCAGCCAGAGCCGGGGTGCAAATGGACTGAGAGGGGGGAGCCAGGGGTGGGGACAAGGGGCTGCAGCTGCATGGGGAGGATGATGGGTTGTTACCTGGGGGCTCCTCAGGGAGGAGAGAAGCAGAAATCAAACATCCTGCAAAGACCTGGCTGGGATACAGGGACACACCTGGCACATGCAGCCATCCCAACCCCCTCCAGCCCTTCCTGCCAGGAACTCACAGAACCACCAACCAGAATTCTCTTAACAGCAACAGTGACAAGCTACAGGCATGAGGCTGTGCCCCACACACCCATGGGAGCAGCCAAAGCTGCCCAAAATCCTTCTGGGATCACCTTCACTGTAGGGCTGCTGGAGTCTTTTAAGGTAAAACCACCAAAACTTTGCAGGAAAGCAAAGATTTAATTTTTTTTATTATTATTATTTTTTTTAGGATTTGTTTCAGAAAAGCTGTCAAAAATGTTTAATTGATGAAAAGCTGGATTTCCAAGGAAAGACATGTTTGAGAAGTGACACTGATAGCCATGTGAGTAGAGAGTCTGGGGTTGAGTGTGAGGAGTGGGTGGGAGCGCAAGGGAAGAACACATTAGAGTTGCAAATGCAGAATGAAACAAAGCCCTCCATCATCTTAAAATCTTTCCTAAAAGTGAGTTTTACTTTTTGACCTGATCAAGAGTTCACACAGAGCCAAAATGCCAGGCCTAGCTGAGAGCAGCAGAGAGGTGGTTTTGTCCCTTAAACACCCATTTCTGAGGTTCCCAGGCAGGGTTGATCTGACATTTCCCAACAGGAATCAGGACTGGAAAATTAACCTCTGTCCTAGTGCCAGCTGAGACCTGAATTTCAGCTACCCCACTCTCTGAGCAGCAGAGAGCTCATGCCACTCACTGCCAAGGAGCTCAAAAATGGACTCCTTGCTCCTGTACCACCCCATCTGAACAGGAGGTGCTCATTTACAGAATTCCAGAGGGATGTGGGATGAATTTCTGTCGTACAGCTCATGAGAGCCAGCAGCCAGACGTGGTAGGATACTGAATCCTGCAAACGGGTACCAGGAGAGCTCAACTCCAGCTTTGATGTTGTAAAACTGAAGTTAAAATGAGCAAGGGAATGCAACAAGGATAGAAATATTCCCTAGTATTTTCAGAGAAAAACTTCTTTTTTACCCCGGTGGCTTATAAATCATGCAACAAAACTACAAAGCTAGAGATTGCTGTGTTTGACTAATGGGGCTGTGCTTTCCTCGGAGAGGAATGGTTTGACCTCAGGATGTCAGCATTAAATAAGACAAAACTATCAGCCACGCTCCCCTTTTTTAATCAGAGCTGTAGTCACTGTGTTTCACCCATTTCAAAGTGCCTCATCTCTGCAGATGTACCTCTCCTGGGAGCCTGTTTGCTGCAGGACACCCATAACATTTCAGGAGCAGGTGCCAGTGCTGCTCAGACAGCCCTCTCCACGCTGAGGCACATCCCCCAAAGCTCAGATTCCCACTGACAAATCCATGGAGCAGCGGGTGGAGCTGAAGCATGGCCCCAGGACTGGGAGCAGCGCCCAGAGCAGGGATCACAGCCTTTGGCAAGGAAAGAGCCTCCACTGCCAGCTGTGACCCTGGCACGTGGCACCAGGCTGAGCAGCCCTTCTTGGAGGAAACATCGGGTTTGTTGAGTGAGAAGGGGCAGAAGACTTCCAGAGCTGCCTGTAAATAATCAGGGTCAGCACAAATCCATGCCCAGCACAAAAGCATGCATCAAAAACCCCACAGTTACACCATAAAAGCCAGGAAAGAGCAGTACAGTCATTGTGCCATCACAAATTTGCAAGGAATAAGGGCACTCTGCCACTGAGGAATAAAGTCACCCTGCCATACACCACAATCCCAACACTCCACGTTTCCAGATCCTTTCCCATAAGGATCTGTCAGTTCCCCATCTCCCAGACAGCCTGAGCTGTCTGAGCCTGAAGGTTTCAGGGAGAAGACAGAGGTGTCCTCCAGCTTTACGTGGCCAAACACCCCCCCAAGGGTGGCTCCTGGGGAGGCCAAGTGTGCAGTGCCATCCCTGGGACAGGCAAGGCTGCTTCTGCTCTGGCAAACAGCTGGAAAACAGCTGGAGAAGGAATGAACCTCAGTCTTTGCAGCTGAAGGAAAAGGGTTAAGCTATTCCTTGAAAGTCAGTGGGTCTTCACATGGGAAAAAAAAACTCAAGCATCATGGTGATGCCTGGAGACCTCCAGTACCCAGATCTAAATCTAAAGCTGGTCCTGAGAGTTCTCCAGTAGCACAAAATGAGATAGTTCCTATTATAAATCCTTCCCGTTAATTTTCCCATGCAGGGAAGACATCCAGGACATTTGGCCTCCTGATAGATCTCCAAAGAACAAGCACTCAGCACAACAGGTCAGTTAAAAACACGCACCTGTGTTCCTAGTGCAGAAAACACGAGCACAACAGTTGAATGGGCTGAAACACCCCGCTTTCAGATGGCTTTTTTCTTCCACCATCCCTTCAAAAACATCCTGTATAGCTGCCTTGATAGAAAACGTGCACCATTTGGAAACAATTTGCCTCTTTTTTTTTAATTTCTTTTTTTCCTGGCTGAAAACATGTGCTGAGTCGACCGCTTGGGTCAGCACAAAACCATGTTTGGGCATGAATAAAGTAGTTGCTGGGAGCAATTTGCCCAGCGCCGCTGCAGGCCAAATTGGAGAGTTAAACTCACAGGCACTGCAAGCTGGCCTGAAATTACTCCATGGACTCCGAGGCCGTTTGCTCCGAGTGAAAAACTAAATATTATTTACCAGGAATAATCCAAGAGGATGGTTGTGTAGCCCAGGCAACCTGGCTGCTGCTCCAGCACAGGCGCTGCAAGGTGGGGTGGGAAGGAGGGAAAATTCCTGCCTGGTTTTGGTGGGTGTTTGGAGCTTAGGGATGGACCACACGCTCAGGTGCTTGTGGGGAGGGGGAGTTTGGTTGGTGTGGAGTGGAGGCATCACCCTTGAAACCACTTCTCCCCATCCCTGCTCCTTGCTCAGCCCCTCTGTGCCACGAGCACCCACAGCAGGACTCAGTGGGAGCTGCTCCAGTCCTGCTCTTCCTACAAAACCATGAAGAAACTCCTTTGAGGCCACAATTCGCCCATTTTTAAAGCAAATATAAGTGTTCGAAGTGCATCAAACCTCAGGCAGGGCGGTAGGGATGGAGAGGGAAGATTTCCTAGGAACTTCAAGGAGAAGGGATGGTTTTCTTCCCTATTTTTAAGAGGTGGACTCAAATTCAGGAGGAGGGCAAGAGCACCTCTCCTCTCCAGCTGATTCTCAGCCCTTATTTCTGATACAAGAAACACAAACAGGTTGTGCTGGGTCACCTAGGGCTGGGGAGAAGATAGCATTTTTAAGCAAAAAGGAGTGAACACAAGCACAGCTCCAATCACTGGGCACAGGTTATTCAGTTTAGGTCTTTTTCCCCCATTTGTGTAAATTATAGAGGGAAAAAAAATTACAGAAAACAGTTCACTCAAGACTAAGTTGCTGGTGGAATAATTGAATATTTAGCAAACCTGCAGCCAGAAGTGATGGGTAATTTTGAAATAGTCTCTTACAAGGATCAATCTTCAATCAGGGCCCTTCTGAAAATCAGGTCCACTCATAGGTACCTTAAATACAATCTTGCAAAAAAGTCACTGATGCAATCTGAGATTCTCAGCCTCTTTTTAACTACAACTCTTTATTTTCTGAGTTTTTTACCATGGTCATCTGGAGGCATTTGGGATCAATTCTGCTTCCTGATTTTCAGATAACCAGACACAAAAATTTCCAGTACAGACAAGGAGATGGCAGTCTCCCAAGTGCTGGCCCTTTGGAGAGGAGCCAAACACGGGGCAATGAGGAGGAAAACCCAGCCCAGCACAGAGCCTGCACCGGGCTTGGTGCATCTTGCAACGAAGCAAAGGATGCTTTAATCGAGATCAAGGCAGCCAGATTGGGAAGGAGGGAGCGAAACCCCCCGAAAATGAATTCTCTGTGAGACACAGCTTGCCAGTATATCTGCTCAGTGCCACCTCCTGTGAACTCCAGAAATGCAAATCGCAGCCGCGGTGCCACCTCTGCGCAGAGCCCGAGAGGCGGCGGGCAGGATGGCACCGAGCAGTGCCCAGAATCCCAATGAGGCTCCCCAGGCTGCTCCTGCAGCCCTGCCTGCTGGCTGGGGGGGAAGGATGGCTCGCACTGGGGGTGCTGGTGGTGCTCTGTGGGCTGTTCAGAGTGCTGTGGCTAATGCCTGGTGGAGGCATCCAAAATGCTGCAGTGCCTGAGGGAGGGGTGTGAAGATCACCTGCAAGGGGCTGCCTGGCACCTCCAAAGGCTGGCACGAAAAGAACCCCACAGATTGTGAGAACAGCAGTTCAGGACTTCCACAGGGCCCTTCCCATCTCCAAGCCTCAGCTTCCCACTGAAGCAAGGGGAATGCTCACCCACAGAGGAATCCTTGGGTCCTGGCTGTTTGCAACCACCCAGCTCCTGGAAAGCCCAAAACCCCTGGAAGTTCTCCAGCTTCTGAGGGCACAGCTCCAGCTGTTACACAACATACCACCCTGACCCCCCTTTCCTTCTTGTCCCACCTAACAACGTCCAGACCCAGCAGATCTCAGCACGAGGAGAAGGTTTGGTGAACACACCAGTGCTGGGTTAATGGTTGGATTGGATTTTCCAACCTTAATAATTCTGTGATCTCTCAAGTCCCTCCATCATCCACCAGGCTGTGGTGCTGTCCCACACTAAAACTCCAACAGCTCCTGCCAGGCACAGTGAACCCCACCACTGCCTCCAAAACCATCCCCATCCCTGCTCCCAGCTGGATTCCCACCCCACTTCATGCCCACCAAGCCACGCTGGAGCACAGGAGGCTGAGAAAGCGTTAAATATTGCAGCAGCACAGAGCCAGGTGGGAACCCAACCACAGGCCCTCTATCGCTCCCACACCGGCCCCAAGGAGACCAAAAACTGACTGAATGACTCTGGCAATTAACTTCCTGAGTCTCTAACCCAATTCCTTTTAAGGTAAATTTGCTCACGTTAATGGAAAAGGGTATTTTGGTTTTCCATCACCTGCCAAGTCATTTAAAAAATTGTTTTCCCCCTTCTCCCCTCTGCATTCACGACTTAATTGCAACAGCTCTTTGACAGCAGATAGGTTCCAGTGGGCTGCCACTCCAGATGTCAGGAACATGTTAGCAGGAAGGGGCCCTGTAGGATATTTATGGCTTTAATTCCTCGGTAGAGGGTTTTGTTCTGTCATGCGGTGACACACGAATTGCTACTCGTTTGATCCTGTATTTCCACATCAGTGACACTCTATGAAGGGCTCCTGGTTCTCTGCACTGTCTCCAGAGTTATTGGTCCCTCTTCTGCCAGCGCTGGCCTGGACAAGCTGGGTGGCTGGAACTGCCAAAAGGGCTGTTTAGCAGCAGCCCCCTGTGCAGGCTGCTCAGCAGCTCTCCCTCCTGGGCAGCACTGAATGAGGATCAGGGAATTGGGAACTCAGAAAAAAAGGCCAAAAAGCAGCTGAAAAGCAGCAGCAGAGGTCATAATTTACCTCCTCCTCTCCTCTCCATCCCCTGATGCACAAAGCTGGGGCATTGGCAGTGACCCCCTTGCTCAAGTGTCTGCGAGGCTTTCCCAGAGCAGATCCCTCATCCCATCCCACGGCCAGGAGTCTCCAGTGCAGGTTCCACAACCCTGAATGAGCCAAAACCACCAGGTCCTCCCCGTGGAGCTACACCTGCAGCTCTGGTAACAAACAGTGAGTGATGCCGAGCCCTAAACAGAACATAAATAGATGCAGGATCAAGGCCCAGCTCCAAACTGCCGGAATATTGGCAACTTGATCCCAGATGTGGGATCAGCAGGCACGTTAAACAATTACTCTCCAACAGCACCGCTCTCCATCATCTCCCTCACACACGGGCATGTGATGAACCACTCCATAAAGCAGGGGAAGCTGAGGGGAAGGGATTCCAGAGAAGCTGTGCCTGCTGCATCCCTGGAAGCCTTCAAGGGTTGGATGAGGCTTGGAGCAACCTGGGGTAGTGGAAGGTGTCCCTGCCCATGGCAGGGGGTGGAATGGCACGAATGTTAAGGTCCCCTCCAACCCAAACCAGTCTGGGATCCTACAATTTCAGTTTGGACTGGAAATGGGTTAAAGGAGCAGATTTGCCAAAAAGAAGAAAAACCACGTAAAAAAATCCCAGTCTAGCACAGGCTCAGCAGAAGTGGCCAGGTTTTCTGAGAGAGGGAAGGAGCACAGCTGCTGGAGGGGAACCATGTTTTGGGATGAAGTTTCCTGCAACTCTGCTGGAAACCAGCCCCGTGCTCCCACAGATCCCACAGGCTCGAGAAGCTGCTCCCACCACACTGGGACTGCCTGGGAGCCAACACTTCCCCTGGTTCGTGCTCCTTAGTCAAAAGCCACCCTTTAAACTAAGGAGCATCCTGAGAGACAACAGATGGCGTGTGAGCTGTGGCACAGGCAGGACTAAATGCCATCCCTCCTTTCCTGGGCACCAGGGGCAGGAGAAGGGTGGGCCATGAAAACACACTGACCTGCCAGTGCAGTGAATTCCCATCACTTCCCAGCTCTGAACTCCCTGAGAACAGCAATACCAAAAAAAAAAATAATCCCGTGGATTTCTAGTTGCTGCAGTTTATACACAACAAGAACAAGTGCATACAAATACTTTCATTATTTTGTCAATACAATTAGCTCGGGAAGCACCAATCTGAGGCACCACTTCCCTCGCCCTGTTCCTGGAGGAAATTGGCTCTGCTAAACACCACGGTTTGATTTTCCCCTCTCCAACATGCACATTTGCAGGCAGATTGGGCTCTCCCCCCTTTCCCCAGAAAAGCAATCTTGCTGGAACATTGAGATTTCTCTGGCTGATGGAGACACCCTCCTGGGAAGCACACCGGGGGTCCTTCCCTCCATCAGTGCAGCATCCCTGCGATTTGCTTCCACCAGGCAGCTTGCCAGCAAGCAGAGGAAAATGGGAAGGGGAGCACGGAAAAAAGGCCAGAGAGGATGGGGGAGGAGAGCACAAGCCAGCCTCGCTCTAGGCCTCCTTGTAGCACATCAAAAACCCTGCAGTTACACCATAAAAGCCAGGAAGGAGCAGTAAAGTCACTGTGCCATCGAGGAATGAAGTCACTGTGCCATCACAAATTTGCAAGGGATAAAGGCACTGTGCCAGCTGAGGAATAAAGTCACTCTGCCATCGCAAATGCTCGGTGGTTCCTGACACGCTGACTTTGTCACAGCCCTGATCCAGCGGTGTCCTGGGGCTGCACAGGGAGGGAGATCTCACCTGCTTCCCCAGGGGCAGCGCCCTCACAGAGCTCAGCACCCTGTGGGCATCAAGGATATTGAATAAACCTGGGGAAAATAGCTACGAGAGGACATCTCCCCCCTTGCAGGGAAGAAGGGGTGATGGCAAAGCCGTGTGGTTTCCAAAAAGGGTTTTGTGAAGAGCCCCAGGCCCCTGACTCGGGTACAGGGAGCTTTTGGGCTCTCACAGGGATGTCTCGTGCCAGGGAGCTGTGATGTTAACAGCATTGCTGCTCGGTCTGTGGGGAAGTGGCATCAGGACAGGACACAGGGAATGGCTTTAAGCTGAAGAAGGGGAGGTTTGAATTAGATATATGGAAAAAAATCTCCTCCCTCTGAGGGTGCTGAGGCCTGGCACAGGGTGCCCAGAGCAACTGTGGCTGCCCCTGGATCCCTGGCAGTGCCCAAGACCAGGCTGGACAGGGCTTGGAGCAGCCTGGGACGGTGGAAGGTGTCCCTGCCCATGGCAGGGGGTGGGATGAGATGAGCTTTAAGGTTCCTCCCAACCCAAACAATTCTGGGATTCCACGAGAGCACAGCAGTCCCATTGCTCCCCCCAGCACAGACTGGCCCCACACATCCCCTTCACCACTCCACCCCTCCAGACATGGAGCCCTTCCAGGACTCATTGGCTTCCTTTTCCCTCTCCTGTCCCATCCACAGGAACAGTCACGCAGCCATTCCTCTTGCACAGAACATAGAAGAGCCATTCAGGCTTGGGCTATTAATTAAAACCCTGTAATGCTAATTTTACTGCCAACTTGGAAGATCCTTACTGCATTTTATTAGGTAATTGCCACTTGTAAGGGGTTTAAATTGATGTCTTTATTAGACGATGCAATACAGGATAGTTATGATAATAGTTGAAATCATATCCTATAAATGTTCAGCCACCTCCAGACGTTGCTCCAGCCTTTTCCTCTGAGCTGAATGAGGAATTGCTTTGCCCTCAGAGACCCTGATCCCAGGGCAGAGATAACCCAAACCAGACAAATCTGTAAAAATGATACATATCTGGCATGTGTCTAAACGGGAAGAAAGAGAAAATCACAGGGCAGCCAGGACTAGCCTCTGATCACCCCAAAATGTTGCATTTCCACCACCTTTTTATGTTCTCTCTTGATCTGTTCTCCAGCAGGGAAAAATCAGGCACCTGCACTGCTGAGTCATTTCAAATCTAAGCTAAAAAGCCAATGCATTTTGTCTTTTTAGAAGTTTTTTGCACTTTCAGGGAGCTGTTTTGTGTCAATCTGCATCTCCTGGGTTTCCTGTCTAGGGATAACTTATTTCCCAGCAGATCTTGTACACCTTCCCCTTATCAGAGACTCTTGGAGCATGCTTATCCCTGACACACCCGAGCACCTTTCAGCCATGCCTGGGACATCCGTGACATCCAAGAGAAATGTTGGTGCTCCCATCCTTTCCCTGGGGAGGGACACATGGGAATGACGCTTCCTTTCCTTGAACACCAGGTCTGTGGGAGAAGGCATGAGAGGAACCAGCTCTCCAGGAGCATCCTGAGGGCAGTGCAAGGTGCTCCCATCACAGCAGAGAAGCACAAAGTCTCATAAGCCACGAGTTCCCAGTAGCAATCCCAGGATATCAATTCCCTCAGCCCTTTCTTCAGCTCTGCCAGAGAATGTGAAGTGAATAACTCCAACTTCAAGACCGGGGATTTCATGAATTACAACACACAGATGGTTTGAGAACAGGCCTGGGAGTCACCAGAGCTCAAAGGCAGCGATGCCCATGCCCGCAGGGTTTGGGTCCTGTCCGTGCTGGGAAGGAGCCAGGGGAGGTGACACCCCTGTGGGTGGGACAGAGGGCCCCCAAAATGAGAGATCCCAGGAGGCTCCTGCTTGAAGCTTTACTTCCCCACACGCCATCAGTCTCTCTCTTCAGCCCTTTGTGCTCTTCCTCACATCCCTGCCCACAAAAGCTGCCTTTTCACTCTGATCTCTCCACAGCCTGCTTCTCTCCACACCCTCTTGTCCACCCTTTTCTTTCCTTGCTTTCCCCATTTCTTTGTTCCCTCACCTGCGCTCCCTCCACAAAGATTAAAGCTGAGGATTTTTTCCCCCTCTCTTTGGCAGGCTGGAATTGCTGGCCTGCACTTCTTGGGAGGAAAAAAGCCCATAGCAACTGCAAATGCCATTGGCAATCCCCTTTGCATGCGTGGAAAGGGGAAATGGTGACTTCAAGAAGCAGGGACCAGCATTGCCCTAACCTCAGGAAAAAAACAAGGCAGTGAAATAGCCCAGGGAGAATTGTTTTGTGTTTAAATGAGGGAACTTTAATTCCCAGGTTAAAGGCAGGAGAAGGAGATTTACTGGTAAATGCAGGGGTTGGGGGGATGCCGAGCCCAGCCTTGATGTGCCAGACCCCCTCAGCCAAGGGATCTCTCCTGCCAGGTACAGGGAGGAGAGAGCAGGGGGCTGGGGAGCAGGAGAGCAGGGATTCCAGGGAACAGGGATTCCAGGGAACAGGAGAGCAGGGATTCCAGGGAACAGGGATTCCAGGGAGGAGGGATTCCAGGGACTCCAGGGATTCCAGGGATTCCAGGGAACAGGATTCCAGGGACTCCAGGGAACAGGATTCCAGGGGTTCCAGGGAACAGGGATTCCAGGGAGCAGGGATTCCAGGGATTCCAGGGAACAGGATTCCAGGGGTTCCAGGGAACAGGGATTCCAGGGAGCAGGAGAGAAGAGATTCCAGGGAACAGGAATTCCAGGGAACAGGGATTCCAAGGATTCCAGGGAACAGGGATTCCAGGGAGCAGGAGAGCAGGGATTCCAGGGAACAGGGATTCCAGGGAGAACAGATTCCAGGGAGAAGGAGAGAAGGGATTCCAGGGAACAGGGCAGCAGGGACTCCAGGGAGAAGGAGAGAAAGAATTCCAGGGAGCAGGGATTCCAGGGAGCAGGAGAGAAGGGATTTTAGAGAGCAGGGATTCCAGGCAGGAGAGATTCCAGGGAACAGGAAAGCAGAGATTCCAGGGAGAAGGAGAGGAGAGATTCCAGGGAGAAGGAGAGGAGAGATTCCAGGAAGCAGGGATTCCAGGGAGCAGGAGAGAAGGGATTCCAGGGAGAAAGAGAGCAGGTGTGCTGGGGAGCAGGAGAGCAGAGATTCCAGGAAGCAGGAGAGAAGAGATTTCAGGGAGCAGGGATTCCAGGGAACAGGAAAGCAGAGATTCCAGGGAGCAGGAGAGCAGGATGCCGAGGAGCAGAAGTGACCATGCTCACCAGGCAGCAATGACTAAGTTTAAAAAGCAAACTCAAATTAACCCAGGAGGGTTTGAAAGCTGGGAAATTACAGGTTCCCTGCACTAACGAGGACCCAGGGCTCTCGTTTCCCATCAGGCTTCTCACAGCTTGCAGCAGACTCGACCCCGACTGATAAATTTACAGCGAAGGAGAAAATAAACGCTGGAAATAAGAGGATTCACCTTCTTAGAAGTTTAAAGCCTATTACCAAAATAGGTGCACGGTGTTGCCATTATGAATGCCATTCCTAACACCTCCTGATTTCCCCCTTCCCGCCTCCTCCACTTTCACACCGAATTGTTCAAACTATTAGGGAACAAAAGGAAGCTGCCTTTTAAATCTCATTCACTCGGGCTCCTTTCCTGATAGATGGCTTCCCCTCTGAAGCTCTGTTTCACATAAAAGCATCTCAGCACGGTGCTGTAAATCTGGTCTGCACCAGCTTTTATGGGAGGCTGGGTTGGGTCCATGACTAAATTACCATTTATTTATTTGCTTGCTTCCAATATTTTTATAAAAGGCCACTGATGCTCGGATTGGAGGGCTGGCATCCCTAAACGTGCTTTGCAAAGGGGGCTGGATGGAGCAGAGGCACCACAGGTCCCAGCTCCATCAGGAGGAGGCCGGGCTGAGCTGATCCATCAGCGGCATCCGCCCTCCCCATCGCCCTCATCCCTCAGTGCGTGTGAGGGGTGAGGAGGATGGCGCTGATTTGGAGCCAGGAGCTTCATCCCTGCAGCTCCAGAGCGCCCATCCAGATGCTCTGTGCTCCCACACTCTCTGCATCATTACACATGAAATAATTACCACCAGCCTCCGAATAATTACCGGTTCAATAACTACCTCCAAGGCGGGGAAACTGAGGCACGGAGTTTCACTCACCAAAAACCTCCTAGTAAGGGAGGAGTGGCTTTGTTCTTATCTCTACCCCACCCCTTTGAGGCGGCACATTCACATCCATTGCAAGAAGAGGGGAAGCAGGTTTGGGATTTTGCCAAGAGTTTTGCTTCTCTTTCAAGCTTTTATCCTTTCCATTTGTTGGAAAAGGCAAAAGCAATGTTTCAAACAAAGGATCAGTTGAACCAAAGACTGCTCCCATTAACAATGGAGATTATTTTTTTTCATTTTTAAACCGATTTTTCCCAGACAAACAACCTGAGATTTCCCTGTGATTCCTGTCTCCGTCCAAGGGTTAACACTGCC
This sequence comes from Phainopepla nitens, assembly GCA_013400175.1. NCBI lineage: Eukaryota > Metazoa > Chordata > Aves > Passeriformes > Bombycillidae > Phainopepla > Phainopepla nitens. The sequence continues at coordinate 215,894 of VXBQ01001639.1, read as the reverse complement.
ACATCCCACTGGAAAATGGGGATATCCCAAACCCACTGTGAACCTCCTGCATCAAACCCAGCCCCTCCTTCTCCTCGCTTTCACCCTTTACAGGTTCCTGCATCAGGGCAAAGATCCCAGGGAAGAGCCAAGCCCCAGGAAAAGCCCTCACTCATCCCCACCTGCCTGCCCTCACTTACCCAGCTGCTCTCCACAAAACCCTTCCCTTTGCCTCACAGTGAGTTTTACAGCCTCCTGCCCCCTCTTCTAATAATCAATATTGATTTGACTGCCTGTGCTATTATCCCAGTTTAAAGATTTATCTCCTTGCTTTGCAGCCTGTGGTTCAGAGCAGAGCCCTGCTTTCCCTCCTCCCTGGGATCATTACCCTGCCCCACTGACGAGCCAGGGTGCTCGTTCCATATTGGAAAATAATCATCAGCTTTTAGGAGGAGGCGTTGGGGTTACGATCGGGGCACGCCGGGGGAACACGAGTGCACGAGCTCATGGCAGGCCCTGCACTCGCTCTTCTTCTACTTTATTTCCATCCGCTTTTAGGCTGTTTTAGGCTTTTCCTCTGGTCCTGGTGCCAACTGACCCCATGGCACCACAGGTCTGCCAACCCCTGCACCCAATTAGCAGAACAGACCATGTGAAACACACACTTGGCGTTGAGATGATTTAACATTAATAACCAGGTTTCAAATATTTATTACAATGGCTGTTTTTAATAAATATTTCATGAACACCGATTTTTTTCCATTTTTTTCCACCTCTCTCCTCATCCATTGCCAGCTTTGTGGGCTTAATTTGCCTTAATGAGAATAAAAATCACTCTGATAAATTGCTCCCTCTGCAAATGCAAGCGACGTGAGAGCAACACTTGGCTGAAATATTTGTCGTGGGGAGCTGAGTGCTGCAAACAGACTCTGGGAGTGAGGAGCCTTCAGGATGGGGTTGGAGCAGCCTGGGCTCATGGAAGCTGTCCCTGCCCATGGAAGGGGTGGAAGGAGAACTTCAAGGTCCCTTCCAACCCAAACCATTCTGGGATGATGCTGGTTTTTGGGGATCACAGAAGGTCCCAGACACAAGTTGGAGCAAAGAGGCAGCTCCACTACCTAATACACAGAAGAAGATAAGGTATCTCCCACTTTTATCACATACTGATGGGAATATCCACAATTTTCCTTCCTGTATGTTTATGCCCCGATCCCAGGGAAGACTTGAGTTAATACACTGAGGCTCAGCATTAAGAGGTATTGAACTAAAAGCTTTATTGAGCACATGCCGCTAAAGCTGAGGCTTTTCCCAAAACTAACCCAAGCAGAAATCCTTTCCCTGCAGGCCCCAGGCTGGGAGGATGCTCAGCATCCCCCGGCAGCCCGGGGCTGTGCTCAGCCCATCATCCTCTCCAGTGGGAAGCACCTGTGGCTCTCAGTACCCGACTCTCCCTCCCAAATGCAGCAGGGGTTTATTTTAGGAGCTTGGCTGCCTCGGCCAGCTCAGCAAACACTATCTGGGTTTCTCCCTGCTCCAGTATTCCAGGCATGGGAGACAATTAGAGCTGTCTAATCAGCAGTGCCAGGGGCAGGGCTTTCATGTGAGCACTCTCAGGAGGGGTTATTACCATATGAAGCATCCTTGGCTCAGCTTTGCTCAGCCACAGCTTTCTGCCCCCTCCTGCAGCCCCAAACCAAGAGGAAATCCAGGCGGGATGTGCAGGCAGAGCCACAAAAGGTGCTTAAGAAGCAGAGCCTCACTTTGTCTTTTGCTGCCGTTTCATTTCTTTTGATGTTTCGTTTTCCCTTCCCTCCTTAGCTTTATTTATTCTTTTATATTTATTTTATAAGGCACATTTTGGTGCATGTTACAACCCTCCAGCTTCATCTCCATGCACATTCCTCTCTTTAGGATCCCTGATGCACAAAGTGGGGAGACAAACTCCATCCCGTAGCCAAGAATTCGTAGCAGAGGAAATGTGGACAAAATCCAAACAAAGGCAGCTTGGAAAGGGCTTGGAGCAACCTGGTCTACTGGAAGGTGTCCCTGACTCAACTGCAGCAACTATTTCCAGCAAGAACAGCAACTTTATTATCCAAACTGAATCAAAAATAAATACATCAAGCTTTCTCCGAGAAATCCTCCTCTCAGAAAGCCCAGAAGGAGACCATATTTATTTATACCAGCTGAAAAGAAATAAATTTTGGAACCATCTCATGAAACCTCCGCTCCTTGGGAGCTCATTTTAATAATCCTGAAGTTTTGAGTGGAATGGAACAAAAAGCATCATATTGAGGAAAGCCCTCTCCAGTGGGTCAGAGATGCAGAACACAAAGGAATTTTTGCCACACTAAGTACAAATAATCCCCCAAAAAACAAGGTAATGGGCATTTGGGATCATAAATATGAATAGATGAAGCAGAAGCTGAACACATTGGTTTTAATGAAAATTATCTGCAAAAAGGTATTTTTTTACCACTTCAGCAATTCAGTATTTTAATACCTTGAACTTCCCCCCCTCGCCAATCTCACTTTTACCAGGTGTGCAGAAAGTTACCAAAAACATCAATTGGGAGATGTCAGAATGAAAAATCTCAGCATTTCACTTCAAAGCAAAGCGTTCTGCTTCAAAATGTCGGTGGTTTATAATTCAATAAGCCGATTTGAAGCATCTTATCTGGCAGGCCTCTGTCAAAAATGGGAAAATCGACTTTTTCTTCCAACAGTTTTGGTAAAACCCTATATTTCTTAGGCCCATTTTCAGTCACATTGAATCACCTTTTGTTTTCATGTTATCTCTGCTGAGACTCCTTATAGAAAATCTCTTCCTGCTTAGGAAACAGGAGCTTGTCTCCAGTCAAATCCTACAATACCCTGACCTAAAACACTAATAAACAAGATTCCTGGAAAAACACACCCAGTGCAGGAATATCACTTATAGCTTTGGCAGGTGATGCCATGCAGGAAATATCAGCCCCGTGTTTGGGGTAAACTTTATGTTTTGTGTTCATTGTTCAGCAGAACAATTGGATTCTTGGCCAACCTCAAGGCACTGGGGGATTAAAGACAACCAGTAAAACCAGTTTCATGGTTTCTAACAACAACACACCACTTCTCCTTGGGAAAAAAAATCACTTAGGGACACAAACTTGCAGCAGGAATTAACGTTGAGGGTAATAATTGTGAAGCTCAGTCCCTTCACGGAAGGAAAATCTGTTTAAAAAGCCTTTACAAAGCCCAGCTTGAAATCTAGCAGCCAAAATCTTCCCTGGACAGGATAAAACGTACAAAAAAATCCAGGAATGACAGCAGCATCCAAGTTGCAGGGGATCTCTCTCTCCACATATTAATGCAGAGCAAAGTGACCAAAATGGATATTTGTTGCAGCTGCAGAGCATGACTCCATTTATTTTTTTCCCTCAGCAGATAATCATCTTCCCAGGGTATTTTCTGCATATGCACACGTGCAGAGACAGGAGGAAAATCTGTGCTCTATTTTATAAGCTCATCGAGATTCTAATCTTACAGCAAATAAGGCATGGCATCTAGATGGACGGTATTACAGGAAAATCAATATTGATTATTAGGAGCAAAGATGCAGGATGGAGCTGACAGTTAAAAATCCTTTTAAGATCTTGGGAGAAAAATGACAGCTCGACACAACAAATACAGCAGGGCTGATTCAACAGCTTCATCACCCAGGGGATCAATGGGACTTTGGGCAAAGTCTGGGGAGCTGCAGGAGCCTCAGCCTGGGGAAGGCAGGACAAAGGTGCATTATTTTACAAAAGGGGAGCACCAGAGAATCATTAAAGTCTGCAAAACCGGGTCCAACCATTCCCCCAGTGCCAAGCCCAAATCGTGTCCCCAGGTGCCACACCCACATGGCTTTTAACTGCACCGCTGCCCTGGGCAGCCTTTTCCAGTGTTTAGCAACCCTTTCCATGAAGAAACTTTCCCAATATCCAAGCTAAACCTCCCCTGGTGCAATTGGAGGCTGTTTTCTTTCATCCTGTCACTGTTCCCTGGGAGCAAAGCCTGACCCCCAGCTGACTCCAGCCTCTTCCAGGGAGCTGTGGAGAGGGAGGAGGTCCCCTCTGAGCCTCCTCTTCTCCAGGCCGAGCCCCTCCCCAGCTCCCTCAGCCACTCCTCATCAGACTTGCAATCCAAAACGTTGGGATTTCTGAGTGATTTTCTGGTTTTCTTGGCTGCCTGGACAGACAAGCCTGTAGGAGCTCCAGGTTGAAGGAAGAGCCAGTGGGAAAAGCATCAGGCAGGTGAGGTTCAGCCCCCTGGTACCTGCCTGCAGGGTCAGCTGATAGCTGTCTGTCCATATAAACACACCTGTGCAGGGAAATCCAGGGGTTTCCTCTCCCTGGCCAGGTTTAAATTTGACCTGTGGGAAGAAAAGGAGTTTCCCTGCCTACTGCACAGGGAGCAGAGAGGCTTTTCCTCCCTTTACAAGCACTTGTTTTCCACTCTGGCCACAAAACAGTGCAGCCTGGCCTTGGGCACTTCCAGGGATCCAGGGGCAGCCACAGCTGCTCTGGGCACCCTGTGCCAGGCCTCAGCACCCTCACAGCCAAGAATTTCTTCCCAATATCCCATCCATCCCTGCCCCTTGGCAGTGGGAAGCCATTGCCTGTGTCCTGTCCCTCTGTTCCTCGTCCCCAGTCCCTCTGCAGCTCTCCTGGAGCCACTTTAGGCTCTGGAAGGAGCTCTGAGCTCTCCTCACAGCCTTCTATTCTCCAGGATTTTCTTCCCCTTACAAGCACCTGTTTTCCACTCTGGCTACAGAGACAATCCAAAGCACAGGGTCTCCTCCAGGATTTTGGGAAGGATTTCACACCCTCAGTTATAAGCCTCAGGAATAACACAGCCACATCCCCCTCTTTCCCTGCACACCTCCAGCCACGCTCCTGCAGCACATTCCTGCACACACAGACACGAATATCATCGCTCCTGTCACACTCTGCTTATCCTGCCTTCATTTTTATTATTAATTTATTTCTGCACCCCCTGCAGCTGCCTCCCAACCTGCAAGCAGTGGTGGGGGGGCCTTCTGATGCCTTTTTGGCCTACCTAAAAACAGAGGCCAAACAGAATTAAGAGAATAAAAAGCAGTTCTATTTAAAGCCGACTGTGCCAGAGCCTCCCCACCCTGACAGGGAACAATTCATTCCCAATATCCCATCCAGCCCTGCCTCTGGCAGTGGGAAGCCATTCCCTGGGTTCTGGCACTCCAGGCTTTGCAGAAAGTCCCTTTCCAGCTCTCCTGGAGCCCCTTTAGGCCCTGGCAGGGGCTCTGAGCTCTCCCTGGAGCCCTCTCTTCTCCAGGCTGGACATCCCCACAGCTCAGAAAGGCTCCTCCTCAGCCCACTTTGCTGTGCCACCCTCCCCAGCAGGGCTGTGGGGTCCCTGAGGACCACAGAGCCCCAGTGCAGCACACGAGGCTCTGCAGGGCTTGTACCTCTGGTGCCAAAGGCAGTAAAACCAGCAGGAATGAGCCCCACCATGAGCCAGACTGGGCAAGTGGAGACCTGCAGTGCTTTTGGTCATACACCGTGTCCCAGCAGAGCCAATTTTGTCCTGGGAAGCCCCAGGGGCTGCCAAATTCCCAAAGTCTTTGTGAAAACAGGTTCCCTTATCAAAGATGCTATTTTTCGAGCAATAAAGGAACAAATTAGGGAATTTGGGATTCTTCCTGCCTCTCAGAATTCTACAGCAGGGACTCACCTTTCTCAGAACCCTGCAGAAACAAGGACCTGCCTGCTCAGAACACTTGATCCCAGCTGATCCATCACCACCTTGATCCTGACTCCCACAATCACACTGAGGAGAAAGCAGCAGTTGAGGTGGGAAAACAATAGGGATCAAGTGGCTCTAAAGCAAGAAGTGCTCAGGGCACTGAGCTGATCAGGCTCCTCAGTTCATCACTAATTGGGATAGATGTTTAAAATAAAATAATGCTGCCTAATCACCTTGAGATCCTCCCAGGCACAGCGATGGCATCCTCTGGGAGACTGATACCTTAAAAGTTACCTTAAAGGAAGCAGCACTAGGATCATCCTCTGCCTAGTGAATATTTGGGCTTTTTAGCTGATTATTTAAAGGCAGAAAACACAAAGCATTCCCTGCAGAGACCCAGCTGGCTGCAACAATGGTTTCTTTGGGATTGCTGGGACGCAGCCCTGCTCCCTAAAGCTGCAGCTTCATGTGCTAGAGCCAGCAGTTCCTCCCTGGAATAACTGGGAAGCCGTGCTGCAGAGACTGAGGGACACACTGCTCGCACCGCGGTGCATCGACTCCGCCCGTCCCTTCTCAGGGACACGCTGCTGTCACCCCCCCGCCCAGAGAGCAGCTGCATGGATCAGAGCCACCCCTCAGTGCAGGATCTGCCCTCTGTGCTTTGGGTAAAGACCAAGCAGCTTCCTGTCCTGCTGGAGATCAGGACCAAAGGACAGCCAGGGAGAGCAGGGATCCCTGCAACGTGTTGCTGCCCAGAGACACCTGCCTCATCCCTAGGTCCCCCACCATGATCCCAGCTACCCTTCCAGCCACCCCAGTGCCTCCACAGCCCCAACACATTAACTCCACACCCCGATGCCCCTGATGCCCACCAGCAGCCAGGATTCCCATCCCAGCCGTATTCGCAGCAAGGCACAACCCGAACCTTAAGCTTACCCTAAGGAAACCCTGTCACAAACCCCATCCCTAGGCAACCACCATCCCCTAACCCGTGTGGCACACTCAGCCCTGCTAAAGCAGCACCCATGATGAAGTTGCAGGCGAGTTTTGCAGAGTTCAGGCGAGCCAGCTGCCCTCGGAGCCGCCGGCACGATCCACCCGCGCTCGCCGGCTCAGTGGGCGTGAAGGGGCCGCGTGGAATACAAATGGACTCTTTCACTTAGCAGGAGGCAGGTAATTTCTTTTGTCCCCGCTGATGCATTATTGATTGTGATGAATGTCAGAGCAGGAGCCTGTTCCAAAAGCCATTAAACAATAATTTCATCTCCGGAGGGTAATTGATTGTCAGAGGGAGCAGCTCTGCCAGTCGCAAGGTGGTGGTGATGGGGAATGTTTGTATTTGGGTGGGGACGGAGGGAGTCTTGGGCAAACTGCATGATTTATTAATCAAACATGGAGAAAAGAGCTGGGAGAGGGAGTGCACTGGAAAGAAGGAGCCAACTTTTTCCAAGCTGCTGGGCAAGGCTGAGAGGCAGCCTGACCCCAGCCCGGCTCCATCACGCCTTGGAGCACATCCCTAATGGCACTTTGCTGGGGCTGCTTGGCCCCAGTGACACAGCTGGCCTGTCACCTCCCCGTTATTCCAGCCCGTGACCCGCAAGTTAAAGTGCTTTTCTGACACACCCCCACTCCCTCCCTGCCTCTCCACTAATGCACTGCCAGCACAGGCAGGGTGGTGAGCAACCTGCGCCCCAAAGCCCCCAGCTCTCCCCCTCAACACTCCTCCAACTCAGCACAGCACTCTGAACTTCCACTGGTTCAGAGAGAAGCTGAGGCTGCATCACATCCCCATGAAGGGAGCACGGGAAGAAGCAGGAAGAAGGGTCTGGATTTGGGAGTTGGGACTGGAGTTGCAGTTTGTGGTGTCGAGCTGGACTGCAGTGGGGGGAGAGGGGGAAGGACCCTCCCACCCCAGAGGAGAGGGACAAGACCCAACAGCCCCAGAATTAATCCTTAGTGGTTAACAGTCATTTACCAACATTTAGAGACACAGCTCTGCTGTGGGGCATGGGGACACGTCCCCAGCCTTCCAGGAGGACACGATGTGTCTGTCTGTCTGTCTGTCTGGTGGTGGGGGAAGGCGGGGAGGGAGCAGCATCCTCACCACATCTTTCCACGGGAGAGACAAATCCCTCTGTCAGGAGAGGAGAGGGAGTTTATCCGTCTCCTCTGCGGCACATGAGAGGTGGATTTATCACGGATTTTCCTTTCTCCCATGCTTTATTTAGTAGTTCATTATCTTGTCAGCTGGAACTGGCCAGCTCCCACAGCACACTCTATCACTCCCAAACCCCTGCAGGAGCCACTCGAGGGAAAATGCCCACCTGGACCACCTGAAGGCCACATCTGATCTGGGAGAGGGCAGTTCCCAACGGTGGGGAATAGGTTGGAGAGCAGAATGAGAAAGGAATTCCTGTCCTTTGGGTGTGAGGATATAGAACTGTGCTAGCAACTCATCATTAAACACTCTCCCTCTGTCGGGCTAGTTAAAAAAAAAAAAATCCAAAACAAAACAATGAAAGCTCAAAACCACAAGCAAGTTGAAAATTAAAGTCCTTCCAATAGCATTGGGCAATGCCTTCTGCCTTCATATCAATCACAAGGCCTGAAAATATCTCTAACAAAAAAGGAGATTCTATCCCCACCACAAAACTCTCCAAGGAGCAAGAAATAGCAGGGAAATGTCATTTCTAGGGAAGAAGGAGTAATGCAGCCTTCCACAGCCTCTCCACGAGCTGAGCTGTGCCATACACAATTTTCCAGGCACATTTGCCAGTTATCTCCACGGGAGGTGGATGTGATCAGCACCTACAAGTGAGTGCAGCCCAACAACAGAATCCCAGGCTGGTCTGGGCTGGAAAGGACCTCAAAAATCATCTGTATGCCACCTTCCATCATCCCAGGGTGCTCCAAGCCCTGTTCAGCCTGGCCTTGGATGCTGCCAGGGATGGGGCAGCCACAGCTTCTCTGGGCAGCCTGGCCAGGGCTTGACCTCCCCTCCCAGGGAAGAGCTATTTGCATATTTAAACCCCTCCCACTGCCATAATCATCTTCCACCTGTGGGCTACCAGAGGAGGTAGGAGCTGCATCACCCTGCAGAGGACACAGATGCTTCCTTGACTTTCAGGGCCAGACCTTGAAGAAGTTTAGCACAAATCTTCTGTTTATTTGTTTCCATTTATTTTCTCCATTAGTTTTTCCACGATCAATACCATTATTTGAATAAAAATGCACTATGTACAAGAGCAAATGCCACACAGAGAATACCAATTGAACATGCTGCCTTGAAGTGAAGCCATGGAGAGGGAACGTAATTCTCCCGGGGAGCAGGAGGCCATCAAACCCTGATATCAGCCCCACGCTCCTCACAGAGCACTGAAGGGAACAAAGAGGAAAGGAAAGCAAAGAACCCAGTCCCTGCTTCAAAAGCCTTCCCGTTTCAAAGCATGGCATGAACATTAACTGACTTGTCTTCCCAACAGCCCTTTGTGGTGGCACTGATGTTTTCTGTGCTGCAGGAGCAGCTTGGGCCAGGCCTCGACCCGGAGCTTTGTGGGCTCTGTGGTTTGAGGTGTGCAGCAGCCAAGTGGGCAGAGGGGCCCTGGGTGCCATCCTGCCCTGCCCTGAGAGCTGCTGGGCAATGCCAGCGTGGAAATGGGGCAGCACAAGCTGTTTCTTCTTCCATCTAAACCCTGGAGTTTATCAATTATTTTACAGCACCTTCCCCATACCTAAAGGGGCTCCAGGAGAGCTGGAGAGAAACTTTGAACAAGGGATGGAGGGACAGCACAAGGGGAATGGTTTCCCACTGCCAGACATCAGGGTTAGATGGGATATTGGGAAGGAATTGTTTCTTGTGCGGGTGGAGGGGCCCTGGCACAGGGTGCCCAGAGCAGCTGTGGCTGCCCCTGGATCCCTGGCAGTGCCCAAGGCCAGGTTGGATGGGAATTGGAGCTCCCTGGGACAGTGGAAGATGTCCCTGCCCATGGCAGGGGTGGGAAAAGATGGACTTTAATGTCCTTTCTAACCCAAACCTTTCTGCTGTGGCAGGTCCAGTGGGAAATCTCACGTGGAACAAGATCCATCCTCACAGTGAGACCCTGCCAGACAAATTCTGAACTGCCAGTGTGCTGTCCTGCATTGCAGGGGCACATGGAATCCAGGCTAAGCAGACACACCAGACACCAAACCCTCCCTCCTGACACTCAACAACACCAGCAGGAAATGCCCAGGCAGGGTCTGAGACCTGGGCTCCTCTCTCAAGCCTCCTCCACCATCCTCCACAGCCATTCCAAGCCGCTGCTCAGTTTAGGAAATCAAAGCACGACGACTTGAGGCACTGCTTCCAGCTTAGCTTTCGCTGCTGCTCTTAACCCCAGCGACCTTTCCAGCTCTGCCCTGCCAACACAGAGGAAAACAAGCCACTTGACAGGCTCCCTTCTGCTCCAGAGGAACATTTCCCCAGGAAAGGAAGATCAAGGAAAGCACCAGCTCTCTGTCTAAAAGATGAGGAGATATATTCCAGCTGACATTCAGCACTATCAACATTTTATGAGCTTTGGAATCCAGTTAGTTAGCCAATATTTTACTTAACTCCAGTTTAGATTTAAAAACTTGACCTTCTCCTAGCGTGTGTCTGTGTCACATTTCACTTGGCCGTGCACAGTTCCATGTGTGAAGTGCCAGGTTATTTATCCCCCCTTTTTATTTCTGCACTGTTATTTGTTCATTTGTACTATTCAAAAATCAGTAAAAAGATGGGAGTCCCTGAACAGGCACTTGGGGCACCCACACTTCTCTCCAAGGTGCTTATCACACACAGCAAGAGGCAAATGAGCCAGAGCAGCTCTTCTCCTGGCCAGGAGGGCTGTAAATCAGGGCTCAGAGCAGCCCTGGTCCTGCTCCTCTTGGTGAGGGAACAGCAAATTGCTTTTTAGCTCAGCGTAGGGGAGCAGTTTGGATGTCCACATACAGATCAGAGCCCCTTTGTGTCTGAAACTGGGAGGAAAAATCATCACAGTTTGGTCATGGAAAAGGTCTGAGGACAGGGCAAGGTATCAGTTTCAGCTCTGGCAGCAACGAAACACACAGAGCAAGGAGGGAGATCTCCCAGAGGGAAAGGGAGCAGTGGGACAACCACCCAAAATGTCAGAGCTGGAAGATCAAACGTATCAGAGGTGGATGATCACCCCAGGAGTGCGAGCAGTGGGTGACACAGTCACCTGGATCCTTTGCCTCCTCTTTGCAGACAGAAACATTGCAATAATGAGTCTAATTATCACCCCAACACCTGCTGGCTGGACATGCAACTTCCCAGAAGATGCTCCTCACTCCACTTGCCTGTCGGGGATCAAACACCAGACACAGGAATTCCCTGATCACATCTCAGCACAAGCAGTTTGTGGTAGGCAAACAACCCCATCCCCCTCCTCACACCACCTGCCTAAAGAAATACTGGATGAAAGAAATGTGTTTTAATAAAGAAAATTGATTTAGTTTGGTTTATTCATTAACACGTCAATCGGGAATGATTTATAGCCCCAATTTGCCAAATTATTTCTCTATTGATCAGCCCACAGTTGTTTTGTTCTAGGTTCAGTCAATTAGAAGGAGTAGCACTCAGGTGGGTAAATTAATCAGTCTTAAGTAGAGCCCGCCCATGGAGAGGGGCTTGGCAAGCCCTGGTGCCAGTGCAAAACCTTGCTGAGCAACCCTGCTGAGGTGAGATTTCTCCCCACAGAGCAGCCAGCAAAAGGTGTCCAGCACCTCCTCCTTCCCAGTCAACACAGGGTTCCAAACTTGGTTCTGCTTCTCATCACAAGCAGAGTGATTCCAACCTGCCAGGCTTTGCATTCAGCCCCTCTGAGCCCAGCTTGTCTCATCTCAGGGTCCCAGAATGGTTTGGGTTGGGAAGGGACTTAAAACCCCTCTCGTTCCAGTCCCCTGTCCCAAGTGCTCCAAGCCCTGTCCAGCCTGGCCTTGGACACTTCCAGGGATCCAGGGGCAGCCACAGCTGCTCTGGGCATCCTGTGCCAGGGCGTCCCCACCCTCCCAGGGAACAATTCCTTCCCAGTATCGCATCTGTCCCTGCCCTCTGGCAGTGGGAAGCCATTCCCTGTGTCCTGTCCCTCCATCCCTTGTCCCCAGTCCCTCTCCAGCTCTCCTGGAGCCCCTTTAGGCCCTGGCAGGGGCTCTGAGCTCTCCTGGAGCCTTCTTCAGGCTGAGCACCCCCAGCTCTGCCAGCCTGGCTCCAGAGCAGAGGGGCTCTGGCCCTGGGAGCATCTCTGGTGCCTCCTCTGGACTGGCTCCAGCAGCTCCAGGTCCCTCCTGTGCTGGGACCCCCGAGCTGGGGCAGCTCTGCAGGTGGGGTCTCACCTGAGCAGGGCAGAGGGGCAGAATCCCCCTCCCCTGCTGCCCACGCTGGGGGATCAGCCCGGGGCACAGTTGGATTTCTGGGCTGCCAGTGCCCATCCCCAGGCCTCATCCAGCCTTTCACCCACCAGCACTCCCAACTCCTTCTCAGCAGGACCTGACTCCAGCTGTTCATGGATCAGATCAGCCAGACTCAAGGGGTCCCTTGGTTCCAGACATGCAGCTCCTGCTCTGGACAGACCCTCCCTGGGGCAGCCCCAGGCATCAGCAGCACAAAGGGCAGATTACAGGGCAAGCACCATCCACGGGGATCAGCATGGCCAGGGAGCAGCAAACACAGGAAGGGAGGTGGCAGAGCAGAGCAGAGCAGTTCCCTGTTTGTGCTGGGAACAGGGAACGAGTGCCAGCACGCCCTCTGAGCGTGGCTTGGTGCTGTCCTGCCTCCTGCCCCCGTGGCAGCACTGATGGATGGGGCTGTGCCCTCTCCTTATCTGCTGCAGCTCCAAGCCAGGCAGCCGTGGGGCTCGGGGAAGCCCAGGCTGAGGCAGGCAGGGTGTAATCATACAGGCTCATCTCTGCTCCCAAACCCAGCTTTTAAGGACCATTTAAGGCACTTTCCTTAATCTCAGTGTTTGCAGCAGAGCCCAATAAATCACAGCACAAGTCCCACACCGGCAGCCACAAAGCTGCTCCCTGCAAATGCTGCACTTCCCAGGTTTTTCCCCCATGCCAGAGAGAAGCATCCCTACTGCTGTGCTGAACCTTACAGGAAACACCTGCTGAGGGCACAGAGTCCCTGGCCGAGCACCCCGAGCGATGCTCAGCCTGGGGAGGGCTCCTCTCTGTCTTTGCAAATGTCAGGGCTTATTCTTTCCTGAATGAGATATGGATGTGGCAGTGTGATATTAAATTACAAGTCAAATAGTACAAAGGCTTTTAATTACACGCCAAACACAAGCTGCTGTCAGAGAGGAGGCACCGGGCTCGATGGCCCATCAGGCTGTTCCGCTCTGGCAATTCCTATCTAGCCGGTAAAAGTCCAGGAAATTGGATCGGTAATGGGAACGGGGGCCTTTCACCTCCAGCCCAGCCACTCACGTCCAGCCCGGGAGGGAGAAGCAAAGTCATTTCCAGCCTGACGGCCGGCCAGCAGGGCTGGGGCGAGTCGGTGGGGCTGCAAACCTCAAGGAACGCGAGGAGTGGGTTGGAGCCCCTCTGAACAGCAGCAGTTTGGTGACAAAGTTGTTGGGAGCCGGAGAGAGCATCCCCTCAGCTCCAGCACTTTGTGCTGCAGAGCATCCCGCCCCCGCCCCGGGCACAGCCTGAGGATATTCCCTCCTATTTACGGAAAACACTGGAATATTTACACTCCTCTCGCAGCAAGGGTGCTGCAGCACTTTGGTCCTGCCGAGATGAAGGACGCGCTTTGATGCCGGCTGTTTTTAACAACCTCCCACTGCAAAACCCGCCACCTCTCCAACGGATGTGCTCGCTCCCTCTCGACACCCCGGGAGGTGGGAAAGCTCTGAATTTGTCAAGGACAAGGAGCCACAGCAGCAAGAGATGAGGGACTGCACGGCCACCACAGAACCGGTGGCAAGCAGAGAACAGCCTCGTTTCATCCTGCTCTGTGAGCAACTTTCCTCATTCCAACTCCCCAGACAGCAAAGGTCATACCAGGGATGGTGAGACAAGGAAGCCTTGCCAGCGTGATTGAGCCAAGGTGTAAACTGCAAAAAAAAGGGGGGGGAAAGGCCTCTGAGTGTCACTTTTTTTGGCATTTTGCAGGAATCCCCATGCTTTGGTACCCAGGCTGTCACATCTGGAAGCTCTGCCTTCAATCTGTAAGGCTAATTTGTTCAACAGATTTGCTCCCCCTTGGGAATCGGGGTCGCTGGTCACAGAAGATTGATTAAGCTTTTGGTGCATCAACATTAATGAAAATCAACACTAATGAGTGTTTTTTATGGCAACCCCATAAAAAGCATTAGGATAGGTAAACACAGGAACAGCCAGGCAAATCAACAAGGTCCTGTGTTCCTACAAGCTGTGCTTTGCCAGTCCCTCACATTCCTCACAGATGTATCCACAGGATTATTCAGATTAAACTCCCAGTCAACCCCTGGTGAGTGATATGGTGAATTTAGAATCCTGGAAAGGTCTGGGTTGGAAGGATCTTAAAGATAATTTAGTTCCAAAATGGGCAGGTGTAGGAATCCAGGACACAGGAAATATTCCTGTGCCTGTCCTGTGAGGTTTTATTCCTCAGGAGAGCACAGCTTTTAGTCTTTGGCCATGGCGAAAGCTTCCAAAGCTTTGGGATGAGCTTGAATCAACAAGTGTGATAGGTAATGTGAAATAGGTAGGAATATAGNACAGACAAATAATTAAGAATTGGTTGTTTAAGAAAAATAAAAACATACTATGTGTTAGATACATGGTAAAACTTAACTGGATAAGGTATCTGTACAAGAATCCTTGAATTCATCCATTTTTTGTCTGCTCTTTCTGGCACATGGCCTTGAAGGGTCCGGGTCTTGCTGTGCATATTCTCTGTGTGTGCAGGGCCTGTTGCCATCTAAGACTCTGAATTGTGATAAAGGCATAATAAACTGTCCTGAAGACCCAGAAACCAGCGAGTCCCGCTTGCCTCATTTCTAAGCGTGGCACAACTCCATCCCAGAGGTCAGGGGGACACCGTGGTGGCCATGACTCCGACGGGCAGGGACACCTTCTGCTAGACCAGGCTGCTCCAGCCCCATCTGAAAGTGCCCCACACACTCCTGGGGTGGAGCAGCCACAGCTTCTCTGGGTGTTCTCTCTGCATGTTGGGAATGGGATGCTTTCATCCTTATTTACCACCTTACTGCCCTCAGGGGTAAATTTGACTAAACTGGTGCCAGATTGTTGGTTTGGGTTTTTGTTTGTTTGTTTTCTAAAAACTCAATCCTTGCAAAACAGGCAAAAATCAGGAATGAGCTAAGGATTTGGTTCCTGAGACCAGCCAACCTTCAAGAATGGAGACAAACATCTGTTTTAGGGGAAACAGCACCACACCAAAAACCTTCCTGGCCGCCCTCTGGGCCCCAAAATGCTGCTCAGTTGGAGAAATCACAGATAATCAAATTGTTTCCCCCTTCCACCTTTCAACTGTGGCATCAGGGCTTTAGAACCTGCACAGTCATAGCATGGAAATGCCTGGCAGGGTTTTTTTATTTCTTCCCAAGGTGCTTCAGCCCTTCAGATTTCCTGAGCCGTCCTTTAGAGGTTCCAGATCTAAACGGGATGATTGCAGGAGGCTTCTTGTTCCAGGACATCATTAAAAATAATGTATGTGCTTGAACTGCAGTCGGTGGGGCCGTGTCAGGGCTGAGCGAGGGGAAAGGAGAGTTCTCTGATCTTGGAAAGAGAGAACAACCTATTAAAAAGGAATTTAGTTCTCATGTAGAGCTATCAAACCCTTGGAAAGCCCTACTCTCTGCCTCTGGGCTCTTGTACCTTTCAAGGACAGCAAAACTCCAGGTTTAAGGCCTTTGACTGTATTTGAATATTTAATTTTTTTATAAAGTCAGCTCCTGTACTGCTTTGGCACCAACTCATTTGACCAGGAGAGCTGAGGCCCTGCCAGCTCCTGCAGTTTTAGCTCAGTGATAGTATCTTCCCCTTGAAGCACCAGCCCCAGTCACTCCAGTGGAACAGAAATAATCTCCTTTGTTAAATATACGCACACCAAAAAGAAAACCTTCTGAGGCTGAAATTCTTACTCAGGTTTGACAGAGGAGAGATGTACAAGGCGCCCAGCTGGGAATTCCCTCCTTGTCACGGGGATGACAGCGAGGAGGCAGCTCAGGGATTTCTCTCTCAGCCTCCCTCCCTCGCAGCAGCACCCCCAGCCCCAGCACCTTCTGCCTTTGAAAAGGCTCCTGCAGACACCACTGCAGATCCCACACAGAGCCCAGATCCCTGGGACTGCTGTAAGAGCTGCTGGGAATCTTCACTGACAGAAAAAAAAGCTGATTTTTTGCTGGCTCAGAGAAGCTGTGGCTTCCCCATCCCCAGGAGTGTTCCAGGCCAGGTTGGAGGGGCTTGGACAGCCTGGGATAGTGGAAGGTGTGGGACAACATGAGGGAGTGGGATGAGATGAGCTTTAAGGTCTTTTCCAACCCAGACCATTTTGGGATCCTGAGATTTTTTTTGATAGGGAGAAAGGAGCTCCTGCACAGCCCTGCACCCAGCCCCTCACTGCTCCACTCCTCCTCCACACATTCCCAGCCTCTCCCAAGAAACAGACCCACTCCTGATCTCCCCAGGCCCCAGCTCTGCAC
>VXBQ01001639.1:179638-199229 GCA_013400175.1 Phainopepla nitens | reverse complement strand
GGTCTTGCTGTGCATATTCTCTGTGTGTGCAGGGCCTGTTGCCATCTAAGACTCTGAATTGTGATAAAGGCATAATAAACTGTCCTGAAGACCCAGAAACCAGCGAGTCCCGCTTGCCTCATTTCTAAGCGTGGCACAACTCCATCCCAGAGGTCAGGGGGACACCGTGGTGGCCATGACTCCGACGGGCAGGGACACCTTCTGCTAGACCAGGCTGCTCCAGCCCCATCTGAAAGTGCCCCACACACTCCTGGGGTGGAGCAGCCACAGCTTCTCTGGGTGTTCTCTCTGCATGTTGGGAATGGGATGCTTTCATCCTTATTTACCACCTTACTGCCCTCAGGGGTAAATTTGACTAAACTGGTGCCAGATTGTTGGTTTGGGTTTTTGTTTGTTTGTTTTCTAAAAACTCACTCCTTGCAAAACAGGCAAAAATCAGGAATGAGCTAAGGATTTGGTTCCTGAGACCAGCCAACCTTCAAGAATGGAGACAAACATCTGTTTTAGGGGAAACAGCACCACACCAAAAACCTTCCTGGCCGCCCTCTGGGCCCCAAAATGCTGCTCAGTTGGAGAAATCACAGATAATCAAATTGTTTCCCCCTTCCACCTTTCAACTGTGGCATCAGGGCTTTAGAACCTGCACAGTCATAGCATGGAAATGCCTGGCAGGGTTTTTTTATTTCTTCCCAAGGTGCTTCAGCCCTTCAGATTTCCTGAGCCGTCCTTTAGAGGTTCCAGATCTAAACGGGATGATTGCAGGAGGCTTCTTGTTCCAGGACATCATTAAAAATAATGTATGTGCTTGAACTGCA
Organism: Phainopepla nitens; assembly: GCA_013400175.1. Taxonomy (NCBI): domain Eukaryota; kingdom Metazoa; phylum Chordata; class Aves; order Passeriformes; family Bombycillidae; genus Phainopepla; species Phainopepla nitens. Next base: position 198,414 of record VXBQ01001639.1, on the reverse strand, counting down.
GTCGGTGGGGCCGTGTCAGGGCTGAGCGAGGGGAAAGGAGAGTTCTCTGATCTTGGAAAGAGAGAACAACCTATTAAAAAGGAATTTAGTTCTCATGTAGAGCTATCAAACCCTTGGAAAGCCCTACTCTCTGCCTCTGGGCTCTTGTACCTTTCAAGGACAGCAAAACTCCAGGTTTAAGGCCTTTGACTGTATTTGAATATTTAATTTTTTTATAAAGTCAGCTCCTGTACTGCTTTGGCACCAACTCATTTGACCAGGAGAGCTGAGGCCCTGCCAGCTCCTGCAGTTTTAGCTCAGTGATAGTATCTTCCCCTTGAAGCACCAGCCCCAGTCACTCCAGTGGAACAGAAATAATCTCCTTTGTTAAATATACGCACACCAAAAAGAAAACCTTCTGAGGCTGAAATTCTTACTCAGGTTTGACAGAGGAGAGATGTACAAGGCGCCCAGCTGGGAATTCCCTCCTTGTCACGGGGATGACAGCGAGGAGGCAGCTCAGGGATTTCTCTCTCAGCCTCCCTCCCTCGCAGCAGCACCCCCAGCCCCAGCACCTTCTGCCTTTGAAAAGGCTCCTGCAGACACCACTGCAGATCCCACACAGAGCCCAGATCCCTGGGACTGCTGTAAGAGCTGCTGGGAATCTTCACTGACAGAAAAAAAAGCTGATTTTTTGCTGGCTCGGAGAAGCTGTGGCTTCCCCATCCCCAGGAGTGTTCCAGGCCAGGTTGGAGGGGCTTGGACAGCCTGGGATAGTGGAAGGTGTGGGACAACATGAGGGAGTGGGATGAGATGAGCTTTAAGGTCTTTTCCAACCCAGACCATTTTGGGATCCTGAGATTTTTTTTGATAGGGAGAAAGGAGCTCCTGCACAGCCCTGCACCCAGCCCCTCACTGCTCCACTCCTCCTCCACACATTCCCAGCCTCTCCCAAGAAACAGACCCACTCCTGATCTCCCCAGGCCCCAGCTCTGCACACCCTTCCACAGATAAAACCCAGCAGCACCCTCCCTTGGACACAGAACATTTTATCCACACCACGAGTTCCCGTGCACACAGCCCCTTGTATCGTTTTGGTCTCAGCAATATGTTTATTATTCATGCACTCATTTGTTCCTGCACCAGCTGAGAAAAGTGGAGAAAGATTAATTCCCGAGGAAAAAGAAAAAAATAAAACAAACAATCAGGATTGTTGCCCCTTTTTTTTTTTTTTTTTTCAGGGACTCTGATCCATTCAAAGAGCTGCCTTCTCCAGGCCTCCCGTGTCACTGTTGATTGAGTTTGTTCCCTCCTCACCTCCTGGTTCTGTTAGAGTATCTTGTCTCCTCAGTATTACTGTCGCACTTCCTTTTCATATGCCTGAAATACACACTATTGTGTTCTGACTTTTAGTTTTTGTGCAGGGATCCCTTTCATGTCTTGTCTTCTGTAAAGTCCTTTTTTCTTGGCAGTCAAGTGTATGAATGTTTGCTGCCAGGAGATTTTGCTTCTATTGTATTCCAGACATATTATAAGGGTTTTTTTATTATTTTTTTCTTTTTTGTTCTATATTGTCTGTGAGGTGTTCCATGGTATTTTTTTTTCCCATGCTAGCATGACTTTTTCCATGTGGATGCTTCCTGCCTTGCTCTTGCCCCTGTACACACAGGAGCAGCATCCTCAGAAATGAGCATGAGAAGGGGCAAGAGGGCAGGAGCTGGAACAGCTCTGCTCAGGGGCACAATGGAATTATCCTTCCCCACGTTACCCGTGGTTTGCTGCCAGCATTCCCTTTGCAGGAGTGGGACAGGGAACAGCAGAGTGGTCTGTGCACGTCAGCATGCAACTACGACCCAAAAAAACAAGCAAAGTAAGATTCTGGTCCCAAGGTCCATGAAAGGACTTTTCCACTAATCCTGATCTAAACAGCCACTGGATTTTCTTCTGCTAAAATTCACCTCTTCAGGCAACTTCACTGGCAGATTTCAGTCTTGGGAACAGCAAAGTGCAGACGAGCAAAACAAAAAGGGAAAATGTGTTTTTAGCCTTCGGGGGCTCCTGCTGCAGAGCAGAGCCCAGGAATCCCCCACCTGTCTCCCCAGTTAAACTGGGACACTCCCCAGTAAAAACCAGCAAAAGGGGGTCCCCATCATCCATCAAGAACACACATTTTGGTCACTCAGCAGTGCCAAAACTTCACTCTTCATCTCTCTGCTGAGCTGGAGTCCTTCCTTGAGTTCCCCAAGCTCTGCTCTTCCTCACAGCCCACCTCTCCAGGTCAAGGAAAAACTCTGCAACCCCTTTAATCAGCCTGCACAGCTCCACCAGGACAACCCAGTCACGCACCAAGAGCAACAGCCTCAACACATGGGGTGTTTCTAATCCTCTAGAAGTGGAAACATCAGAAAACCCAGAGTTTATACAACTTCAAACAACTCTACTGGGGGCCTAAAGTCAGAACAGCTTCTGGAGAGATTAGTTCTCCCGCAACACACTCGTGACCAGGCTTTCTGATCTCTATCAGCATCCCTCAAAGAGCAACTCCTTTTTCCATCCCTTCTTTGGACCCCTCTCCTCAACTCTTTGACTAATTATAGTTTGTTGGTTGTTATGGCAACTACAGATTTCTCTCGGCGTCCAGCTCTCACAGTTTGGCTGTAAATTGCAACAGTGGACGAATACAAATAGAGTTTTAAATCCTCCTTGCTTGCCAAACTTCCTGGTAAATCCCCCCACAGTGCAAGAGCTGTCCTGTTGGCTGGATGGGAGTGAGGATACTCAGGGAGCCTGCAGAGCCAGGGCAGCCTTCAAAAGCCCAGGGCAGTGGGGAATGGCATCATCCCAGGCTGCAGCACTCTCCCACCCCAAAGCACCACGAGCAGGGCTCATCACCAGGCAGGCATTAATGTACAAGATCACCCACTGCATCTCAGCCCTGCTGGGACACTTCTCCCCACAGCTGCTAAGGAATAATTTAAGCCAGACACACACCAGCAGGCAGGCTAAAGTTAATTCAAGCTCCAGATGAGGATGGAAGCTCCAGCAGGACTGCACAGCCAAGCCTGGGATCACTTCTTTCAGCAAAAGCACAGCTAGGAGGCCAAACCAAGGGCTCACCTTCCCTTTCCCCCTTTGTCCTTATCCACTTGTGCACACTCAGATAATGGATTTGCACAGCTCAGGGACACGAGGCTGACTCCAGCAGCAGGTACCAGGTCACCCTGCACTGCCAAGGTCCTCCTCTCTGCTCCTCCAGCATCTCTCTCCAAGGAGAGATGGATGTCCCTGGGTCCCTCCACAATACTTTAGTTAGAGACAGTGAAAACACTGCTGTGGACTCCATTTCTTATCAGACATGGTTTTCCTTGGCTGGGATGGATAGCGAATGGAATGTGAGCAGCTCCACCAGAGTCTGGAACCCTCTGCTCACTCAGCACCGTGTCCCCTGCACGGGGACAGAGCACGGAAGCAGCTTTCCCACAGCACAAGGAACCAGCTCTAAAGCCAGCACTGCACTCTGCTTATTTTCACCCAGATCAGCAGTACAGGGTGACCAGATGGGTAAAGTGAGGAAAGAAAAAAAAAAATATCACTTGTCCTGAACTTGCAGAGACAGCAGCACCCTCCTGAGCTGTGATCCAGCTCCCAAGAGCACGGAGGGCTCCAGTGAGAGGTCTGGCAAATTAATAAGCCCCACACACTGCTGGGCTCTGCAGAGTAAAACATTCCATGCCTTACACTGCATTACCAGCCAGAAAAAAAATGCAGATCCCATCCCCTCCTGACCCGCCGTTATCCATCACACGTGTCTGGTCACGTCCAGCTGAACCTCAAATATCCCAGGAAGGATATTCTGCTCCCTGTCCTCAAGGACCCTGCAGCCAGGGCTTTGCAAGTGATGAATTATTTTGGCTCAGCCATGAAAGCTACAAAGGCTGGCACACACCAAACCAAATCAACTTTCTCCTCACCGAAACTAAACATGAGATTGATGGGGATGAAATTCCATGAGGGTAGAGCAAGGAATTTGGCTATCAGGTATGTCATGTAATGCAAAAAAAAAAATCCCCAAAAGATGAATCCCCCAACTTGGCCCATGGATCACATCTTGTTTTTCTCCTAAACTTGAGCAGGGTTCTCCCAAAGGGCTGGTGAGTTCCCATCCCCTCCTGACCCGCCGTGGGGAGTCTCCATTCCTGGAGGGACTTAAAAGTCATGTGGATGTGGCACTTGGGGACGTGGGTTAGTGGTGGCCTCAGCAGTGCTGGGTTAGTGGTTCTACTCCATATCTTAAACCAAACAAAATAATTCTGTGATTCTTCCACCTCTCTGGTGGGTAGAACTCACTTCTCTTAGGAGCACATTTAAGTAACCCATGGAAAATGGGAAGCCCCCTAAAGCACCACCAGCAAGTCACCAGCCCTCAGCATAAACAGGATATGATCACCCTCCTGCCACTTGCAGCCTCCCCAGGATATCTGTGGTGAAGAAATCCAGCTTTAGGACCACAAAAATAAACCCAGTGGGTGTGCAAGGGATGGCCCAAACTCTTGCTGCTCCCCCCAAATGGTTCATCCTTTCCTTGCAGTGCTCTGCATGAGTTGGAAGTTGCTCTGTGACATTCATGGAGTGCCTGCTGATGGAGAGCTCTGTTTACCAGGCCAGCTGGGGAGGGACCTACCATCAGCTCCCAGCGTGTAGGAGATCAATACTGTAATTGGGGCTGTTTGTAGCACATGAACTATTGTAGCAATTGGGGCAAGGAGTGGGGAACAGGAGGGAGCGGCTTAGCAGGGCCTTGCTGCCCTCTGCCGTGCTGATCGGGGCCTCCTTTGCTGCTTTTGGGATGCAGATGGGATTGCATCCCAAATGCACCACCAGGGAGTGCTGAACCACACTCCCCCCGCTGCAAACCCCACTGTCCCCCCTCCTGGGCCAGGTGAGGCAGCTGTGGACCCCCCCAAATCCCCTTTGCAGGCAGGTAAAGGGCTGGATTCCTCTTTTTTCAACTTAAAAACAGATTTACGCACAGGAAATCACAAACCTTCAAATCGGTTTCAAAGAGGCAGGGAGGAGGGAGGAGGAAACCCAGCAGCTGCTTGGATTGGGAGGAAACAAAGAAAATGAAGAGTTACAAGCGGCAGTGATCGATAAAGCATCAGGAGCCTGACACCGAGCCCTCCACTCAGCCTGGGGCAGCAATTAGGCAGCTAATGAGGGGAAACCCCCCCTGCAGACCTCCAGTGCCTTCCCGGGGCAATGGGCTCCCCTCCCTTGTCCATCACCACTCAGAGCTCCCGAGCCGGCCCATCAGCCAGGCTGCCAGAGGCAAGGAGCACTAGCTCCACCTCAGAGAAGATAAACTGATGGAAGGTCCTCTCTCCCTCTTTCCATCCCTGGAAGTGTCCAAGTCCAGGCTGGCCGGGGCTTGGAGCAGCCTGGTCTCGTGGAAATGTCCCTGCCCATGGCAGGGGCTGGGGGACAACGAGATGAGCTTTAAATGTCCCTCCCAACCCAAACCCTGCTGTGACTCTTCAGCTTCTCCCACCTTTCGGGGTGCCACAGCAACTCATGGACGTGCTAAAAGAGCCCCAAATGCTGAGATTTTGGCCAGTCTGGCAGTTTAGACCAAGGCGTGGTTTTACCCCCAGCCCGGCCGGAGGTGCTCAGGTGCTGCGTGGGCACCGTCTGCCATCTCGTGGGCAGTGGGAGACTTTTCCCGCAGGGCTTCTTCATCCCCTTTGTCCTTATCAAGCATTTATCCCGTGTCCAGGCGTTCCCTGCTCCCCCAGCACACGCAGCATCACTTCACAGGTCACTGAGCCGGCTGTACATCGAGGGGAATTATTCATAGGCCAGTATCAAATATTAAAAGCAGAGTTGTATCGACATATTCTTTGTATATTCAACGCTTTTACCAGCAAATTACCCTTTACTTTTTTTTTTTTTTTTTTTTCACTCTGCTCCTTTGGAGTCTTTCCTGAGCAGCCTGAGGGCTTGCTGCTGTGTCTTGCTGTTTAATTGCATCTTTACACTCTCACACACTTGCCGGCTGGAACTTTCTGGAAGCACAGAAATCACCTGGGCCAGCAGGCTGTGAATTTCTGGTCTTCTCCAGCAAGGAAAACCTTCAGTCCAGCTTCTCCCACCTGCCCTGCTCAGCAACCCAAGAGCAAATCCTGCTGCCAGTATTTGAGAGAAATGTGACCTCTTTATTTTACACTTTACAGGTCACAAGGTCTCCTGTTCTGCCCAGGAGAATTCCAGAGGACATCATTCCAACTGCTTTGGTTGCCTTTCTCCTCCATCCCCAGGAGCCACTGAATGGAAAACCCTCAGCTCCAAATCATCCCAAAAAAAGCACCCCAGACTCCTGGAGCAGGCTGCAGTCACATCCACTTCCAGCACAGTGGGGTCTGACCCCACCTTCGCTCCTCTCTGACACCTGCAGAAGCCTCCCAAGAAGGATAGACAAGAAAAAGGGAATAAGTGAATATACCAGGCATCATTTCCCCGGGAATCTGCAATGCAGGTGGACTTGGAGCAGCCAGTTCAGCCCCAGCAGCACCTGCTCAGCCCCGAGGGACAGGTCCCGACAGCACTGCTGGCTCTCAGCGGGGTGGGAGGGGGACAGCCCGGGAAGGAGGTGGCAGCAGCGGTACTGGGGAGGTTGGCAGATTTTTTACAACTGGGATGAAGAGTTTTCCTCCTCCTAAGCAGCCCGTGGAACTGCTCCCGTGCAGGTTTCACACCAGGACAGGTGGAGACGCAGCCCCAGCCACTTATCGGAACATTAAAGTTCCGCTAAGCCGCCGAGTTAATTCCTCAAACGCCCTTTCAAAGGGCTAGATAAATACAATCTGGGAGCATCTCCGCTCCCTCGGCTCACATATCTTTAGTCAGGCAGAGAGATAACATTTCATACAGATTGAGACAGTTTAAGCAAAGGTTGCTGGTTAACCTTTCCAGCAATGGCTGTTTCCTGAGCTCCGGTTTCCCTCCCCAGGGGAGAACCAGAGCAAGCCCAGCTCCTGCCTGTCCCAGCGCTCCCAGCGAGGAATGGCAGGGTGCTGCCTCCCACACCTGCTGTTTCCAAGTGAGAACCTGTGTTTTGTCAGCTCTGTGACACCGATGCTTCCAAAATAGAATGTATCAGGAGCAGCGTGGCCAGCAGGAGCGGGGAGCTCATTGTTCCCCTGCACTGGGCACTGCTGAGGAGCCCCTCGAGTGCTGTGCCCAGTTCTGCCCCCTCAGNAGCTGCACCAAGGGAAATCTAGGTTGGATATTGGGAAGAAGTTCTCCATGGAAAGGGTGATAAAGTTCTGGAATGGCTGCTGGGGAGGTGCTGGAGTCACCGTCCCTGGATGTGTTTAAAACAGCCTGGATGTGGCACAGGGTGCCAGGGTTTAGCTGAGGAGTTGGGCACGGCTTGGACTCGATGGTTCCAGCCTGGGGATTCTGTGAGTGTTGTCACTCCATTATTACACCCTGTGTGGTTCCCTCCAGCTCAGCCTGCCAGCTTGGCTTCCCCTGGTTCTCAGTGGTTCACACCAAGTTAAATCCATCTCTCCCAGTGAAGACCAGTGCCCACATCAAGGAGGTGTAAGTACCCTCCACAACACTGCTTACAGCTCACCCTGGCAGTGGGAGCTGTGCACCACCCTGACCTTGAATGAGCTGGGCTCCAAAACCAGCCCCCAGGCTCCTCCCAGATGCAGCAGGACACTGCAGCCTCAGCATGGCCTGTGGAGATCTTCATCTCAACAACATCCAAGCACAGCCCAAATCCAGCTTTCAAGTCTCAGAGAGCTGAGATGAGTTTGGAGTGAGGGGTTTAGCACAAACTGTCAGCCACAGGGTCCAAACAAGACACAAGCCCATCCCAGACTCCTCTGCTCAGCTGGGATGGGCTCCAAGGGCAGCAGAACTGATTCCTTTATCACTCCTCCCTCACCACAGGAGCCCCCGGACAAACAGGCAGCACCAGAGAGAGATGGGGAACATCTCCAAAGCCATGGCTGGCACGGGAAGGAAGGAGGAATGCTGGCAAATGACACAGCCCTTATCTTAATTACAGGCTTATTTGCATTTAAATGAAGGTTATTCTATAATTACCACCAAATGTTTTGTGTTGCAGCTGAAATACCTCTCCATGGGCTGTCAAGCTCCTTCCCATTTTCATTTTCATTTTCTCTTGCCATTCTTCTGCTTTCTAATCAGCTGGCACACGCAGGGAGGGATCCACACGGCCCAGCAGTGCCAGCCCACCCCTCAGAGGAGGCTTGGGCACCACCCCAGCCCAGCGTTCCTCCCCAGGAGAGGGAAAGGATGGGGCTCCCTGGCTTCCTCCAGCAGTATCGTGGGCGATGAGCAGCTCTGAAGTGCAGGCACTGGGGTTTTGCAGGCTCCAAGTTCAAAACCAAGGAGTTTTCTCTGTGCACACGCACATTAACTCATTAATTAACTCAAACTTGTTGCACCAGAGTGCTGTGAAAGGCACAAGTGTGGGAAGAATCTGTAAGAAATCAAGTTCAGAGACAAAAGGGATTTGGAACAAGAGCAGTCATCCAGCTCAGAAATTCCCTAACCACAGGTTGCTGGAAACCAGCACCAAGGACATCTCCAGCCTTTGCTGTCCATGGTTATTCCTGCAGGCAGGATGGACACACACCAGAACCCAGGAGCTGTGTTTGCACTGGAGCTCGCACTTCCTGGCAGGAGACAAAGCTCTCCCATAGAGAAAATAACACCCAATTACACCATTTCGAGCAATCACTGTGAACAAGCCCATGCAAATGGCCAAATTAAGGCTTGAAAGGAGCCTTCTGCCGTTTCCTAAATTGTTATACCTTTCATCAAACCCCTTTAACAATCTCTCTGAACCTTTTTTGTGTCTAGCCACGAGATCTACACTAACCAACCAGCCCATCCAGGACTGAGCACGACAACAGCGATTACAGACACAAAGTCTCCTGTTTTCGAGGGGGCAGAACTGAAAATAGACACTTATCTCTCTCTAGACTCATCACTTCTCTCCCTGCTCAATCCTGGCTCCTGCACAGCCTCCGCATCCCCCTGCCAAACTCCAAGTCTCTGCCTCCATCTCATGGAGAGACTGGATCTCTTCAGCTTAAGTCACTTTTTTTTTTTTCTCCTTAAACCAGACAAAATCCACCCCCTCTCCCCAATTTCACATAGCCCCAGGCAGACTTACAGCATGGAAATTTTTAGCCTGAACAATTACCGCTTGGCAGAGAGTTAACTCGCTGCAAACAGGATCCTATAACGGGCAGTGCTGGCTATAAACAACTTGACTGGCTTCATTTTAAGCAAGTTCCATACCTCAGGATAGATCTCCCCCTCATTCCTCTCCCGAAGTCCATTTCACAGCTATTTATGTTTAATAAGAGGCAGCACCAGCAGCATGGGAAATCAGCAGCACATCCACCATGCAGGTTGGGTGCTGGTGCACACACAAAACCCATTTCTCTTCTTCCTCCCTCGCACAGACAGCACAGATTTAGGGGCAGAGCCCTCCAATGACCCCAGTCCTGACAGGATAACCAGTTCTCTTCCCAGTAAGGGATGAAACAACCAGAGATCCAGCCTCTTGGCCCCACAGCCAGAGCTGCCTTTCTGGTATTTCCAAGGGCAAATGCCACAGCTGAACTGTTTCATCCTCACCATCAGCCCCTAGAGGCTGTTGTTTTTTCACATGGAGCTCAGGAGGCCTTGGGGAAAATGCTGTTTTTACAGTCCAGTCACCCTAAGCTGCACAGCAAGACGAGCAGGGATGTTTTGAGGTGCTGCTGGAATTTTGAGTGGGATATTTTAGCTGCAGAAGCCTCTGCCCATGAAAACTCCAGCAACTCATCGTCCTTATAAAACCCAAAAGGCCCTGCTTCCTTTCCCTCTCCCCAGCAGCAGTTTCATTAGCCCACACTGATTCCCATCTCTAAATTTGCATCAAGGGAAGACAATCCTGCAAGCCTGGCTCCCCTCACAGGCACCAGGCAGAGCAGTCCTGTCACAGGAATTGTCACAGGAGTTGTCAGGCCTGCGACGAGCCTTTGGACAGGGACTGCTGGGATGGAGTCACGGGCTGGTAATTAAGTGACAGCATTTGCCTGACGCAGAGCTGGGGGTGGAGGAAGGATCCACTTCAGGAGATGCTGTAGATGCTGGGAGGGGGGTTACAGCTGCAGCACAGAACGTTGCATCTCACTGGGAGCAGCTCAAGCTGAAAGGATCTGCTCAGGCAACACAAGACCCTCATCTCCCACCCCGATGGAGAATGACACCTGGTGCTGTCCAAACTGATGACTCAAGGGGGGGAAAAAAAGGCAGGAAAGTGTCACATAATACAAGTTTTGCTACTTTCTGTTGTGAAAAAAATCATGATAAAGTGGACCATCCACTGTGTTAGAAGGTCTGAAGGCAAATTATTTTTTTTCCCAAAAGTTTTAGAAGGCCCTTCATGAGCAAACCACTAAATTTTCCAATGCATCCAAGTTTGGGGAAATACTTGTTTTTATATCATTTACTGTAATGCAGATGGTTAACATGCCATTATTACATGACATGACTGTTGATGTAATTTTAGTGCCTGGACTGGTGTGTGGTATGAGTGGCCAAGGATGCAAGATCGAGCAATTGGAGATGGAAAGTTTTGTTTCAGACCCATCTTTAAGAGACTGGCCTGTACAGAAAGGAGCTTCTGTGTTCTATCTGAAGCCCTGGGAGAGCCCAGCACTGCAGGAGTGCCAGACACCCCACCTTGGAGTCAGTGCTACTCTTCCCCTTTGCTGCCAGGGCTTCCAGTACAAAATGAAACTCTTCTGAGCTTCTCATCTAGTTAAAAATCTCTTCCAAACCTTCCCTCCTCTGGAAAGGGAAAAAAAAAGAAAAAGAAGCAAGAAACATCACATCTCTCTCCCTTCTCCATCTCCCTCCCCTGTGCCTTCAAGTGCTCCTTGGAGTGTCTCTGCAGAATCATGTTTATATGCAGTGAGTGCTGTTGTTAGTTAATAACATCGCGATCGCTGAACCTCCCTAATGAAAGAGAGAGACAACATAAACTGTCATTTCAAACAAACATGCAATCAGGGTACCAGCAGCTCTGAAAATATTATCTTCCCCAATTTCACGGGCTTCACGCAGGAAATAGGCTGCTTTCATGGAGATTCTGGTGCGTGGCTCCTCACACACAGGATTGGGGAGCGGGCTGGGCGCGGTGGGGACACATTAAAGCCATGAAATTGTCTGGGCTATGAAGGAGGAATTGTTTTAACAGCTGGAGCCAGGAAGGACAAATAACAGCAGTGATTATATCTTCATTGCTCATCGTAACCAATGCACCAGGCAACTTGTAATTAGGCTGTGAAAGGCTGAAGGTTTGATAGCGAAGGCTTTGAGCTCATGATTACACACAGCACATTTGTCCTGCCCCATGGCCACCCTGGCCCCTTCAAAAGGGGAGAGCAAACCTCCTGCCAGACTCTGAGGGCTGAAAATGCTGCTCCACCTGCACAAAGCAGTGCCCAGGATTCTGTGGTCGCACAGCTCCTCTTCCTCCTTGTCCTCCTCTTCCTCACAGCCCACATCACAGAAGCCCAGAAGGGTCTGGGTTGGGAGTGGCCCCAGAGACCACCTCATTGCAAGCCCTTGCCATGGCTGTGACACCTTTCACTAGAACAAACTGCTCCAAGCCCTGTCCAGCCTGGCCTTGAACACTTGTGTCTCACAGCTTTTGGAAAAACACCATTTTCCAGCTCTGGAGTGAACTCCAGCTGACAAAGCTTTAGGGCTACAAGGCTGATTTAGAGCAGCTGATCAGCTCCATGCTTTGAAGACCTCAATAATCTGAAGTGCCAATTGTCCTACAGAGCCACAGTGATGGTGGCAATGGTCCTTCCAGTGCAGAGGATGTTTCCCTTCTGGGTTCAAAGACCTGCTGAGGGCTTGACAAGCCACTGGGGCTTGGAGACCTTGGGAGAGCATGGATTGTCTTCCCAGCCACAACCCACCTTGTTCAGAGCCAATGGAGGCAGGAGGAATCCTGCCTGGCTTGACCTGGAACCACCTTACACAGCCAAAAAATCACAGGAACAAAATCCAGAATGGGTTCACCTCACAGCTTCATGGCCTGACCCCTGGATCCGCTTGGACAAGCTGGTATTTATTTTCTATTCCAACCAGAATTAGTCTCCCAACAGTTTGTGTTCCTGCACAGGCTCAAAGGGACACCTCACCTGAGCAGAGAGCAGGCAGAGCCAGAGCTGGCACCTTCCAAGGGCTCTCCCTCAACTCTTTCCTCCCATAAACACAAGGGATCCCTCTGGAAAGGAAGACTGAAAGATAAAACCACCTCTTTCTCCTGATGCCATCACCACCAGGTGATGGCATCATTTCCAAGGCAAGTGGAGGAGGATCAGGGGAATCCATTGGAGGAGAAAAACTTAGAGAAAAAGGACTCAGTTTTCCCTTGCAAAACATTTCTTTTTGGGCAACATTAAAAAAAAAAAAAAACAAACAAACAAAAAAACCCCACCAAAACACCTTAGGAGAAGCCAGAGTGCACTTATTTACTGGTCCCATCTCTGATCATCAAGGGATTGAAGGAAAACAGGGTGGGAACAGCCCAGCCCCACACCAACACCTATGGAAACGAACAGGGTAAAGGAGGTAAATCACAGCAAAAATGTTCTTCCTGGAGGTAAAAAAGGAACTAATTTCCCCTCACCCCAACATCTTAATCAACACCCACCCACTGACAGGACCTTTGTGGGAGAGCCATGCAGGAGGTGACAGCACTGCCACCCAAGCCTGGCAGCCGAATTCAAATCGTGTTTGAAAACTCTTGTGACATTTAAGAAAAATCAACAAGCATCTCAAGTGATGAGGGGACCAGGCATCTAACTGGCTGAATGTCACATTTAAAGCTGCAGAGATAGCAGCTGCTTTATCTCCTCGAGCAGGTGCTTGGGCTGGTAAACAAGGCGCCGAGGGCCGGATTCTGCTCCTGCACCTGCATTTCTCCACTCTGGATTTGCAGTGTGACAGCCAGCCAGGGCAGGGCTGGAGAGTCTATTAAACTTTAATACTTCTGAGCATCAACAACGAGCGTGTTACCAGCCCCCTGCCTCGACTCCCAGTATCTGTACGGGTCACAGCCACACCAGTAAAAATTTATTGATTTAAATTGGCGGTGCCCTTTTGGAATCGGTTGTCGTTCTGAGTGATGTACAGATATGAGCAAAAGGACATTTGAAGCATTTTAATGCACTTTTTACTGCATTATCTCTCACCAGGATCTTCGCTCCTTCAAGGAAATGACTCACATAGCAAGTAGAGGAACCCAATGTAATTAACGACCTGGCAACTCTATAATGATCCTTTCTACATAAAAAGGTCTTCCCTATGCTATGAATAGACTTCAAGTAATTTATTGCCAGCCATATAAAGAAGAGACTGTTTTGACCTTGGGGATTTTAAGTTGTGGTGGTTTTTTTTCTTTTAACGACTATAATTGCAAAGAATATTTTAAGTGATAACCCTTAAACAAAAATTTTTAAATACCATGTGAGAAGTGAAGAATCATCACAAACAGCCTTCCAAGAGAATATTAACAAGGATCCACTGCATCATTGAGGGATGAGATTTCAAGATTAAACAATAGATTCAGTTTCTGATGGGTGTTACTCTAAGCCTCAATGAACTGAAACACAGGTGGGGTTTTACTCCCTCAAGTAGTTCCCAGGAAATTATGGGTTTGCAGGAAAAACACTGGGGAAGCCAAGAACAAGTTTCACTGTAGTCTCCAGGCTGTCCCATGAAGCTGCATCTGCCCTCATGAGCCAGGATGACCCTGAGTTTTCACAGAATTATAGAAGGTCCTGAATGGGACCTGCAAGGACCGAGTCCAACCCCTGGCTCTGCACAGACACCCCAACAATCCCACCCTGGCCATGCCTGGAGGGGTGTCCAACTCCTCCTGGAGCTCTGGCAGCCTCAGGGCCGTGCCCATTCCCTGGGGAGCCTGGGCAGTGCCTAGCACCCTCTGGGGGAAGAACCTTTTCCTAATATCCAGCAAAACCTCCCCAGGCACAGCTCCGTCCATTCCTTCTGGTCCTGTCCCTTCTCACAGACAGCAGAGCTCACAGCTGCCCCTCAGGACAAAGCTGCAGACCCAGACAGGGTCTGATCTCAGTATCTTCTCCAGGCTGGAGGAATGTGTTTTACACACATCCAGCCCACACACCCTCCACCTTCCTGCTCATGCAAAGCTCTTTGCTCCCATCCCGAGCTCCCTCTGCTCGCATCAGCACTCGACATCAGGAGCTCAGCCATGATTTACTGCAGCAGGACTCTCGGTAAATTGTTGGCTTTATGTCCAGCCTGATTGTTTCATATTGGCTTTTACCACTTGCAGTAAAGCCTTTACTCTCTCCCTCTCGCTCACACCGTCCCTGCCCATGCGTGTTTCTCGCTTTCCTCTCGTTCCTCATTTCACCTGCCCCGTGTGCCTTTCATCTCCCCCAGTCCCCTGCATTTTCACAGGGACAGAAGCATAGGCAGGTGATTTAAGCAGGAGTTGAGTTCAGTCTATCAGGGCTCTTTTCAAGGTCTTTGAGAGAGGCAGGGACACCTGGAAAGGGTCACATCACACGCTGGATTAGTTGGGCCAGGACATCTAACACGACGTGCTAGAGCGACTTCCACCCTTTGAAGAACCCGGAGCTGTTTTGATTTCTTTCCCAGAGCTTTGGGGATGTCTCGATTACAAGGAAACATGTTGAGCAAAGGAATAAATCTGGCCCAAGAAAGGGTTAGTTGCAAGTTTGACTGGAAAAAGCTGGGATGGAACCACTTTCCGTCAGAGAAATGAGATTTGTTGGAAGAGAAGCACTTTGCGGAGTCAGGTCTTTTTCTGCAGAAATTTCATTTCACAGAAGAGGGAGAAAAAAATCACATCTGACAACTTTGAATCATCCTGCTTTGATACTCCTCAAATCCGGTATTTGCATTGTTTCAAAACAACTTTAACCTCAGTCTTGTTTTCCCTCAATTGTTTCCCTGCTGTGCTTTTGCAACAAAGACATAAATAAGGTAATGCAAACCCAAGATATGTTCCTGCCTGTAATGTTTTAAAGGAGTGAGGAAATGCAGCTTTTCGCTCCCATTCAAATCAAAGCCACCACCACCAAAACTCACAGCTGAAGACGGAATTTCTCTGGTGGAAGGGCATAAAAACATGTTTCAAATGTATTTCAGAATTGGATGAGGATAGAGTTACCCTTTCCATCAAGTGGAAGTGCTTGAAGTAGTCAAGAAGCATTAAACTGATGACAGCAAAAACACCATTTATTTACCTCTTCTAGGCTGTTGCATCATATTAAATATACAGATTAAATTTTCGTATGATTGAAGCTTAAGTATAATTCTCACATTTAATTAAAGAGAAACAAAGCAGCGACATGTCAATACCCGCTATTTTGATTTCAAATCACTTCAAATGCTGGTAGAAGGAAACATCTCTGAGAAGAAAGTTATTCCTCCCAAAAAAAAGAAGAATAAAAGCCCTCTGCCATCCTGCTTCCTATTTACTATCAGATCACATCACTCTCAATCGCTACCATAGCTCACATTAAAAAATTAAGTCCATAACTGCAGAGAAGCATCTCCCCATTTCTTTTATAGCTTCTTGCCACAACGAGCGATACATCTCCAT
This sequence comes from Phainopepla nitens, assembly GCA_013400175.1. Lineage (NCBI taxonomy): Eukaryota > Metazoa > Chordata > Aves > Passeriformes > Bombycillidae > Phainopepla > Phainopepla nitens. The sequence goes on along the minus strand of VXBQ01001639.1, from coordinate 182,705 downwards.
TATCCCAGCACTCTCACCAACACACAATAGATCTGAGCCAGCATCATAAATAACATTTCGTGTAACGAAGTTACGCTGAGGAGAGCGGGCATAAATTAACACTCAGCCCTGTAACTCTAAATAGTATTTTAGGCCTTGTCAGAAACCAATTATGCAAAATATCCTCCTCACAAAGATTTGCTCGTGGTACTTCAAAGGATTACCTCGTTTCCAGCACCCTGGTCAAGGCACAGGGATGTGGACTGGGAAAGGAGGGCTTGGCTGGGGGGTGCTCAGATGATTAAACCCTCTGAAGTCATCTAATTACTGACATCATCGCTCAAAGCACCTGTGCACTTCCAGACTACCTCTTAATTTGCTGTTTGTAATGAAGGTGCTTCCACTCAGAGCCCAGCCCGTTATCCCAAGTCAGTGAATATCCTGAAGCAGGAGGGACCGCCAGGAATGAGATTTGCAAGATTTCATCAAAGACAGCACCAGTGAAGCTGGCGCTGCCCACACCTTTACACCATTTTGGCCATGACCCAGAGGAATACAACACCACCTTATTCCAGCCAGGAATGAAGATTAATCACCTTTCTCAAGGTCACACACAACCAAGTGGGAGAGATGGGGAAAAATGAGAAGCATCTGTTATCTTTCCATCCCAGGTTGGAGATAAAGACTGGAACCAGTCAGAAATCCCTAACTGGCTGAAAAAATCTTGGCTGCTTTCTGTTCAAATGAGGAATGGGTCTGAAAATCTCCAAGGATGTTTGGTAAAGTCCCCAGCAATTGTTTATCAGCACGGATTTAATTGTCCCAGCAACCCTGTCCCTAAGGAAGCAGCAGTTGGGGTTTTAATCCTCCTTATTATGATCCTCCTACCTCATGCAGCAGCCGTTCAGTTTTTAAAATTTCCATGATTCTCCCCAAAAAACAAAGGCCAAGCACAGCTCCCGCTGATCCTCGGGCACCACATTGGCTGCTCACACCTCCCTCAACTCCAAGAGTTTGCTGCAAATCTGATGGCAGATGTGATTTCCAGCTGGGCCTATAGACCGACCACAGCAGGTTCATTAATAACAATTATTAAGTGCTTTATGTTACAAATTAGGCCTGTAGGAATACAAAAAATATCCAGCCAGTTGGCTTGCAGGCTCTTGTCAGGAAGAACTGTAAATTCCCATTGTCACAACAACATCACCACGACAAAATGGGGATAGGAACTCTCCATAAATAAGGTTTTAATATAGCTAAATCATCATTGGGGGCAGGAATATAAATTAATAGTCAGATGAAGCCCCACGGAATGGCTCAGATAACAGCTTCCATTCATCAAGCACACGGATTTTCAGAAGCTGCATTGAAAAAATCTTCCTTTTGCTGCTTCCCAGCACCAAGAAGTTGCAACCACACAGGTCCAGGCATTTTGCTTAAAATATATCGCAAATCCCTGCCAATAACCTTTGGAAATTGATAGATCAGGCAAGAGAGGAGCTGTTAAAATGATAGAGGGAGGACACAAATCTCTCCCAGTCATGTCCTCAAGAGCATCCACAGCTCCTCAGGCAGGCTGGGAAGAGTTGCAGGTACCCAGGCAGCCAAACACTGGCTAGAAAATGCAGAGGAGCAGGATGACAAGAGGAAAAAAACAAACAGAAAAATGTTCCTTTAATTATTCTTTTCCCCATTTAATTATTTCATTCCCCATCCTAAGGGACAGTCTGCCCTGGAGAGGTGATAGGGAAGAGCAGAGAAACTCCTTCTGCTCCAAACTCCTAAAAATAAGCTACAACTCCTCAATATGTGGCATCGTGGCACCAAGAAAGAGGGAAAGAGACTCAAAGCTGGAAAAAATCTAGTTTTTTACCTCAAAAAAAAATATGGGAAAAACCATTTCCTTCTCCTTACCCACCAGTCCCCACAAAGCAACATTTCCAGGGATCCTGCAGAGGACAAGAAAATGGATCCTTGCACACAAGAGATGCCGAGGCCACAGATCCCACCAGGGATTTCTCAGGAATTTATTTTCAGTCGCTTCTGCCCGAGGCTGGATGCGAGGCAGCAGAGGAGAGGGAGCTTATTCATCCTGCTACTGGGCCCTTGGGGCATCCAGTTCCCCCCACCATGAAAATTTTAATAAAACCAGTGCATCGACTTTCAATTAGAAGGCCGTAAAACGGTTCATTTTCATCTGTTTGTTGCACAGTAACACAGATCCTCGGGAGAAAACAGCGCCTTTTCCAGACTGTCTGCGACGCAGAGAGCATTAATTGAATATTCTGTTGAAACCACCTTCAATTAGTGCCTCTGAGTTTTGCATGACATTCATCACTGCAACTCGCCCCGCTCTGCGTGCGGCACGTTTGGGGTTTCGTGATGCTCACATCACATTAACTCACAGCATTAGCCCGAAAATAACAATTTTATTTGCTAATGAGATGCTGCTTGGGGTAAGGTAGGCTGCTGCATGAGGCAACACCTCTGTGGCATGAAGCAAAATGGGATCCCCAGCCACTAGATTACCAGTACTGATTATAAATTCCTCATCCAGCCCAATCCATAGTGCTGCTCTTCCACTCTTGCTGGATGGAGAGAATGAGGGCAGCCCTATGGCTGATGATGTAATACACACACAGCTCCCTTCCTGGAGTTCCTCCACCAGAATTAAGTGCATTCACATCTCAGGTGGAATTCAAGCTATAAATGATTGTCCTGTCCATCCTGAAGCACCAGCAAGCTATAAATTTCCTTTTTTTGGCCACAGTTGTGGCAAAATTCAAGCTGAGTGGGGGCCAAGAGACAGACACAAGGACAAAAGGTCCACCCCAGGTAGCAGAGCCAGCTGCAAACCTCCTCCACACCAAAGGACAGCTGAAGGCACTCATCCCAGAGCTGATTTCTCCCAGAAAACAAAGGAGTTTTGCAGCAAACACTGTCACAGGCTCATCCGGTTCACAGAGCAGAAGTTCCCATGGCAATCCCCAAACCCTGACAAGCTGTGATGCTGCTCCCCCTCCCTCAGCACGGAGCAAAGAGGCCAGAAAAGATATTCTGGTGGAAAGGTGTTTTCATAACTCAAAAA
>VXBQ01001639.1:88368-171747 GCA_013400175.1 Phainopepla nitens | reverse complement strand
AGCCGGCTGGCGGGGCCGCACCCCGCTCTCCTGAGCCCCGCGGCCGAGGTGGGCTGTGCCCGGGCCGCCGTGGACGCGCTGCTGCGGGCGCTGGTGCCGTGGCCGCACCTGGAGACGCGGACGGGACGGTTCGTTGTGGTGGAGCTGGTGGCCTGCAACGTGCTGCTGCCGGCCATCAGGAAGATGTCTGATCCCGACTGGATCAACCTGCTGCTCATCGGGGCGTTCTCCAAGAAGCCCCGCGGGGGGAAGCCCCACCCTGCAGCCCCAGTGCCGGACTCTTTGCCTTTCCCGGCGCAGATGGACGCGGTGCCCGCCGGGCTACCCCCATCCCCGAGGGCTGCAGAGGGGCTCAGGAGAGAGGCAGGGGCTGCTGGAGAGGAGGGAGAGGAGATGAGCAGGCCATGCCGTGCAGAGGAACCCTTCCGGCGCCCCCAAGCCCTGGGATCCCTCTTTCCCTGTGAAGGTTTGGAGCTGGAGTCCCCCGCACCTGACATGGGCCAGGACGTGGAGCTGCTGGCTCCTTCCCCTGCTGGACAGCTCCTTGATGAGCCCCCACAGGACCCCTCTGTGCCAGAGGGAGCAGCTGCCTCAGAGGATGGCACAGGAGACGTGGACCAGGGCCCTGGCCCCAGCTCGGATGTTGGCCTGCTTCCCACCTCTGCTTTGAGCTCCTGCCCCGACATCCAGATCGAGCCAGCAGCTGAGAAGGAGGAGGAAAGCCCAGCTGTCACCAGGAGGTTCTCCTCACAAAGACCCTCCAGCCTGGGGAGAGATCTGGGGGCAGCAGAGGGCCCAGCACAGTTTCCCCCAGAGCCTGGGCAGAGCCTGCCCCTGCTGTCATCCTCCCCGACAGCTTCCATGAGCACGTTCAGCTTCGAGCCCCTGAGCAGCCCCGAGGGGCCGGTGGTGATCCAGAACCTGCGGATAACCGGGACCATCACTGCCCGCGAGCACAGCGGGACCGGCTTCCACCCCTACACCCTCTACACCGTCAAGGTAAGGGCTCCCCGGGCAGCCACCCCCATCCCTGCCACCACCTGGGCCGGTGGCTGGAGCTGGGGACTTGCTCTGTGTGTGTCTCCACAATAAATTTTGTCTGGTAGTGGGGAAATCCAGGCACCGTGGCTGTTTGGGAGTGGCACAGGGATTCCTGTGGCGCTGGTTGAATCTTCTCCTGCTTTCGTTCTGTCGTGATTGGCCTGTTCATCTTCAGGGTTGATGTGAGGAGTTGCTGGGTGGGGATTGAGGGGCAGCAGGGAGCGGGGTTGTTGTAGGATGTGTCAGGATGGTGCCTTTGCCTTCCTCCTCAGTATGAGACAGCCCTGGAGAGCGAGGCGGCGGGCAGCCTGCAGCAGGTGGCTTACCACACCGTCAACCGCCGCTACCGCGAGTTCCTCAACCTCCAGACACGGCTGGAGGAGAAGCCGGAGCTCCGCAAGTTCCTGAAAAGTCAGTGCCTGCAGTAGCTCTCTGAGAAAATCCTTCTCCCTCCTGTCCCACTCCCTGCTCTGAGGGTTTCCTGCCCTACCTGTGCAGCTTTGGATGCTGGGCTGTGTCTCCTGCCCGCATCCTCCACTGTTCTGTGCAGAGCTGGCTGCAGGAATGATTTATCTCTTCTGGAAGCAAATTCCAGTGTTTCAAAACATTCCTCTTCTCATTCCACTACAGTTGGCTTTGTAGTTTTGCACCATAACAGTGGTGCAAAGTGATGCCTTCAGTTTTAGTTTTTATATTTTTTCAGACTCTGTGCTGTTTTAATGTGCAGTTCTGGGTTTCGTATTAAGGGTTGGTGAGCTCTCTGCACAGGGTAGGGAGACAAAACAATTCTTTTCTAGCTGGGGACCAAAGTCAAATTTTAGGCCCAAGAGTGGAAACAACAGTGAAGAAAAGAGAAAGAACAAAGAGGATGGAGCTTCACAACCTGAGGCTGTAATTGCACAATTAACTCCAATGTGCAAATGGAGCAGAGCTGATAAAAGTGTGAGGCCTCGTGCCCGGGATCCATTTTGGGCCCATTGCTGGATTGCTGGGTGCAGCCCCAAGGGGTTCCTGCACTGCCCAAGCTGGATCCTTTCAATAAATCCCTTTTTATTCTTTTACTCTGCCTGGTCTCTGTTTCCAGGTCAGCCTTTTAGGCGACAACAGAAACACTGGTGTCTGTGTCTTACCTTGGGCTGATGCCAGGCAGTGTGTGGGGGGAGCCTTAATCATTAGAGCATTAAGGTTTTAATAAAGACTAAAATCTGTACTTAGATTTTAACGTTTTAAAATGTTAAGAATTTTTTTAGATTTTAAGATCTAAAAGACTTTTAAATTAAGGTTACTGTAATTTTGCAGTTTTCTCAAGCTTGCCACTGGGTTTATTTCTTTTGTAGACATCAAAGGCCCAAAGAAACTGTTCCCTGATCTGCCATTTGGAAACATGGACAGCGATAAAGTGGAAGCCAGGAAAAGCCTGCTGGAATCTTTCCTGAAGGTGAGACGTTTGTGAGCTCAACCCAGAGCTCAGGACAGCTTTGTGCAGGCAGTGGAGCACACCACATCTCTTCCACGTGACATGATCAGGTTGGGAGCTTGACTCTGAAATGGTCTGAGTCTCCATGTGTCCTTGCAGCAACTGTGTGCAGTGCCTGAGATTGCAAACAGTGAGGAGGTGCAGGAATTCCTGGCCCTCAACACCGACGCCAGGATCGCCTTTGTCAAGAAGCCCTTCGTTGTCTCCAGGATAGACAAGGTGGGAAAAGTGGGGAGCTGCTCACCTGAGCCCTTTCCAACTGCCCCCAGAGATGCTTCCTAGGCTTTAGTGTCTCCTGGGAGCCAAAGCCCTTTCCTTTTAGCTGGACTCAGCTTGCCCAGAAACCCATAAAGCTGTGGAGGGTCAGAGCTTGTGTTAAAAGAACCTCTTTAATAGAAAGTCCAGTGCAAGTCTCAGAAGTCCTGATCTATTTAAGTAGCAGATTTATTACTTTAATCCAGTAATTAAAGGCAGTGCTGGCTTTGCAGATCGTGGTCAATGCCATCGTGGACACCTTGAAGACAGCGTTCCCCAGGTCAGAGCCCCAGAGCCCCACGGAGGAGCTGAGTGAGTCAGAAGTGGATGGGAAATCCCAGACAGAGGGGAAGAAAACGACCAAGTAAGGGCTCCCTCAGCTTTGCAGAACAATGCAGAATTAATGCATTAATGCATTTGCAGAATTAATGCATAAACTGAGCCCATGGTCGGCAGGAGCTCACTTGGTGCTTTATGTGTTGGGTAGTAAATTCTGTCATACTGTGTCTGAATTACTTTCTCCTCTTGCTGAACACAACTATTTGAGCTCCAGTTTATCTAAAGGGTCTCCCAGGAAGGCTCAGGTTTCCACAGAAGGTGAGTTTCTTCCTAAGAGAGCTCTGAGGTGCTGCCATTTGCCAGCGGAGACACTAATACTCCTGGGGAATTGCATTTTAACCTTAAACATGTGCATTGCTTATAAATGCAGGGAGTGATTGCAAAATACAGCTGCAAATTATCTACCTGAGAATTCCCTCCTGCTTCTCCTGTGTGTTCCACACAGTGGCCTTGCCCAGAAGACATTGAAATAGCTGTTTATGAATAATATTTAAGATTTTTTCATGTATTATCCTGACCAAATGTTGGTGCTGCTGACAGTGCCCAGTCTCATTGTGATTGTCTCATCAGTGATTCTTCCCTCAGCAAGGAAGGGAAGATTTCTGTACAAGTTTGGCTTTTTCTTTCCAAAAAGTGATGTTTTGCTGGAAAAAGCTGCTTTGGACAAAAAGACAAATTAAAAAAGTACAAGTTTGGAACCATTTTGGCTGAAAATGACATTCCTTAATGATAAACAGGCTATTTTACAATTTGTCCCAAAATCCCAGTGTCCTTTCATATCCTCTTTTTTGTGACTGTTTATAGTTGGATTTCACAATCCTGCTGAGTGTATTTCACCTCAGAGGCTTTTCTGAACCCTTCCCTGTGTGTGCTGCAGTGCTCACACCTTGCTGACATCTGCCTATGTCTCCCTGTCAGCTTCTGTGTAACACCTCCCTGTGGAATGCTGGAAACCCTTGGCTCAGCTCAGGTGTACATGAGGAAAAGTGCTTTAATGCTTTTGTTGTGTGGTTTCACTGCCATCTCTCAGTTATCCTGGGGGCAGATGCTTTTTTTGAACCTCTTCAGGTCTAATCAGATTTCATAGCTTGGATGTGGACAACACTAGCAGGTCGTGGGGCTTGGCTGAGGTTGGAAAACTCATGACCAGCAGCTTGCAGAGAAAACTGACTGTGCCATGGCTCTGCTTTTCAGGTCCAGGCTGAGGTTCTCATCCAGTAAAATCACTCCAGTGCTGAGTGGGAGTGAGGCTCACGACAGGATCGTGTACTCCGTCAGGGAGGGAGGTGCTGTAAGTTCAGATCCTCTTGTAATCCTTTCACAACCCCAGTCACTGCCCTGTTTGGGAATGATCAACACCCACCAGGCTTGTAGCTGCTGCAGCCTCCTTGCCACATGCCAGCTCTTTGCAGAAGGACAATAAGCAGCCCTGGTTGTGCTGTTGGCTACAGCTGGGTGCAAACCAGGAGGTGGGAGCTTGCCTGGGCACTGCAGAGCCCAGGCTCTGTGGCACTAACATCCTTTTATAGGTCTCTGGCACCCTGTCACTGGCTGCTATGGAGTCCTTCATCCAGAAGCAGGAGAAGCTGCTGGAAGCAGTCCCCAGCAAAGCTCCTGAAGGCAGAGAGGGAGGCAGAGAAGCCAAGGAAATCTCTGTGCAGGATGGAATGGATGGGCTGAGCACAGCGGAGCAGGGAGCACATCCAGACACTGACTCTGGTGAGCTCAGCCCCTCTGGCAGTGCTTGAATTTCTCTACCTCTGTACCACAGCAGCTCCAGCATCTGCAGGTTCAGCTTGAAAAGTCTCCAGGACCTGCTCTCCTACCTGTTGCATGTTGATTGAAGGGAAAGCAGATGAGGTTTTCCAGTGCTCTTTGGTGGTTGCTCTGGGCATTGTTGCTAGTGGGAGCAGATTGGGTTTTGGCTCAGTGGTGTCACTGCAGATCTTCACCTTGGTGTGCTCAGAACAGTCACTGCACAAAGAGGTTTCTTAAGGACATGCTGCTTAAACTGGCACTGTTCTAAAATCAAGCTCTTACAAACTAAAAATTGGCTAAATTACAGCTTCCTGGTAGCTTCCAATTAGCCTTGATATGTCCATACACTATAAAAGGACCTTTTGAGATTAAGATTAGATAGATTTGATGGGAGTAGCACAAATGTAATCTCAGTTCAAGGAATTATGTTTCCTTTCTGATTGTAGAACCCTCCTCTGAAGCTGGGCTGTCCCAGAACAGTTACAAGATTATCCTGAACAGATGCAAAAATATGTTCTCCAATCTTTTTCTTGGAATAGCTGGGCTCTATCAGCTGGAACTTCCCAAAAACTTCTCTCCAGTGGTTCAAGTTTGGCAAGCTCTGACTGAAAGCACGTGTTTGTGACAGGATAGGCCTGGTTTTCTGAAACCCAGCCTATGCTACCAGCTTTGCCTGTAATCTTGGAACACATGCCCCTGGGTTTGGGGAAGCAGGGCTGGAGCTGGAGGCCAGGGTTCTGCTCAGAGCAGGCCAAGTTAGCTGAACTCTGAGGGAAGTGGAATGTCAGTGATCTCAAATGCTTGCAGGTCTGGGATGCTTCAGGCTGGGCTGGCAGGGTGAGGGGAACAAATGTCTGGATATAAAGGCAAACCCATGTCCCTATCTGCTCATGGAGTGACTTCTGGGAAGGGGTTGGCCAGCAGCTCTCTGAGGAAGAGGGTTTGGATGCTGTGGGAATAAACAGCTTGCTGTGTGAGGTTATGGGGAAGCTGAACAGCCTGCTCCAGACTCTGCACTGGGAAGTCAAGTCTTGGGGGCAGAGCAAATGGGGAGTAATGTATACATGGCCCAGAGCAAGAGGTGCCAAGTGCTAATGACTTTTCCAAGTGAAATCCTGGAATTAATTAGTCCAAGTTTTAGGAACAGGAGGGAAGGAGAGGTGTGGGGTCCTGAATCCCTCTTCCCTTTATTTCCACTAGTAAATTGTGAGTGTAAATTGTCTCTGTAGACAGAGAGGTTGGAGGATGAGGCATGAGGGGAGCCAAATTAGGGAAAGGTGCTGCACAGGATCTCACCTGGACAACAGAGACGAGGCAGCAGCCTCAGGTCAGGGTGGTGGCCTGGGAGTGGCTGGCTGGGGCAGCTTTGTGGCACATCAGTGAGCTGGTTCAGCACAACACCTCAGGGCCATACAGCATGAAAGTAATTCCTTAGCAAGTAGAAACTGTTTTTGCTGAAGGCTCTGACATCCTCCTGAGGATCAGAGGGAGGTTTGGTGTCCCAGGTCTGTGACAGCAGAGATATTTGGCTAGGTGTGTGGGTTTGTGTTTTACTGGTAGATCTGGTTTATCCAGATGTGCTTCCTCCTCGTTCCTGCCAAGCCTGGGATCTGCCACACGATGGCAGCCCACAGCCACCAACAGAGCCTGGAAAACTGCTGGAAGAAGGGAAAGGAACTGGGCAGACCAGGATGACAGTCCTCAGCAGTGCACCCCTTCCTGGCTAGAGTCACCCCCTGCTTTGTCACCTGTTGTGGGCACATGGCCATCCCTGAGCGTGGGGTGGGATCTGATAATCCTGCTGTTTAATTGAGAGGGAACTGAGCCTTTGGTGCAGCCCTTGGTGGGAGACTGGGGCTGCCTGAGTGAGGTGGAAGTCAAAGAGTGGGGAGGGCAGGGTCTCAGACTGTCTGGGCTGCAGCAGGTCATCTGTGTGTGCACAAAGGGCCAGGCTGGGGAGAAAAGAATGAGTTTGGGAGGATGCTTTTCACCAGGTTTGCCCTGAGGTGGTTTCTTCATCTGCCCCTCCTCTTCCTCCTGGCAGACTCCGAGACAGCTTTGGCTGACCTGGCCCTGGATGTGCTTCGTCTGGTGCTGGTGGATCACTGGAGCTGGCTGTGCACAGAGAACATCCAGAAGGTCTTCAACCTGCTCTTTGGGACCCTGGTTCAAAGGTAAGGCCAGAGTGAGCAACGTGGCTGCTCTGTGAGAGCCATTCCCTTTGGAGTCACAGCTGGAAGGGGATCTCGTGCCTGAATGCAGATGAATGCTGTGTGTGCATCAACCAACAGGGCTCCATGAATGTGGAGCAAACACCTTGGGGATCTGCACTGGGAGCTGTTTTCTCTGTCAGCAGTGGTGCAGCTCTAATGGGCAGCCTCCTGTGCCTTGATAGCAGGGAAAGGGAAGATCCAGCCCTGGGAGTGGGAGTCTTGGCTCAAGCCAGAGCAGCAGTGCCCAGCTCTGTGGCTCTCCAAGGAGGATTGGCCTCCTGGTCTCTTGCTGCCTTCAGCTTGTTCCTTCTGCAAAAGTAGGATAAACAGGCCCAGGGAACAGAGACTTGTCAGTGACAGCTCAGAGGGTGATCTCTGCTCTCACTGCTGCACCCTCTGCTCTGCCTGTGCCTGGGGCAGGGACCCACACATGGAGTAGGGACAGGCTTCCTTTCCAGATGGGGTGGGCTTGCCAAGCTTTCCTGGGGCCAGTGCCTCTGGGTGGTAAGGCTCAAGGCCAAGACACACAAACACAGAATTCCTGTTTTTTGGTGGAGGTTGGTGACTATCACTAGCTGAGGATGTGGTTTTTTAGAGTATGAGGAAAGCCTTCCCTGAAGGGTATGGGAGAGTCTTGGAGCAGTGCTGTTCCCACTCCTGTGCCCTTTCTTCTCCCACAGGCATCCAGAGCCTGTCAGAATGTGCAGAGCAGCTCATTATAACCGAGCTGGTAACTTAAGCTGCCCTCAGCAGATTGCCAAAGTGCTTTGAGGTCAGGGACTGCTGTCCTTCAGTCCTGATCTGTTTCTTCAGTGGCAGGAGGTGGGGGCTGCTCCCATTTCTCCAGGATGGGCTCTGGTCTCTTGAGAACAAGCTGCAACCCAGCCTGTGTGTGTAAGCACGGAGATATGAGAGCTTCAACAGGCACATCATCACCTCCTAATAAGCTGTGTCCTGCTCACCCAGGGAGCCTGCAGCACCCACACGTGGCACTGGCATTTTCCACTAGAGAAGCTGGGATACACCCAGCACTTCCTGGCTCTGGAAGGTGGAGGAGCTCCCTGAGTTGTGCTGGTGGGTTAGAGTGAGGAGGAATGTGTTTGTAGCTGCTCCACATGAACAGGTCAGAGTGAACCCACATGTGCTGCAGGCAGAGCTTTGGCTGGGGGGGATCTGGGGAAGCCCTGGGACTTCTTAGTGTCCCCATCAGTTCAGGGTGCAGCTACAACCTCTTGAAGAACCTCTGTTTGTGCTGAAATGTTGAGGCTGGCTCTGCTCTTGTTCTGGGACAATCAGGAATCCCAGGGACAGGGGAAAAAGCTGCACAGAGCTGACCTGTTGCCAGGAGGATGGTGTTGCACCTGGATTGCTGCAGGACACATTTTCCTCCCATTTCTGCTGCCTGTAGTTACCTCCACAGTGGAGGAGAACTGGGAATGGGGAGCATTCCTGCTGTTTGCCATTCACCCTGTCCCTGAGACTTGTACTCATTCCTGGCCCAGGTGGTCACTGCTGTCCTGAGCAGAGCAGAAGGTCTCTGGCTCAGATCTGCCTCTCCAGGGACACTGTGTGGATTTGGTGACATTTCTCTTCCATTTAAGCATTTACCACTTGGTCACTGCTCGGCCAGACCTGGCACTGCCATTCTGGCTGTGTCTCGGGACCCTTTACAGGTTGGAAAAGTACCAGAAACTCTTCTGGGAGCACCTGCTATTCAAGGAGTTGTTGCTCCTGCCCCTGAGTGCAGGCAGACAAACATGAGACAGCAGATGGATTTGCATTGTGTCTTCAACCGTTGCTGGTCACAAAGTCTGAGTGGGCATCATCCCTTCAAGAGGTTAGATCCTTCCCTGTTCCTGTCAGTGGCCGGGTTTGATGGTAGGGGATGAAAAGGAGGTGTCCTGGCAGTGTTTTGGAGGGGCTGCTGCTGACACTGCTCTGCCAGCCTGTGTTTGGAGAGTAGGTACTGCCCCTGCTGCAAGAGGATGATTCTGCTGTGGCATGGGACACTCGGTGCAGAGTGACAGAAATGACCACAAACCGACCTTGGGCCAGCAGTGCCATCAGATGATTGCTGTGACCACACTGTCACTGATTGTGGGCCCTGCCGACCTGCTCCATTCCCTGTTCTCTGCAAGGAGCATCCCACCACGCTCCTCCTTCCCCCCTCTCCTCAGCTGGGCCGGCGGGAGCCAGGCACCCCCCGTCCCCCGTCTGCTCCATGGCGGTGGGAGAGGAAGGCTCCGTGACCGAAAAAGGGATTGTTGAGTAAAGGGCGGCCGCGAGCGAGCCCGGCCCCGCACGGCGCTCATGCCATTATGTAACAGGGAGTGATCCTTTTTTGGAGCTGAAGGGAGAGGCGGATGGAGGGGAGGCGGAGGGGCTGGCAGTGGGAATGACCCTGGGGCCGGGGATCGCTTCCAGCAGCCTCTCTGCGTGCCGGGGCCGTGCCTGTAAACAAACCCGCGGCCGCTCCCGCCTCCGTCCGGCTCCGCTTCCCTCCCGCGGGCTGGAGAGGGTCATCTCCTCCTCCCCTGGGAGGCTGCAGCAGGAACCTGCTGGCACATGGGGCTGTTCTGGGCCCCCGTCTTCGGTGGAGGAGCTAAGAAGCATTTGGAGAATCTGGGTGCTTTTTAGAGCCTTGTGAGTCAAAGGGGTGTTAGAAATAGGTGGCAAGCACGCGAACCACGCCGTGCTGTGACCCCACGCCCTGCCCTCAGTTGTCCCCACAGTGGCCACAGGGCTGGGGTCTGCCAGTGCCCTGCAGAGCTGGGGACAGTGCTGGGGCCAGGGTGACAGCCACCACCTCTGCTTCCCATTCCAGAGAGGAGCCCCAGCAGAGTGCCAGCATCCCAGAGATGGACCTGGGAGCTATCAAGGGGCTGTCCTGGTCTGTAGCTTTTCCTGGCTCCTTCCCGTGCAGCACAACAGAAACAGAAAGCCATGGCCACAAAGCACTGGGTGGGGGGAAGGTGTCTCAGCCCAGCCTGGCTGTCTGTGCCCTGGAACCTGAGCAGGGCTGGGGCACAGAGTCTGTGCCAGGCTCGGAAGTGCCTGTCCCTGAAAGGAGCATGTGGAACTACTGAGGTAGCTTCGCTGGTGTCGTGTTCCATTGAGCACGAGTTAAAATAAACGCAAATCATCCCTGCCTTACCCACGAGCTCAGCACTGCTTGGCTTGCTGTTTGCTTTGGGTCATTCCCATGCTCCTCCAGGCTTTGTCCGTGTCCCCTCATCCCCTGGCAAAGCTGGAAGCTTGGAGGAGGTGATATTCCAGTCTGTGTGAGCTGTAGGTGGAGAGCCAGGGATGCTTTGAGACTGCAGGTGACCATCGTGCTTTTGAGAACTGGTTCTTGCAAGTTCTTGCTGTCACCTTGGTGTTGGGCTCTTCGGGTGTGTTGCTGTCAGGCTGAGTGTCAGGCACTTGTAAGTCAAGGAGCTCTGGAGCTTCAGAGAGCTGCTGCGTGCTTTTTTTCTGGTTTTCTCTTCAGTTTTCTTTGATCTCTGTGCCAACAGAACTGGCACAAAGACCCTTGGCAGCCACCTTGATCCTCTTGACTGGAAAGTGCCACCAGGAAAGAGTGGTGCCTGACCCTCTTCAGTGTCCCTGAGAAAACCTGGAGCAGCCCTGGGCTGGCAGTGCTGGGAGCACAGTGCCCATGGGCAGGGAGTTCTGCCAGCCCTGCAGGGGCCACGTGTGGCAGCTGGCACAGTGCTCCCACTTCCCTTTGCCTTCCTGGCTGGCAGGGACCGCTCCAGCCTCAGGCAGTGCCTCACTTTTGCTGGCAGAAACAACCAGGCAAAAATGCAATTTCAATGCAGCTGGGGCATCTGAATCCACTGATTCTCCTGGTTTGTTACCTGGGGAGTGGATTTGGCCATGTCTGACGAGGGCCTTTGCAGCTGCACACAGAGGGGCTGTGCTGGCAGGCCCAGCTCTGTGGCAGCAAAGTTTCTGTCCCTAAAAACAAACCTAAAAGCGGCACCAGAGCTGGGAATTAGGGGAACCAACCTCGTGGCATCTCACTCCTCATTTCTGGGTTTGGCTGTTTGTGTTGTAGCCGTGAGGAGCAGCAGGAGCTGCAGCCTGTGGTATGTCAGTAAAAGCAATTTCAGGACTCTCTGTGTCTTCGTGTGTATATGTAAAGTAAATAAAATCAGCTTGGAAATGGGCCTTGATTCAGTTGTCTCCAAGCACCTGGAAATTTTGGATCTGGCTTTGAATCTCTGTCCCAAACAAAATTTTTTTCCCTCTTCTAGAAGCAGCATTCTTCCAAAAACAGCCACTAGAATGAAGCCAGCACTCCATGCTTTGATAATAATTGCAACATTGTTTTAACTCTGATTCTGTTTCAACAGTTACACATGCTAACTTTCTTTCTGGATTTAAAAAAGCTCAACAACTTCCTATTTCAAATAGAACAAAGAAGAAGAGGATTGAGTGGAAGTAATGTCTCCCTGTAGGTTTTAGTTTTCCCTGGTTTTAGAAGGGTTAATAGTGGATTTATGTATTTGGATTCTGAAGTGGGCTAATGAAGCAATTGTTCCAAGCAGGGCCTGGCTGAGACAGCCTGGCCTCTCCCTGGGGCACCACTGAGAGCTTAATTGGCTCAATAAATACTTGGAGAAGATGTTATCAAAAGCCAGGATGCTTTGTGAAAAATCAAGGAGGTTTGGGGACGATTATTTTAATCACATACCTTTCCCCCCACTTCCCTGAGCCCCAAGGCATCACAGAAACATCTAGGCTGGGAAAAGCAAAATCCAGAGCAGTTTGGTTAATTCACTGCAGGGTGAAGATGTTGGAGTCCTGTGAGTTTCCATGATTTCTTCCTGCAGCAGGTATGTTCTGAGGGAGCAACACATAAAATGGCACAGAGATCCCAGCAGCAAGGGGTGCTTTCCTCCCTGCAGGGATGAACGATTGCCTGCAGAAGAGAATGATTTCTTTTTCTTCCTATCTGCCCCACTGTAAGATGTCCTGCACACCCACATCTCCCAGGGTTTATGCCTGGGTCAAGCAGGCAGGAAAATCCCTCTGCCCAGGGTGTCCCCAGCCAGGTCCAGGACCTTGTTTGCAACTCTGAACCTTCACAGGACAGCAGGAGAGGAACATTTCAAGAAGGAGAATTTACTTTGTGCAGAAGTTTAAAAGGCCTCAGGATGCTTTGTGTTCTTAGATTTATAGAGTTTTGGGGGTTTATTTTTCCCCTTTCCTGTTTCCTTTCTCAGCACAGGGTTTACCCCTGGCCTGGACAAGTGTGAGGTTGCTCTGAAGGTGCTGAGCTGAGCATGCTGCACATGTTTCTGCTGTGTGGAGAAGGTGGATTTAGGCTCACGTAGCAGGTGCTGAAAGCTGAGCCTCAGGGCAGAAACTCTCCATTTGTGTTTTCAATTCTTGCTGTGCCCACTGCAGCTGTTGCTTCATTTTTGCAAGGTTTCCTCAGAAAGGTTTTGCAGTCAAAGCACTGAAATATTGCTTCTGTTGAGCTCTTAAGGATAATCTTCTGCATTATCTGAGGAGAAATTTGGGGAACAAGAACTGGTAAGACAGGGATGGTTTGGTGATTTAAGCACCAGACTTTCTTAATTTCAGAGTGTCATGCTTGAATACCTCATGTTTTCCAGATGTTGCTTTTTTTCTTCAATCCTTTTCACTACTTTGGTCCCACAGGCCTTTTTTGAGCTTCTGGATATCCACACTGTATTCCTTAGGGAAAGGGGGCATGTTCTGGGGTGGGCAGCAGTCAGTGTTGAGCTGGATGTGCTAGTTCATGTGTATTTGTAGAGCTGTTTGCATTTATGCAGCTAAAGCAGAGAGGCTTTCTCCTCTTTGTCATCCTCTAGCCTGGCCTTCAGTTTGTGTTTATCTATATCCTTAAAACCCCTGGGTTTGAGGAAATCACAATTGCTATTACTTCAGATTTCAATTTCAGTCAGCATATTTAAGTTGACTGTTCCTTAGCTGATCTCAGTTCTTATCCTCACCCTGATGGACAAAAAGAACAGAGCTTTACCCACTTCTGGTTGTAAATCTGGAGAGTGTTACATCTCTTTGTTCATTCTTAGTACATCTTTAATGTCCAGACTAAGTAACTTCAACCTGTCCAGGCTTTCCTTGCTGAGCTGAGCTCTCTGGATAGTCCAGTTGATTGAGTGGATCCAGCCAGGTGAAACCAAGCCCATTTACCTGTTCCTGACTCTCAGCCTGCCTTTCCTCCCTCCTAGCAGCCCTTGTTGTTTCTAGGAGCCCAGGGAAGGCCAAGATTTGCACCCCCAGCCCTTGTTTTTCATTCCCAGGGCCTTCTTATCCACATGGACCCCTTCAGCTGACCTTGGAGCTCCAGCTTCAACCATGGCATCCATTTGGCTCTTTTTTAGCAGCCATTTCATTCCTCCACCAGCAGCTATTTCAAACAGAGGTGCCTTACAGCATGGACAAGTTATGCCCCTCCAGATTATCTTCCAGGCCTCAGTAGCCTTTGCAGTCTGGCTCTTTGCATTGGGCACTATCAAAGCATTCTGAGCCCAGGTCACTTTATCTATTTCTGGTCTCAGCTGAAGTGTAAGGAGATGGTTCTGTGATAGGTTTATTTTTTCTTTCTTATTAAGGCTATTTCTTCATGAAATAGCAGAATGAAAATAGTAATTCATCACCCATCCAAAAATAAAATAATAAAAAAAAGGGGAGGTATATTTATGTTTCTTGGTGGATTTATTTCTACCTGGGAGCAGTGTGTGTGTGCTTCGATGTGGCACATGAATATCAAATGCTGAGGGCTTTAATAGCACAAAAAATCATCTGTGACCTGCTGGTGAAGGTCAGCTTTGAACCAGCAGATATTTGGAGTTCCTGTGGTAATCCCACTCCTGGTGCAACAAGTCTGCTTGATGGAAAGGTCAATTTGCCATTTTCTGTGGTTTACTCAGGTGGGAATTTTCAATAAAGTTGGTGTGACTCTCTCTGAGTTGCAGCTGTGGGAGTTGAGGGGGCATTCTTGGGATGTCCTGTGCAGGGCCTTGCAGTTGGACTTGACTTTCCTTGTGGTCCCTTCCAGTTGAGAGTATTCTGTGATTCTGTGAGTTCCTTTGCTCCTCACAGTTTAAATGCTGCTGGTGCAGCCTCTGTGTGGGTTGGAATGGAATGTGATTCCCCAGAATGGGTGTTGATGGTTGACAGTGGCTGAGAGGAGGGAGGAAGACTCTTCATGACAGACCACTGTGCTGTGAGATTTTCTTTTGGAGCCTCAGCTGTTCTCCCAGAGTGGATTTAGAGCCACATGCACCAGTCTTGACAGTTCTCCTCTTCACAGCTCCACACACTGACAGACTGGCAAAAGGAACCCAGAGCAGAGGTGCTTTAGTCTGTGTGCCATTTGCACCTGCCTTTTGTTTCTCCTTCTTTCTTGTCCCATTTCCTCTTTAGTTCCTTGACTTTTCCTTGTAAACTTTGTGGGTTTGGGTGCTTCTTCCCCAACTGTCTGAGTACCATGTAAAGGGGCAAGTTGGCCTCTTCCCAGGAGCTGGTGTGGAGCTGTGCAAAACCCATGGAGCCATTCCCAGATCCTGCCCTGTGCTTCCCAAAGCTGCCAGCCTAAGGAAGAAAATCCATCAATGGTGTTTCACAACTGTGGGAGTCAAGACCTGTAAGCACTTGCCTGCTCACCGTGTGTGCACGTGGATCACATTTAGAGGTGTTACTTGGGGGCCTTGTTACCTAATTCTGGTGGTTTTAGGGACAGACATGAGCTGCAAACAGGAGGTTGTTTGTGTGGGGCCTTCCAGCATTTGTCAGTTCTCAGCTTGCTCCTGAGCTGTCTGGAAATGTGTGCTGTCCTCTGTAGGTTCATCTTTCTCTCTGTCCACTATTTGCTTATTTTTTTGCTATTTTAGGGACATCTCTAAGGAAAAAAAAAAAGCTTGTTCTTTGCTTTCTGCAACCTTTTAAAGGCTGGAAAGTGGCTGTTGCTGTAATGAGTTTGGAGTCAATGTTCAGCCTGATCCCCCTTGCTGCAGGGCTGACTCTGCAGCTCTGTCCCCAAGTCTCTGAACTTCTGTAGCTTGTCAGATGTTTTCTCAGCTTAGGAGAGCAGGTTGTGTAAGAAAACATGTTAATGAAAAACCATGGTAATGAAAAACCGTGTTAATGAAAACTCTTGCCCCTAGAGAAGTCACAGTTTAACACTTTAATTTGGTTGGGAATAGCTGGAGGGTTTACCATGATCCAGAGTGTTAAAATCTGCTGATGGCTGGAGATTAAAACCCTTTTCATTTTATTTCCAACCTGCTTTTCCCAGGCAGGACTGGGATGTGACATTTTGTCCTCTAAGACAGGTGGAAGGTTTGCACCTCTGGCATTTTCTTGTAGCAGCATCCAGACTCCGTGTCTGTGGTGATGCTGAGCATGAAGGATGTGCCTCCCCATTTCCAGTGCTGGTCCTGGGAGCACAGGGAACATCACCTGTGTCCCTTGCTCTGGACATTCCAGGCCTTACCAAGTCTCCTTTTCAGGTTTTTCAATGTCCTTTGCCTTCCAGCTGGCATTTCCTAGGTGTGCATCTGCAGAAGCTTAGGATTTCAGAATAATGAATTAATATGATTATGGTGAAGCTATTTTATTGTTTATATAACTTATTTTTGTATAGTTTTTTTAGACTTCTTGCACAACTCCAATTGGTTAATAATTTTTTTGCTAATTATTTCATTGGTTAGTAACAGGTATTTTACTTGTCTATTAAATCTCTATTTTTGGTTGGTTCATATATATGATTCATTGGTTCTCATGAGATAGATTTTTTGTTTATGGCAGGTGTTTTTTATTCAGAAATAGTCAGTTGTCTAACGAACCTTCATTTTTAAGATTGTTTTTACATGGGAACTTGCAAGCCAGCTTAGCTTGCACCTAGAAGTGACAAGCCAGCTCTAAGCTTATCTTACCAAGGCCTGATTTTATACAGCCTTTCTGTATCATTTATCTACCTGCATTTCAGCATGCATCCCTCCAGAATTGCTGTTTGCTCCTCATTTCCTGCTGCCCGAGGGATCCTCACACCGCAGCCTGGTCTCACTTGCTGCCAAGCTGCTTCCTGTGCCCTGCTTACCTCTGGGTGTTGCTGTTCCCCACTCCCAGCTGTGTGGGGAAGGCCACCCTTGGCCCGAATGCCTCTCCCAGGAAGAATGCAGACAGTCTGGCAGAGTGCAGGTTAAATAAAGTTTGCCTTGGCAGGGCTCTTGGATGTACTCGGAGCTGCCGGGGCGTAGTGGTGACGGAATTGCAAGCATGAGCAGCAGCTGCCAAGAGGAACGGGTCTCCTGGTCCTGCTGGCTGACTCCTGTCCTCTGGGAATCTGGAAGAACTGGCGAAATCACAAGCCCTTTCCCTACCCCAGCCTTGCTCCAGAGCCTCCTGCCAGCGAGGCCAACAGCACCATCAGTGCTGCACCCTGAGCCCTGCTAAACCAGGAACCATCCTGTGCCATCAGCACCATCAGTGCTGCACCCTGAGCCCTGCTAAACCAGGAACCATCCTGTGCCATCAGCACCATCAGTGCTGCACCCTGAGCCCTGCTAAACCAGGAACCATCCTGTGCCATCAGCACCATCAGTGCTGCACCCTGAGCCCTGCTAAACCAGGAACCATCCTGTGCCATCAGCACCATCAGTGCTGCACCCTGAGCCCTGCTAAACCAGGAACCATCCTGTGCCATCAGCACCATCAGTGCTGCACCCTGAGCCCTGCTAAACCAGGAACCATCCTGTGCCATCAGCACCATCAGTGCTGCACCCTGAGCCCTGCTAAACCAGGAACCATCCTGTGCCATCAGCACCATCAGTGCTGCACCCTGAGCCCTGCTAAACCAGGAACCATCCTGTGCCATCAGCACCATCAGTGCTGCACCCTGAGCCCTGCTAAACCAGGAACCATCCTGTGCCATCAGCACCATCAGTGCTGCACCCTGAGCCCTGCTAAACCAGGAACCATCCTGTGCCATCAGCACCATCAGTGCTGCACCCTGAGCCCTGCTAAACCAGGAACCATCCTGTGCCATCAGCACCATCAGTGCTGCACCCTGAGCCCTGCTAAACCAGGAACCATCCTGTGCCATCAGCACCATCAGTGCTGCACCCTGAGCCCTGCTAAACCAGGAACCATCCTGTGCCATCAGCACCATCAGTGCTGCACCCTGAGCCCTGCTAAACCAGGGATCATCCTGTGGCATTCATTCACCCCTGGCCTCTCAGGGAACCATCCTGTGGCATTCATTCACCCCTGGCCTCTCAGGGAACCATCCTGTGGCATTCATTCACCCCTGGCCTCTCAGGGAACCATCCTGTGGCATTCATTCACCCCTGGCCTCTCAGGGAACCATCCTGTGGCATTCATTCACCCCTGGCCTCTCAGGGAACCATCCTGTGGCATTCATTCACCCCTGGCCTCTCAGGGAACCACCCTGTGGCATTCATCCCTGGCCTCTCCCAATTCTGAGGGGAAAGATTTTTAGGCAGTGCAAGTTCTGATTTGTTCTTGGAAGTTCTTGACTGATGGCTGTGGCTTGTGCTGCGACATGGGAAGTGATTTCACATCTGGGCAAGAGGGTCCATCCATGTGGGTGATTTAGGAACTGCCTGGCCAGCCCTTGGGTGGTGGGGACACATCATCCCAGTGCAGCTGCAAATGCCCCCAAGCCCTTTTCTGGAGCAGGGATTTGGGGGTTTGCAGGTGGTTTCTGTAGAAAGGGAACAGTCCTGCCCCAGTGGGAGGGACCATCAGCAGTTCTGTTGGGTTTTGGATGGGAACAGAAGAATTCTTGGCTGTGAGGGTGTGGAGACTCTGGCACAGGGTATCTGGAGAAGCTGTGGCTGCCCAGTCCTTGGAAGTGACCAAGGCCGGGTTGGATGGGGCTTGGAACAACCTGGTCTAGTAGAAGGTGTCCCTGCCCAGGGTGGAATGAGATGAGCTTTAAGGTCCCCAAATCAAACTGTTTGGGAATTCTGTGATTTCATTGCTTGCCATCAGTGGATGGAGCACGACTGGACAGCAGGGCAGCATGGACAGCAGGATGAGAGGGGCTGAAGCATCAGGATATTCATGGCTTGTCATCCTTGCAGTGTGTTCTGGTCCTCAGGAGAGACATCCTTGGCTGTCTTGGTGGCAGAGGGAAAGATGAGAGGAGCAGAGGCTGCCAGAACAGGGCTCATGTCCTTCCAGTCCTTCCTGGGGGTTGTTTGTAGTTAAACACCAGTTCCTCCAGCTGTCTCAGATTGTGCTTGGACATAACTTAGGAGCTTCAGGCCAGTCATATCCCTGAGCTGGGCAGTGATTCACTTGGGTTCCTGTGATTAGCAGGGTGGTGGGGCTCTTTATGGCCTTTGCTTTTCCCATTTGTCTATAGCACAGGGAACATATCCCACTTTTGGTGCATGGAAAACAAAGCTAATTAATACTTGTGGAAATCTTGGGTGTACAGACATGAAAACTGCACATTAACAAACCCAAGGAAGCTGATTTACCCCTCCAGGGCTCTTGATGAATGGAAATATCCCAGCTTGGTCCCAAGCTGGACTTTTCCTGACCTTTCTCCCTCTTCCTGTTCCTGCAGGTGGCTGGAAGTGCAGATGGTCACCCTGACCTGCACCCAGCGCTGGGTCCAGTACCTCCAGTTGCTCCAGGAGTCCATTTGGCCTGGAGGAGTTTTACCAGCAGTGCCTAAACCCCCCAGGACAGAGGAGCAGAAGAAGGCAACAGCAGAGCAGGCCCTGCAGAGCCTGATGGGGATCTTGCCCAGTAAGTGTGTCCCGGAGACTTGTCAGCTGCTCTTGGGACAGGAAAGTGGCTGGGGAGCACTCCAGTGCACTGGAATCTCTGGAAATGTGGTTAAATGCAGAGATGGAGGCTGCTTGTGCCAAGGCACTGGGAAACCTTCATGACCCTTGAGGTTTGATGGTTTCCTGCAAGCAAAACCCGGAGTTTTCCAGTTCTGGATAGTTTGTGTCAGGATTTGGGAGGCAGCCCAGCTCGGAGGGAAGGGATGTGTGTCTGAGCAATGTAGCCAGGCCATGATTCAGTGCTCACAGTTCTGCTGAGCTGCCTCACCAAGGCAGGGCTCAGGACAGCTCTGCTGCCAAAGGGTGCCATGGTGAGCAAAGTCACTGTGCAAAGCCTGTGGCTTTTCCACTGCACTGAAATCCCGAGCCCAGCTGCACTGGATTTCCCTCCCTTGAAGTCTGACACGGGGACCTTTGGCATTAAAGCAGCTGCTGCCTAATCCATGTGAGTGCAGTTTGAACTTTTAACTCCTTGATGTAGTGTAAAGGGCTCTCACTGTCCTTTGGGAGTGAAAAAGCAATGCTGGTATGTGCCCTTCTAGCCAGGAGTGCTTTCCTGGCACTCCCTCCAGTCTCAGCCTCAGAGCACCATTAAGCTTTGTTTCAGCACCCACCAGGAGAGGACTGACCTGTGGAATTATGCAGTTCCTAAAGCTTTGTCTCCAACACTTACAGATGTGATCCAAGAAATCCTTGGGACCAGTAAGTGTCGGATGAGCTGGAACCTGGTGCTGGAGTCGCTGAGCCAGCCTGTGATAAACAGGTGAGTGACTGTGTTCCTTGCCCTGGTGGGCTCTGCTGTTTATCAGCCTGTGATAAACAGGTGAGTGACTGTGTTCCTTGCCCTGGTGGGCTCTGCTGGGGTCTGAGAGCTGTGCCCAGGGTTTTGCCAGTGCTATTTGGCACCCAACACACATTATTATTCCAGACTTGCAATATCAGGGGGCATCTGCATGTCCAGGACCTCAGTCTGACTGCAGATCATTGAGCCAGTCATGTTAATTATGTTGCTTGGCCTGCTTAGTTAGTGGATGTCAGGGGAGTAAGACAAATCCTGGTTTAGTTTGGTTCTGGAGAAGCTGCAGCTCTGTGGAGGGAGTGTTTCTGTCTATTCCCAGTGCTGTGAGTCTGGAAGACAAGGGTTTGGTGATGGACAGCAGAGAAATGAGGGTCAGACTGGACATCAGGAGGTATTTCTTCACTGAAAGGGTTGTTAAACGTTGAAAAGGGCTGCCCAGGGTGGTGTTGGAGCCCCCATATCAGGTGTCCAGGGAGCAGCAGGACACAGCACTCAGTGCCAGGGTTGACACAATGGGGATTGGGCACAGCTTGGAGTCCATGATCTCAGAGGTCTTTCCCATCTTCAGTGCTCCTGTGATCCTTTTAAACACATTCTTTGCTCCAGAAGATGCATTTGTGTTTTCTGTGCTGCTCAGCAGCTTCAACACCCACTGGTTTGGGGGAGGTGAAAAAAAGCTGAACCACCTCTGAAAACATTTCTCCTGGGGACCCTGTCCCCATTGTTCCTCTGTCCCCTGGAGCATTGGAACACTCCTTCTTTGTACTGAGCTTTGCCTCCCATGCCCTGACCAGCCTAAGCTTTGTCTTTTCTCCATTCCAGGCACCTGGTGTTCTGCCTCCTGGACATTCTGCTGGAGTTCTTGGTTGTGAAGGACTCCAGCAAGGAGCCTGAGGCTGCAGCTGCCACCCCATGTGCCTGCAGTGGCCTGGACAAAGGTGTCCCAGCACTTTAACCAGGGCTGGTGCCCTGGCAGTGGAGGAGAGAAGCAGCCACAGGCATGGAGTGATTGGATTTTCAGCCTTTACTGAACGTGCCTGGGAGCTTCTTGTAAGGAATTTCTCCAGCCAGAGCTAAATGAAGCTGTTTCCAGGCTTCTCTGTTTCAGCTGGGTGGTGGATCAAACCCAGTGTGAGGGGCCAAAGATGCTGTGCAGCATCTGTTCATTGCTGACTAGATGGAGAGCCTGGAATGAATCAGCCTGACCAGTTGGAGAAGGAACCACAAACCGCAGGGTCTTGCCCCACCCTTCTGAACATCTCTAACATCTACAGGCAGAGAACACAGGAGATTTGCTTTTGTGGCACTGAGAGAGCTGGTGTGGTGGGATCTTGCTGATGAATGTTTCTGCAGGACAGGTGAAAGGAGGTGCAGTGCAGTCCCTGCTGTCTGAGCAGCCTGCCCTGTGCTGCTCTGCACCCTCTGTGTCACCAGAAGGGAGGTGGGGAAAGGATGGAGTGTGGAGATGTGCTCCTGAAGTTCAGCATCCATCTGCCCAAATACCTGGCAGGTGAGAGCAGGGGTCAGAGGTGCTGCCCTGCCTTAGGGACAGAGATCAGCTGCTTCTCCCTGCCACTGCTCTAGCTCTCCATCAAACAGGCAGCTGTGATCCTGGAAGGAGACTCTCCTCAGGCTAGGGAGGAGTGGTAGCTTGGCTGGACTTTAGGATTTGCTTATGTTGTGCTTTCTGAGTCACCTTTCAGTCCCTGGGACAGTCACCTGGAAGGCACAGGACAAAAAGAGCTGACCCATGTGGGACACAGCAAGTAAATCAGCTCCCACATAAAGGTGGTTGTCACAGGAAGCTCTGGAAGAGGAATGAGCACCTTGAGCCTGGGGGGAATCCTGGCTGTGTGTCATAGCCAGCCAGTGGGTTAGAGCCCACAGAGGGCCTGTGAGCACTCCCTGGCCTCTGCTGTCCATGGCTGGGTCTCTGGGCTCTGCTCTGCTGTGCTGCTGCTGCAGCAGCTCCGTGCAGGGCTCTGGAAAGCTGCTCAGGTCATGGAATGTGGATTTGGATTTGGAGCTGCTTCTCCAGGCTGTCCGAGACTTGAGTGGTTTTGTGAGCATTTAATGTTGCTCAGCAGTCAGGTTCCTGGGAGTACAAAAGCACTCAGAACATGCATCAGCAGACCAGTCTGGTGACCTGCTTTGGTGAATTTTCTGGGAGAAATACAGACTGGCCTTGGCTGGTGAAGGAGTTCTCTGCAGATCAGAGGAGACACCACACAGGGAACCATGCAGGATCCCATGCAGTGTCTGTGCTGCACTGCCAGATGGTTTCATCCCACAGAACCATGGAATACTAATAAAATACTCTTCAAGCCAGGTGTTATGAGCTCTCAGAGGGTTTATCACTTTTGGGTTTTGTCCTACAATCCCCAATGGTATAAAATAAGCAGGATCAGCATCCAAGGCAGTATGGAAACAAAGAAAAATTTATTAACAACAAAAATATCAAACTAAAAGCCATGCCAGAGGCAAGGAGGTCCTTGTCTCTGCTAAAACACCCCAAAAATGCCATGAGGTTCCTTTGTTCAGTGCTTTTGGTAGTAATTGCTCAGGTGGGACTTCTGGCATTGGTCCAACCAGACAGCACCAAGTTAAGGTGAAATTTAGAAGGTCCTATGATGTGTACTGTATTAGCATACCTCCAGATTGGGAAAGAAAGTTCTGGCTTTTCACCTTTTAAGGGAGACAAAGAGAACTCAAATCCCTTCCCAATCTGGCCACCCCATCATTGGGAGGTGCCCTGCAACAGAATACCAGGCTGGAAGAGGCTGCCTGCATTCCTTGGAGCTGGGCATGTTTGGAGAGAAGGCAGTGTAACTCCAACATGCCAGTTCTGCTCTTCCAAAGGAGCTGCTTAATAATGGATACACAGCAGCATGAGCTGCTCTGTGCTTCTGTTGTATGAAAATACAGGGAAGGACCATTTTGCTGCAAGCAAATAGATTTTTAGGGAGCTCTAGGGATATCCCAAGACCAAGCAGAATCCAGTGTCATGAAGCAAATCAATTCTGCATCACTCTTGGAGCCATTTCTCAGCAGGGAGGCTTTGGAGATGGTAGATTGGCCACCTGCTTGGAGAAGAAGGGAGGTGTGTGCTAAGTAGATTAAGAGTAGATGAGGTGGAGAATGCTTTGGGATAATCCAAGCAGCAGTTTGGGAAGCAGGACTCAGATATACCCTTAAATATCTGCTTGGAGCAGCTGCTTCACCTTGTCTTTCACTGCCAGGCTCCTGTTTCCCTCCTTTTTCCTCCTGCTTCCATTTCCCACCCCAGCTGTCAGGAGGGGTACAAGGCACCACCAGAGATGATGCAGCAGAGCCCTGTTGGGCTTGGTGGCTTCCCAGATGTTCCTGGTGTTCTTGTTTGCTGTTGCTTCCTAATTAATTGTGTGGCTCTGGAGCTCCAGGACCGTGGTCTATTATTAATTAGGGATAATATTAAGAGATTTTGCTGAAGAGGAGCATGGAGTGCAGATTATCCATTGCCAGCTCCAGGTGAGGGCAAAAGTCTAAAACAGCCCCTACACACACTGGATGTAGCACTGGAAGGATGAGCTGACACTGCTCCTTTGCCAGGGAGCCCAAATTCTCCCTGCTTTAAACCCCCATCTCTGAAATTGTGCAAATGACTGAATACTCAGTCCTTCAGCTGGAAATAATTGGTGATTACTGCCAGTTTGGGAGCTGATTTAGGGTTGTCCCAGCAGCAATGTCCCCTTCTGTGATAGGATACAAAGAGCTGGGACAGATAGGATACAGAGAGAGAGAAAGGAGATTTCCTTATGTGCCCTCTGAGGGCAGTGTGGGAGCTGAGGACAGACCTAAGGAGTTTGAATTGCAAAATGGTTGTTTTACTCTCCAGAACCCCCTTTCTTGATCAGATATGAGGTGTTTGAGCCCTTTCTCATGCTCTCACTGGCTGGGCTTCAAATTCCCATTCTCTCCTTGGGAGATGTTAGTACAGCCTTACAGCTGAGGTGAAGTGCCCAGGAGCAAATAGCCCCTCTCTGCACCGTGTTGTTAAGGAGTAAAACAAATCCAATAAAAAGCTCAGCTTTTTTTCTACTGCGACTTCTTTGCCTCACTGATTTTGGGATTAAATTGAGCACAATGGTGGCAGATACAAACTTCTGCATTCAGGTGGGCTGAAAGTTTATTTCCATTGGACTAAGACTAGAAAAACTGCTTTGGTAAAACAAACAAAGTTGACAAAAAAAACTTAACCTCGCTTCATGTGTCATATTCCCAGCAAGCTTCTTTTTTCCTGCAGGAATTTGCAGAAGGAATTTGCAGAAGGCTCCAGCCACCTCTCTAAAGGGTGGGTGGTGGGAGCAGCCAGATTTGATCTCAATGAAGAGCTGCAGCCCTGTGTCACATTAGGTCAAGAGCAGCACCTGCCTCAGGTGGGTGCTCAGCTCTCCCTCTCCAGGTCCTTCTGGCTGTGTGTGATCTGCCTCCAGCCCACCACTTGCTGATTTTGTGAAGTGTTTCCCTTCCCACTGCTTTAGTTTCCCACAGCTGATTGGAAGCTTCCTGGAAGCAGGGATTGCTCCTGTGTACTGAGTGCAGTGCTGCGAGCTCCAAGGCACCACTCTAAGCTAAATAACTGTTTAACTGTGGTTTTAGGGGGAAAAGTCCTTCCATGCACTGATTCCCTGTCCTATTTCCTGTACTCAGCTACTTGTGGTGCTGCTGGAGTGTGTGTGGAACTGTGCTGTCTGGAAAACCCATTTAATTGTTAAATGGGGAGCAAACCTTCACTCCCATGTACCTGTGTGCAATAATACTTTATTCCAAACTCACTTCTCTGTCAGAGTTTAAAATTTGCTGTTGGTCTCTGAGAACTTCCCTTGGGAAGAGAACTAGTGGGGAAGAGGCTGGGTGTGAGTGGGAAGGGGGGAGAAGTCTCTCCCAGGTGTCACAAAATGCATGGCCCAGGCAGGTGGCAGTGGGTGTGGGACAGATCTTCCCTCCTGGCACACAGTGGGACTGCTCAGACATGGGAAAGACCAAAGTCCTGAAAGTTTGGCCAGGAATCAGAACGATTTCCCACCCCACTGGCATTGCTGCTTTCTGCCTGACACAAACTCCTTGATTCAGGCTCTCCAGGGAGTCAAAAACCAGGGAAGCAATGTGGATCATTTGCCTTTCTTCTGGCAAACAGGGAAAGAAAAAGCAGGGATTGTGCAGAGCCATCTCCACGTGCCTTGGGCAGCGCTGCTCAGGAAGCTTTCCCTGCTATCAGTGCTGGAGTAGGAAAGCTGGTAAGCTGAAAGGAAATAGGAAATGTCTGAAAATGAGGAATTCCAAATGAAATTTGTAATATTACCTCAAAGGAAAAAAAAATAAGAGGAAAGAAGAAAAACCTGATACAACGAATGCTTGGGTCATGTATTTTTCTGGATTAGCTGTGCCACGGAAGGAGCCCCTGCACCCTCTGAAATCCATCCCCTGCAAGCCAGCGAACATTTGTACAGCACATGATGTGGGATCATGGCTGAAGCCAAGTTCTCTGGGATAATATCCACCCCGGGGTAGATTGGGCCATTTCCAGTGTCAACAGCCAGAGGATTAAGCATTTATCTCTGCAGAGCAGGATAATTAATACCAGCAGATCGAACTCGGGGCTGTGCTCGGAGCTGAGATTGTGCCCGAGCATGGCTGGGCTGCCCAGAGCCGAGCTGGGGGCAGTGGGAGGAGGTTCTGGGTGTGCAGGATGTGTGCAGGATGCAGGCATTGCCTGGGGGTCCTGGGGTGCCACTGCGATGCCACCGGGCTTCCCAAGTGAGGCTGAAGCTGAGCTCTCCCACCGTGGCCACCCGAGGTGGGTGTTAATTTTTCACCCATATCAGGAAGGCTGTTCTGTCCAGCCAGAAGTTGGAAGAATGAAATCAGGGTGCTGTGATTTGCCATCTTCTGGGTTTAAATGGAAAATCCAGGTTTTGGCACTCCTGGCTTTGTTGAAATAAATGAATACCATTATCCTGGCCACAGTCCAGTTAAGGTAATTATGTTCTTCCTACCTTAATGCCACTGCAGCCTCTGTCTCCTCTGGATATGCTATACTCTTTAATTCCTGTCTGGAACTTGCTTATTATGTTACAAAGTTGGGTTTTTTCCCCTCTCTCAGTAGAATTTGTGCACGGAGCACCAGCCAGGCCCTAGCACTGTGCTGAGCTGCTAAAACAGGGGAAAGCTGCCTTAGACATTTAATTGATTGTGCCTGGTGTTCTCCTGACACATCTCTCCTGGCTTGTAAGGCTGTGGAGCTGGGAAGGTGAGTAACGTGGAAGATGAGAGAACTTGTTACAGCTCTGTTTAATTCAGTGCCTGCTGGGAACCTGCTTTTCTCCTCTGCCAGTTCCTCAGGCTGGTGAGTGTGTTCGTGGGAGAAACTCAGGACTCATGGCTGGTGTCTTACCTTCCTCTCCTGTCATTTCTTCAAAGATTTTGGGAGACTAAAATATATCCTGGATGGGGGAAATGTCCTCCTGCTTTCAAGAATATTTGCCATGTCCAAACCTTGCTGATCAGGCAGAGCAGCCGTGCCTTGGTTTGAGGTCCAGCCCTGAGAGCCCAGTTTCCTGCAGTACCTGAGGTTTGATTTCCCTGTTGGAGCACAGCTCCTTGTCTGTGTTGGTGGCTCCTTGGCCTTTCCATCTCCTGCAACTGATGCATTGAGCTGTTTTTTTTTTCTTTTTTTCCTTTTGAAAAGTATTGAAACTCCCCTTCTTTCCTTACCCTTTCAATCCCACTCTTCCTCTCCCAGCCTTGCTGAGCAGGTGAAAAGGTTGCTCAAGCAGTACTTGAGGGCAGCATCCTGCAATGCCACGTACTTCCTTCCTGTTCCCAGGCCCCTCCACTCTACCCCGGCCCTCGAGCACAAGGAGGGTTTGAGGGACAGCAGGGGTGAGGATCAAAGCCCCCAAACCACTGTTTAAAACACAGAGTGCCCACTGCTCCTCTGGAGTGTCGCAGCTGGCAGAGCCTCATTAACCTTCTGCTTCCCCCTCCTACTCCTTTGCCCCTGAAAATCAACAGAGCCAAACATAACAAGTTGCCTTGCCTGGAGCAGCCTGAAGTGTGTGTGCTTAGTGTGAAAAAGCAAAGCCAAGCCATTGGCCAAAGCCCCTTTTCTGTGCAGGCCACTTCACATTTATTGCACTCAGAGCCGGAGCTCTTTAAGCCCTGATGCTCTTTGGAGTTGAGCTCTTTAACTTTCTCCCTTCCTCCCCTTGCAGGCTCCATTCTCGCCTTGTTCTGCTCCTTCCGCTCCCTCCGTTCCCTTTTGTCCTGTGAGAACGAGTCTTTTAATCCCCTTGTACTGCAGATTAAAGCTGTTACAGCCTCCCCAAGCTGACATTTTCTCAGAGAGGCTCACAGCCAGACCTTTATGAGAGCTCTCTGTCTGTCTGCTGCTGCCTTTCTTCTCGCCACACTAACCTCCATGCCTGACCTTTCCCTGAGCAGGGAAAGGCTCTGGAGTGCAATCCCATGTAGGCACTGCCTGGGCTCAGCGGGGCTCAGGGTGCAGGAAATTAAGACCCATGGAAATTAAGAAGTAAATAAAGAGAGAAAGAAAAGACGATGGGAATTAAGAGAGAGAACCAAAGCAACGTTCGGCGTGGTTGGAAACCAAATGCTGGGCTGGGGTCTGAGTTTGTGAGTTCAGCCTGTCTTTATGAGGAGCCAGACCATTCACCTGGCACTCATTTCCAGAACTCACCTTCCAGTATCTAAGGGAGCTCCCCAGATGGCTGGAGAAGGAGTTTTCACAAGGACATGTAGGGATAGGATAAGGGGGAATGGCCTTCAGCTGAAGGGTAGAATTAGATTAAATAGAATTAGAAATTCTAATTCTATTTAATGAGGGTGGGGAGGCCCTGGCACAGGGTGCCCAGAGCAGCTGTGGCTGCCTCTGGATCCCTGGGGATCCAGACCAGGTTGTGTTCAAGTGTCCAAGGCCAGGCTGGACAGTGGAAGATGTCCCAGCCATGGCAGGGGGTGGAGCAAGATGAGCTCTAATGTCCCTTCCAATCCAAACCATTCTGGGATTTTTTTTTTTAATGGGAGATTGGGGTTACCTGAAACCCAGATTTCAGTTTGCATTTGTTCCAAGAATAACAGATTCAGACAGCCACAAGTACAGAGGGAGATGCTGTTTGTGAGCTTACAGGGAATGAAGTGACTTCTGCTCCTGGGGCTCTGTCCATGACAGCAGATCCCTTACGGTTTGTCATCCAGTAAATGACTGTACTCACCTCTGGGACTGCAGAGTGCATTGATGTGCTGGTCCTTGTCTTGTGCACATCATAAAACCATGAAGTATCAAGGTAACTTGCCTGAAAGTGTGTGTTCTAGTGGCAGGAATATCTTCCTTTGAGGTTTTTGTCTTGTTACCAGCCCTGCTCCTGCTAAGTATCCTACAAGTGTCCCAGAGTTGTTGGCAAAGCACCAAGCAAGGTGAAAATCTGGTCCTGAGATGCATTTCCCAGAGAAATGGTGTAAAATGACTCCAAACACGCCCCCTTTCAGGTTTGTGTCCAATATATGAGGAGGCATTAGGGAAGGGGAGAGGTATCTAACACGCTTTTTGAGCAGGGAGGGGACAGGCTGGGCTCTCTCAGAGCTCCTGCATGGACTTGGCCTGGTTAATCTGAGCCATGGTTTCACCCAGGTGTAAAATGGGGGTTTTACCTGACCCAGAGCTGTGCAGACATCCTGACCCTGCCATGCTCTGGGTGCTGAGCTGCCCCACCTGGCCTGAACTGGGGGAAATCACGCAATACCTGTGACATGTGAGTACATAAAGGTCAGGTTTGCTTCCTGGGAGACTTTTACACCTGGATCCTGTTTTGCCTCCCTTGTAAAAGGACAGAGATTTGACTGATCTGCGAGAGCAATCTCCACGTGTCTGGGGTTAGGAGTTGTTTGAAGAGCGGAGTCCACCAGCTTTTGCTAAAATAGATGGTGACCACAAATAAATAATAGAGCAGAGAGATGTGGATTCCCATCCCTGGAAGTTCAAGACCAGGCTGGACAGAGCTTGGAGCAACCTGGGGTAGGGGAAGGTGTCCCTGCCCATCCTGCCCACGGCAGGGGCTGGAACTGGGTGGCCTTTGGGGTCGCTTCCAACCCCAGCCATTCTGGGATTCTGTATGAAGTTTTTTCTGTGGGTGAGGGTCCGTAGTGAGGCAGGGTCCCCAGGTAGGTGCAAAGGAGAGTGCTTTATTGCAAAATCCAGGCCTTTCGAAGCAGTTAGCCCTTTATCATTTACATGGTTCTAAATCATAACAAATGTAATTCAACCAACCACCATACACCACGATGTGAGCACGGAATGGTTATATAACTTGTTTTTCTACCTCCCATTGAGCTGAGTCACTTTCCCATAGTCCTCTTCCACTTAGCTGGAGCAGCAGGCCTGAGCCATGATTTCACAAGGGTACAAGGCCTTATTTTATAAGGCTTTACCTATATGTAACACTTTCCCATACTAACTGGTGCTGGCAGGCCATGGCACTTGTGCTCTCCCGCCCCGTGCCCTAGCCAATGCAGAGGCTTCTCAGGGCTGGTGCCTGGAAAGGCTGACCTGGAAACAGAGACCAGGCAGAGTAAAAGAATAAANACTCTTGTGCCTAAAATTTGTCCTTAGTCGCCAGCTAGAAAGGAATTGTTTTGTCTCCCTACCCTGTGAAGAGAGCTCACCAACCCTTAATATGAAACCCAGAACTGCACATTAAAACAGCACAGAGTCTGAAAAAAAAATAAAAGCTAAAACTTAAGTCATCAGGGCAGCAGCAAAACTGCTTTCAAAGCCACTAATAAAAGAAGTGCAAGTTTCCCTTTTTGGGAACTCACTTCAGGGCAGAAGTCTCCTGGCAGCCCAGCTTGCTGATAATGAAATCAAACCAGGAGCTTGCCCCTGGAGGGCCTGGACGTGTGAACCACTGCCATGTCGAATCCATATGAATCCTCCTCCAGGAAAGCCCCAGCCCTATAATTACTAGTTTTCTAGCAAGCAGTCTTTTCTTTCTCTTTGTGTGGGCCCTCTCCCGCCTCCCTCTCCCTCCATGAGCACATAATAAGAGGATATTTGTAATGAAAATCGCCGGGCAGCAGCGGAGAACAAAGCAGGGGCGCTGGGTGGGGATATTGGAGGCACTGGGCTCCCACCTGCTCTGTGCTGGGACAGCGCGGTGGGCACGGCGGGCTGGGCAGCTCTTATTAACCTTAATCTGCAGAGAGGGCTGGAAGCCACGCTGGGCCCCGTTTCATAGCTACCCCAGCTCGCTCCCAAGCGTGCAGCCTGATGAAGGGACAGTCTCCCCAGCAACTGTAATGCGTTTTTGCACCGTGCCCTCTAATCTGAGGTAGAAATGTCACCGCCGTCACACCCCAGGCTGGCAGCTCCCGGCCCGGGCCGTGCTGGTGAGCACATATCCAGCTTCAACCTTCTGGTTGCTGGGGTGAAAGGGCCTCTTCATCTCCACGGGGAGAGGCAGATGAATCCCTGGCTCCAACAAGGAACCTGCTTTTTTTTTTTCTTACGCACCACTCCCACCCCCCATCCTCTTCAAGGGCTCTTTATTATGTCTTTTAATTCTCGGCTGCGAGTGGGAGGGAGCGATGAGGCGAGGGGGGAAAAGCCCTCACAGTGGGGAAAGGCCCCAGTCACCAGTGTGTGAAAAGAGAAGGCAGCATGGGGATTAAAAATGTCAACTTCATGGGAAGTGATTGAT
Source organism: Phainopepla nitens (assembly GCA_013400175.1). Lineage (NCBI taxonomy): Eukaryota > Metazoa > Chordata > Aves > Passeriformes > Bombycillidae > Phainopepla > Phainopepla nitens. The sequence continues at coordinate 141,286 of VXBQ01001639.1, read as the reverse complement.
ATTTAATAGCTTCACTTGATTGCTGTGAGGCTGAGACATGCACAGCGCCCCAAGGGCAGCTCTGAGCCCTTGGAAAAATCCACTGGACTTCCACTGGAAGGACTAGAATTCCCCTTACCTGGGCTAGTGGCAGGTGTCCCTGCCCATGACAGGGATTTTGGAATGAGATCATCTTTGAGACCCTTTCCAACCCAAACCATTCTGGGTTCTGTGACAAGTGATGCCGTTTCTGGGGGTCTCAGGCACTCTCGCAGTACAGGACAGGGGGAAAGAACCACGGCAGGTGAGCTGGGGTTGCATGAGGCCAGGCTGGCAGCTCAGGGGCTCATCCTCTCTGAGCCTGGCTGGCACTGGGTGCAGGACACAAGTCCTGGCACAGCAAACAGAGCCGAGCTCCCCTCCCTCGGATGGCCAAGAGCTCTCGTGACTTGTTTACTGCAAAAATGCTGCTGAATGCTCTGTCTGTCTGTAAAGTATTCTCCAGTTTGCTCATGTTTGCAGCCACTTTTAGAGCATTAGCTCTGGGTAATCTCCTCTCCTCCTCTGGTGCTTATCTGCCTCATGTGCAGTCAGGGCCACTGGAGGAATTCATCTGTGCCACAGGAGCGTGTTCCTGCACCAGTAGGGATTTCAGCGAGATTTTTATCTCATTAGGCCAACAGAAAGTCTTGGATTCCTCCCTTACCACTGGCATGCACTGCAAACACCAGCACCAAACTGCAGGCTGATTTCTCACCCCAGTCACTTCCCTTGTCCCTCTGGATGCAGCGAGGAGAGGAAGTCGCTGCTGGAAAAAGTAGCTCTGAGAGGATGGAGATTGTTTCTCCTTGCTCCTTTTGTGACAAAGTGGTGAAGACACTGGAGCTTTCCTGGCATGACTGGCAGGTGGTTCCCAGCACTGCACTTCATCACTATCTCAAAAACCAGTGGGTCTTTATTGTATCAAGGCTGCTCTGGCCTCCAACGCTCCACCAGGAGCATTAAGCTTTTCCTTTCATCCATGCAAGTGAATACTATAAACTGCTTTCCTGGCTGCCACTCTCAGCATGTTTTTAAACACATCCTTGCGTGTTCCGAGAGCTTTATCCCAGATTCATGTGCACCATCTGAAAATCCCCCTATCCTGGGAGGCAGGCACTAACAGTGTATTTTGGCAGTATTCCTGCCAGCACCTGCCTGGAAAAGCAGGATGCATTCCTGTCCATCCTTGGCTCTTCTGTCTCGAGGGAAACAGTGTGCAGGAAATAAACAGCCACAATGCACCACAATTCTTTTTTAAAGGCTGTTCTTGTCCCAGTGTGCTCCATCAACAAAAATAACCTGTTCTACTCTCCTCAGGAAGGTTCACCTGGAGCCCGAAAGCCTCTTTGGAGCGGTGCGTACGAAAGTGCATCACAAAACAAGGCCTTGAAAATAACACTGATCTCTTTTGATCTCATTCCTTTCCACGCCAGCCCGACAATTCCCAAGCCAAGAATGTCACTAACTTCTCATATTTCTCCTGGTCATTTCTGTCCTGAAACTGGAATGCAGCCACAAGCGAAAGGGGGTGGGACAGCCTCGTGTCAGAGATCCAGATTTGAGAGACATTATCTCATCGATAGTGGACAACAACAAGGCTGGCATGCCATCAGGCAGGATATTCCCTGGAAGGCTCAGGGCACATGGTGAGGGACACAGCAAGGCTTATCTCCAGTGTGGAAAGGTCCTGGCAGCCTCGGAAAAGTGTCTCCATAGAGCTGGGGAGCAGCGTAGGCCAGGGAGGCAGAGGATGCAGGAAAGCAGAAGGAAGTTCCACAGCACAATGATCAGGAATGAAAAAGTCAGATTGCACGGAGGGAAGGAGGGGAGCAGGACTGAAATCTTTGCAGTAGCTGAGGAAACTGGGTTTGTTCAGTCTGGGAAGAAGAAGCTCAAGGGACACCTCATTTCTCTCTACAACTCCCTAACAGGAGGCTGTGCTGAGGTGGTGGTCAGGCTTTTTTCCATGTCTCAAGTGAAAGAACCAGAAGAAACAGCCTGCAGTTGCATCAGGGGAGGTTCAGACTGGATAGATGATAAAAGTTTGGCTGAAAAAGCAGTCAGGCATTGTAATAAGTTGCCCAAGAAGGTGGTGGTGTCTGGATGTGGCACCTGGGGACATGGTTTAGGGGTGATTAGGATGTTGCTGGGTTGGTGGTTGGACTCGATGACCTTGAAGGTCTCTTCCCACTGTGATAGTTCTGTGAATTTTTGTGAAATCTGCACTTCTTTGCTGTGGCTTGAGAGGAAAATTATGTGGCTGAGGGAGAGGAGCACACAACAGGTACCCTGAAACATCCGGGTGTGAGATCAGGACGAGAGAGCAGGGCTTACAGTCCTTCTCCGGGGTGGCAAACACAGAACTAAACCTACATCTAAAGCTCCTAATACCCTTTCAAAAGCTCCTTACGCTGCTATTGTCCTTGAGAGAAAGTTCATCTCTTGTGCTGGCAGCAGCTGTGTTTAGCCTGGAGTGCAGCACAAGCACTGGCAGATAAGGTGGCACCGGGAGGTTTTGCAATCTCTGAGCCCTCTGGATCCTTCTGGGGGGAAACTTCAGAAGGACCCGATTTCATCATGATGTGAAATTCGAAGATGGTTGCAGTAGGGGAAGAAATCACCTGGGAAAGAAAAGGAACAGCTTCAAAGGCTCATCATCCCCTCCAGCGCTGTCCCAAATCCCGTTACAGTGCCAGCTCTGATCCTGCAGGTGTGGAAAGCCTGGCAGGCACTGGCAGTATTGCAACAGTGTCTTTGCAGGGAGCATCCTCCTGAAACAGCCTTAAACTGCCAAAAATGTTTTCAGTTTAAGTTATGCTGCCTGTAGGAGTTGTGCTTGCGGGCCCCAGCACTGCAGGGACAGGTGGAGACACCTCCCTTTGCTTCGAGCACCTCGAGAGGGACCCAAGCTCTTCACCTTTTTTGGGGGAACAAATGCAGTGGGATCTGGGAGCTCCTAAATCCCAATCCTAAATCTGTGTGTCGTGCTCCACAGGGGCAGTCTGAGCTGTGAGACCCACCCTTACCCTCCCCAGAGATACACTTTTTCTTGCACCCCATCCCCGTGTGGATCCTGGGTGTTGCTGGGGGTGAACACGCCATCTCCTGCCATGCCCAGGTGTGGTTTCTCCGAAATTTTTTGTTCTGGGGAGAAGGCAAGCTGCAAAGTTTGGTTTGCCCTCACGCCTGCTCCCAACCCTCCAGTTAAAGGGATCGTGGGATAACAGGAATAAGTTGGAAAGCACCTTAAAGCCCGTCCAGAGCCACCTCGTGCCGTGGGCAAGGGACACCTTCCCGATCCCAGGTTGCTCCGAGCCCTGTCCAGCCTGCCGGGGAGCGTCTGTGCTGGTGTGACCCGCTGGCTGTGCCATCCACGAGAGGGAGCTTCGAAGTCATCCCTAAAATCCTTCCCCGGGCCAAGCGGAGTCACAAGATGGTGCTGTTGTCTCGGCCGTCGCAGGAGAGCCCTGGGATCTCTGCGATCTCTGGGATTTCCCTGCGAGGGACCGGGGAAAGCCCCTGTGGACTGGGGACCCTGGGGAACCCCACCGTGCCACCCCACAGCGCCCTGCCAGCTGCGTGCAGGACAGAGCCCAGCTCCTGGATGGGAGCTTCTCCCAAGTTTGAGCCCATTTCCAGCCCTCCTTCAGGGTGACCCCAAGGCTCTGCCTGGTTTTTCTCAGGAAAAGCTGGTGGAGCCGTGATCTAGAAGAGAAGCACACCAGCAGGTGTGGCTTCACACCCACCCTGCGCTTCCCATGTCCTGAGATAATGCCCTGCCCCCTGGGTGAAGGGTCTGATGTGGCAGCATTTATTGGGGGTAAAATCAATCTGTGGAGCCGTGAACCTCAGGGTGAGGGGTCCTGGGGGAGAGATAATACAGAGGGAGTGAGGGTGTCCCCATCCACAGGGACCACCAGCTCTGCCAAGTGACGGGCATGTGGGGTGTGGAGAGCCCTTGCTCACGCTTCCCAAGGGGAAAGCTCCAGCCTGAGCTTGAGGAAAAGTTTCCCATGAAAGATTCGCTGAAACTGGTACATTCCCACAAGGGGTTTTGATTTCAGTGTATTGGCACTTTCCGATGAGAAACCATCCCGTTGGAAATTCCCAACCGGCAGAGAGGAGCTCCCTGGTGGATCAGGGGAGGCGCCCTGTCGCACGCAGCGGGAATTCAACACCAGCGGAATCTTGTGTCTGGAGGCTCTGGATAAAGGGGGATGAGGGGCAGCCAGCACTGCTCCCAGCACAGGGATGTAGTCCTGCAGCCGAACAGCTTTGCTCTCCTCAGGCTGCTCCTTTACTTCCAAACACTTTCCTCTAGGAATTTCTCTTCCGTCGGGTGATGCAGGCAGAGGGGGCAGCGAGCAAGCAGCACAGAGCAGAGGCAGGAGCAGCTGGGCCATGGAGGCACTGGGAGCACAGCTGAGGCCTTGGTGGGGGTCTGAAGATAAAGGGAGAGTCCATAAAATTTGAAGTAATGGGAGAAACCAAGGAGAGCAAGCTAGATATTAGCAAATTTAGGTATTAGGGGGAATTTCTTTGCTGCAAGGAGGATGAGGCACCAGTTGCCCAGAGAAGTTGTGGCTCATTTCTGGAGGTGTTCGATGCCAGGTTTGGACAAGATCAGCTGCAGTCATTGGGCATCAAAGCCTAAGACGTGTCCAAGGCCAGGTTGGACAGGACTTGGAGCAGCCTGGGATAGTGGAAGGTGTCCCTGCCCATGGCAGGGGGTGGCTCTGGACGGGCTTTAAGGTCCCTTCCAACACAAACCATTCCATATTTCTATGACCTGCTCTCAAACAGGTCTGATTATTCAGTGATGCTGTTCCCATATCCCCACCACTCCCTCGTCCTGTGGCTCAGCTCTGGAGGAAGTTTCTGGGTGTGCTATGGAGGCAGCTCTTGGTTTTTATAACTTTGGGGTTCCTCTAGAGCAGTGACAACTTGCACCCCCGAGGGATCTTTCTGATCAGTCACGGGACATTGCTGTGAGGGAGGACACTGAAACACCCTGGACTCACCTCAGTGCTTTGTGGCTGGAAAAATGACCTGGGTTTCTGGCAGTCCATGAGGAGTTGCTGAGGAAGGGCAGGCAAGGCAAGGGGTGTGGGGACAGGGAATGGGGCAGGCTGGCTGCTGGCCCTGGACAGGACAGTGCCCTCCTAGGGCTTCTCTGCCTTTGTGAAAAACCAAAAGCTGGCTCTTTACTCTTAAAAGTAGCCCAAAATTTGGCTCTTGATGCCTCCCTGTGATATCATCACTGGCTGCAAGGGAGGTGCTCGCCTCAGGTGTCCTCACAGAGAGGAGGAGTTGCTCCATGGGAGGTTCCCCCACTCTCCAGGTGCTGCTTTCAGGAGGGTTCCCTGTGCCATGCAGGGCCTCAGTGGGATGGAAGTGATGGAGCCAGAGAACTGAAACCACAAATAGTTCAGTAATCCCCCCTCTCTGCCCAGGGTCTCCTCTTCCTGCACCATGCCAGATTCTTCTGTCAAGCATCAACTTCAAGGCTGCTGCACAAGCGAAGGAGAACAGACTCCATGAATTCCCCCAGGGCTTTGTCCAGTCTGGAATGCCTTCCCTGAGAGGGCTTTCTCCAGCCCTCCTGGGATAATGCACCAGGGCCTGCTGCAGCTCTGATGGAAACCGTGCCTCTGGCCCGTGGCAGGTACTTCATCTGGGCTCGGGGGCTTCCTCCTCTGCGCTGGTTTTCCTGGTGGTTGTCTCTCCAGCGAGTCCCTTTGAGAGGCCTGCACTTCTCAGATGTTATGTCTGGAAGTTTGCTCTGTTTTTTTGGCTAAGGGGCCCAGGGTCTGGAAGTAGAGAGGCTTTTATGGGAACCCAAGTCCCCTTTTGACACGACTTCCTTGTGCTTAAATTTCAGGTTGAGTTACAGGCTCGAGCAATTTCTGGTTGGATATCTTTCATTGTCAGAGGGGATTAGGGCAGTGATTATTTACATGCACCTCTATTACACAGAGTCTGTTTCTTTTCTTTCCTTTCTTTTTCCCCCAAGTAATTCCACATAATATGCAAACCTTGACTGAAGCAGCCCCATAGATGGGAGAGAGGGAGGGAAGGAGGCTCCTGCCGTGCCAAGTGAAGAGCTCTGAACTGAGAGATGCCTGTAGGGCCTATGATTATGGAATCCCAGAATTGTCTGGATTGGAAGGGACCCTAAAAATCATCTCATTCCATCCCCCTTCCACTAGACCAGGTTGCCCAGAGCTCCATCCAGCATGGATGTTTTGGGAAAGCATCCTCTTCATCCTCCTCCTTCCCAGGTAGCCCAGGCAGGCAGGTTCCCCCTGCAGCATCACCTCTCTCCAGAGAACCTCTCTGGTTCCAGCAGAGCCTGGCATGCTGGGCTGCTGGTTTGATCTGGGGCAGCTCCTCTGGAGCTTTGGCTGTTCCCCAAGAAATAGGGAGAATTTTTTTTTAGAACCCAGCGTGCATGAGTTTTAAAAGGGATTTTTGATAGAAGTCCCATTTACTCCTTTATTTGGCTTGGGAGGCTGCAGTGGAACAGATTTCTTTACATATCCTTGAGTGTTATTTGATTAAGGTTATGACTGCTAATAAACACTCCAGGGCTATTCTCCATCCCCACCACTTGTAATTCAGGCAAACTGTTGCCTGCATGGGACTACACCTTTTTTATATCAGTACAAGGGACCAGAGTGCTGATTCTGCTCCCCTTTCATCAGTTTGCCAGTGAATTGCTCACTTTGATTTATTCCAGCTTTATAATGTAAGGGAAAATAGAAATGGGAGGAGTGCCAGCAGTGTTTCTGGCACAATAACCAGTTTACTTCCTTTTCCTTCACTTTGCCGTTTAGAATCACAAGTTCTTCTATAAAACAGCCACGAGAAGAGCATACATTACCCTGGAGTAAGAAAATTTGGAGCTGCAGAATCAAACTAACAAACCCCAAACTCTTGTTTGAAATGTAGCACAAGCAGGTCCTGCTTGGAAAGACAGAGGAAGGAAGGGAGCTCAGAGGACTCTGTTCTACCTGTCACCTGGAAAATGAGTGCATTTCTTAGTATGCTTAGGTTTTGCTGTGTAAGTAAATATTTTAAATTTTTCCATAAAGGAAAAGAGAGGAAGGGGTAGAGAAACCTGTGGTAGCAGCATTACCACAGCTGTGGTGAGACATCTCAGCACACAGGGAAGGTGGAGAGTGAATCTCTGCCAAAACCAGCGAGCCCTGGGCTGAGGAAAGAGAGGGCCAGGCCCTTCTAGGGGCACACAGCATGTCTGGAGAGGAGGAATCAGAGCCTCAAGACTCAGAGACTCAGTCACCAACATCAGGGGAATAAGCAGGGCACTGCAGAAGTTTAAAAAATAACGACTGTGCCACATGCAGTGAAATCAGGACGTGCTTGGGTGTAGCCAGGATGTGACTGGAAACACACACTGATGGCCAGGTGGGAATCCAGGAGGGCACAGAGAGCTCCCTGCTTGCTCCAAGCTGCTCTGCTCCCCTTTCCCCTGCAGGCTGGGGGCCTTGGTGGCTTTTTCCTGGCCGTGCAGCACCGTCTGCACAGCACACAGAGTCTTGGGCCGTGCACTGATGAAAAGCTGTGTGGGCCAGTCCCTAATTACAGCCATCAGTTAAGCTGTCAGAGTGAGCTCTTGGCCTCCTTGGTTCATTATTAGATTCTGGGCCTTGATGAGCTGCAGTCAGGCGTGAAGGGGCAACTGGAGCCCGTGGAGGTCTCCACTCCCCCACAGAGCTCGGGGGGTTTAGGACTGGACCTGGTTTTTCAGGTCTGAGCTTCACCTATTGCAGGGAGAAAGCTGAGAGTAAGGAAAGGAGGAGAGATTCAGAGGCCTCTCCACATTTTCTGGCCTTTTAGAATCTTCAGGCTTCAGCATTTTGAAGACAAGAAGCCACTGCCTTCAGAATAGGCTTTTCTGCATAAAATCTTAAGGAATTGCAGCTCTGTGTGTTCAGCTTCACTACAAATGGGATGCAAGGATGAGTCCAAGCCATGGTGCCTTTCAGTCACATCTGGATTTCAAAGTGTCCCACAGGATGGTGTTGGGGGCTATTTCTCCACATCGTGGTCCCTTTAAATTCACACCAGACCCAGTGGAAAACAGACACACAGATGATGGGGTTTAATGACAACAGCACCAGTTTATTTGAACCAGGGTCTTTATGGGGAGATGTGTTTGTTTTCTCAGGCCACACATTATTAACTAATCCCTAGACTTTGTTTTTATAGTTGCATTGTGAGCAGCTTCCCACTTCTCGCCCCTTTTCTCCATCCAAACACTCTGGCTCTGGAGTGGTGTGTAAGGCATCCTGGGATGCTGCTGCAGGGGATGAATTTCCATTCAGCAATCCTGCTGAACCCCACAGAACCCTCTTTCTTCCTGGGAAGTCAGACTGGGAGCTTCCTGCTGCTCTCTGTAACAAGATCAGCTACAGGCATTAGCATCAAGGCCTAATATATGTTCCAAGGCCAGGCTGGACAGGGCTTGGAGCAGCCTGGGATGGTGGCAGTGTCCCTGCCCAAATGGAACAGGATGAGCTTTTGGAATTGTCACCTGGGGAGGTACTGGAGTCACCATCCCTGGATGTGTTTAAAACAGCCTGGATGTGGCACTGGGTGCCAGGGTTTAGGTGAGGAGTTGGGCATGGGTTGGACTTGATGGTCTTGAAGGTCTCTTCCAACCTGGGGATTCTGGGATTCTATGATTAAGGTCCCTTCCAACCCAAACCATTCTGGGATTCTATGATTCTGTTCCCTCTTGGTATGAAGAGATAATAATATTTTTTTTGTCTTCCCTGTCTATCACCCCCATTCTTATTCCAAAGCCCCTTTTCCCAGCTCCTCCTCTCCTAGGACAAGTCTGGCACTTGCTGGATGCCTGCTCTGGGAGAGAAGAACCCATTTCACAGAATCACAGAATCCCAGAATCCCCAGGTTGGAAGAAACCTTCAAGATCATCGAGTCCAACCCATGCCCAACTCCTCACTAAACCCTGGCACCCAGTGCCACATCCAGGCTGTTTTAAACACATCCAGGGACAGTGACTCCAGCACCTCCCCAGCAGCCATTCCAGAACTTTATCACCCTTTCTGTGAAGAACTTCTTCCCAATATCCAACCTAGATTTCCCTTGGTGCAGCTTGAGGCTGTGTCCCCTCGTTCTGTCAGTTCCTGGAGAAAGAGCCCAAGCCCAGCTGAGCACAGCCACCCTGCAGGGAGCTGAGGAGAGTGCTGAGGTCACCCCATTTGCCAAGAGCTCTAAGTGAAACACTTACAGGGCCTTGTTCTGGAGTGTTTGGTTATGTTAAACCAGCAGAGAACTGCTTTGTGCTATTCCTTCCTAGATTGGAGAAGCGTTGAAAGGATGAATCATGGCTCTGCATGAGGTGCTGGGCAAAGCCAGAGTGCTGGGAAGGGTTTGAGCTTTTGGGCAAAGGCTTCTGCTCACCAGGGTTCCCACCTGTGACTTTCAGAGTATCCTCTGATCAGCCCCAGCCTTTCCCTGACAAGCAGGAATCTGAAATAGGCTGTTCTGCAGGGCTGGCCAAGGTCGGGGGTCTCTGCTGTGGAGCTCCACACAGCTGTTAATCACCAAATATCTCTGGCTCCCAGCAGCTGTCTGGTGTTTATCTTTGCCTGGATATCTGCTGGCCCGGCCCACCGAGTGCAGGCTGTGCAGCCAAGGCAAATACAGAGGGAGCTCAGAGCATTTGCACACAGGGGTGTGCACGTGTGCTCTGTGCGTGTGTGCACACACTCAGGCTGGGGCTGTGTCCTGCTGCTGCCCCTGCAAGTGCACATCACTGACTGTGTTAATTAAACCTGCTGTTTGGTGGAGGTGCAGGTGAGATAAGGTGTGTGGCTCAGGGAAGTTCTCTTGCTCAGAAATTCCCTGGGTTCTCTCTAAGCCTTATGAAGCCTTTGAGATAAAGTGGAAAAATACAGAACTTCCCAAATCTTCTAGCATCAGTCACACAGAGGCTTTAAAGTGCATCTCAAAGGCAGTTCCCTTGGCCATTCCTTTGGGGAAAGGAGGGAANGAGATTTTAATTGAAGCCCTCAAGAAGGAGGAGGAGGAGGAGGAGGAGGGCTGACAAAGTAAACTGTACCACCTGCAGAAGAGAGGAGGGTTGACCCTATGGCTCCAATTAACCTGTCCTCACAGGTGTGTGAGGGCACGAGGTCACATAAATCAGGCTCAGGAGAGGCTGAGTTTTCCTGGGAAGGATTGAGAGAGGCAGCTCTTGCCTGTTTGATGTCCTTTTTGTGGCAAGAAGCTTGCAGTGACCTCAGAGATTAAAGGCTTGAGGAGTGGCAAGGAGGATGTGAGTGTGTTATACCCTGATTTTTCTGAAGGTTTACATATTTCTTTTTCCCTGTTCCCAGTCCTTTTTGTACCAGAGCATCCTGAGCTACCACATGACAGCAGAAGGTGTCCTGGCTGCATCTGAGTTGCTGATTGTGTGATAAGGGAGGGTTTAGCTGAACTTAAGGGTGGTGGGAACCAACTTGGAGCTTTCTTTTCTTGAATTTTAACTGCGAGTGTCCAGAGAAGCACAAGGTTGTGTTGCTGAATGTTGCGATGCTCCCAGCAAAGGGTTTGTGGTTTTTGTTTACCACGCAGTTGGCTGGGTATTTAATATTGTTTTGTACAGAGAGCTTGAGGTCCTGGCTGCTGCTGACCCTCCCCTGAGGCTTCCAAGGCTGTCAGGCTCTGGGATTTACAGGCCCTGGCTGCACAGGAGTGTGTGCCTTGGACTTGTCTGAGCCCTGCAGAATCTTGCAGTTTCTCACACTGAGTTCCTCAGGGGCAGCTGCATGGGGCAAGCTGCAGTGTTGGCTGTGGGAGAGGGGCTTTTTTGGGGGGTGGGAAGCTGGAGGCCTGTGCTGAGCTGTGTTTTGGGCTGTGCAAGACTGAGTGAGGGGGTGTGAGTTTGCTTATCCCTACTCTTGCTCTGTGAGTACAGTGAGTGCTTTCCATGGACGTTGTGCAACAAAGGCCAGGGCTCCTTCTTAAGCAATGCTGCTTTCTTGGCTGGAAATGCCCAGTTTTCCTTCAGGTCCAGCTCTGGTATTTATCAATTAACTTCCTCCAGATCCTGGGAACAGCCACAGCTGTCCTTCCCTTCAGCCCAGAGCACCCACTTCCTCCTGCCTTACCTCATCCTGCAATTACTGTCCCCCAGGGCACCCTGGGCTGCAGCAGCCTCTCCATCTGTCCTGTCTTCTGTGCATGCAGCAAAGCCTCAGGGCAAACAGGAATGGAAGAGAAAGAAGCCAGTTGCCCAGGAGTGGTGCTCAGGCAGGAACAGGCTGTGTCTGGCACCTGGAGACAGTGGGGGTGAGCCTGGGATGGGGAGCTGGGGCTGGAGTGAGGGTAACGAGCTGCCAGGAGGCTTCTGCTGGAGGCTGGGTCAGGAAAAGCGCTGGAGAGGCTGCAGTGGCTCCTGTTCCCACCAGAAATGACCAACCCTTGGGCTCTCCAGCCTTTGCTGTAGGTGAGAGACCTCTCCAAAGGGAGAGCCCCTCTTTCTGGAAGGAAAAGGACAGGAAGGGAGGAGTTCAGCTGGACCAGGCTCCCTGACAATGAGCTCTCAGCTGTTAATGTGCTGAGAGGATGTGGCAGCCCGTGGATTTGCTGGGCTGTGTGCAGTGCTTGCTCCTCTGACAAGCCAAGAGTCTCCTGACGAGCAGAGGTGCAGACTCTTCCTTTCCTCTGTGGAACACTCAGAACAGGCTGTTTGGGGCTGTCACACAGCAGGGTGAACGTGCTGCCCTGAAAAGAGGAGTGAAAAACTGCACAGAAACACCACTGTGCCCTGGGGACATGGTGGTGGGGACAGCTCAGGAGGTATCCCCATGGCATTCACAGCCTGGAACTCCCCCCTCCTCTGGTTTATTGTCCTTGCAACCTGATTTCCAAACTGTAAAGGGAAGCATCACCTTGGCTTTGCCTCATCAGATGTGCTTTGAGCGGAGCTGACAGCTTGGGGCTCTGCAGTTTCCTTGGAGGGCTGTGGGGATTTTCCCTGTGAGTGCTGATGCTCAGGGTGGGTCAGGGCACCTGTGGGACTGGTGATGGGGGGCAGTGGAATATTAGCCTGGCCCTCTTCCCAACCCAGAGGCATCAAAAATCTTGAGGGAACTTGCCAGGATTGTGTGCCTTGGTGTGGGCACTGTGGAAGCAGTGGGGTGCAGAGGGACAGTGGCCTTGCTCTGCCCCTGGACAGCCCTGCCAGACAGACATAGGGAAAGGGGGACAGCCAAATTGTCCCTGTTTGTGAGATTCCAGTTCATCACGCAGCCCTCGGGATCGCATTTGCTCTTATGGGAATCAAAGAGCTTCCATAAGCTATAAATAAGCTTCCATAAGTATGGGAAGCTTATTTAAATTGTCTCTGGTGCTGGCTTCAAACTCAAGCCAGCTTCAAGTCCTTGTCCTTCCTGCTGGAAACAGCAGGGCCTGCCTGGAAGGCTGTGGGGCTGCAGGAAGGTGATATGCTGAGAAAATATTGTGTTCTTCCCTGTCTGAGTGCTGCTGCTCTTCCTCAGCTTGCCTCACCTCCCCTGTCCCCATCCCCAGTGTTTGTGGCATCCCAGCCTGTCCTGTGTCCCCCTGTCCTGGTGAGGGTGTCTCCTGCAGGGCCTGGTACTTGGGCACTGCCATGGACATTTTTAGTCAGTTTTTTCCCCTCCCCTTTTTTTTTGTTGGGAAGAACAAGCCAGAGTCAAAACCTAGCTGCTGTCAGTGGGGTTCCTGTGGGTATCTGTGTCCCAAATTCCCATTTTCCTTTCTGAGCTGTTGGATTTTGTTGTTTCTGGCCCCCACTTATTCAGGAAGCAGACATCCTGTTCTTCTCCAGTCTCCCCATGTCCCTTGGCTGATGTTTGGTGTTAGCTGAGGACGTTTGGTAGCCCACTGTGCAAGCCACCATGGGAAGACATTTTCCCTATAATTTACACAGGAGCATTGTTCCTTGCTTTAATGTGCTCTAATTTAAACAAAATTGTGGGTTTTGATGAGTTTCTGGGGTTGCAGAACTCTGTTGTTAAATAGATTTTGGTTTTTTTGTTTGTTTTTTTTTTTTTTCTAAAGAGGGGATTCTGCCTCTGAGTTCAGCTTGCTGAGCTGGGCAGCTCTTACAAGCAGAGCCTGTGTAAAAATGTGTGTGAGCCTTCCTAAACCTTCTTGTAATTCCATGAACTTCAGCGAGGCTCTGACGATGCTTGGAGCAGGGAACTTCACGCTGGAGTCACCTGGCACTACTCCCAGCCAGGATGGAGGTCACTTCTATTGACCTGAGCTGCATTCAAAACAATCACTTAGGTGTGAAAAAATCCACTGCCTGTTCCCAGGGCTCCTTAGTCCCCACCCAGTGCATTTTAAAATATTCATAATGAGCTGTCATCTTGGCCAGGGCTCACTTGGCCATCGAGGGCTGGTGGTAACAATGAGACCACAACGTGCAGGCAGAGGCAAAGGAATGAGGGGCTTTCTGCTGGTTTATTGTTTTCCCCTGCTCTGTCTTTAGCTGTTTGGAGTCCTGCAGTGGTTTCCAACAGCTGGCCCAGCCATCATCCCGATCGTGTTGCTCTGTGCTTCACTGAGCTGGGGGGACTTGGCAGCCCAGCAGCTGTCCCAGAGCCTGAGCCATGAATGAGCTCAGAGGGGAAGGAGAGAGGCTTGGATGGGAGAAAGTGTGTTAGTGGTGGCTTTTTTTCCAAGTGAGAGGCTGACAGAGCTGACTGGATCCAGCACAGCCTGAGCAGGTGCTGTGTGTGCTTTGCCCTCCCGTGTTCCTCCTCCCTTGTCCGTGCCTGGACCCTTCTGCAGCGCTTGGGGCGAGGGGTGGCCCCCAGAAGCTGCTCCAACTGGCCTGTCTGAGACCCCTGCAGCACCTGGGGGCTCTGGGCACTGCTCCTCCCTGCCCTGGGAGCTCTCATGCAGTTCTGCCAATCTCTTCCAGTGCTGACCTCCAGCTGGTCTTGGCTCTTCCCACTCTGATGCCCCACACAGATCTGTTTTTTTCAAGATGTGTTTCAGGCTTGAATGCAATCTGCTGACAGCCTGTCAGAGGTTTTATGCTGCAAATCCCAAGTGCCAGAGCTGCTTAGAAAGGGATTTTGAGCAAGATCCTCAGTGTCCCTTAGAACATCTTTCTGTCCAGTGCTGCACTGTCCCCTCATATCAGACCAGACCTAACAGCTCAAGCTGATGTGAGATGCTGAGGATATTTTACACCATGCATAACACAGGGGTGAGAGTTTCAGTCCTTATTTCATGCTCATGCCCTCAAGCCCATGTCTTAAAATGATGCGGGCTGTGTTTAAAATTTCCTTAAAATAATCCACAGAGACCCAGTGAAGTTGCAGCATGGTGTGAGGGTGTGATGAGCATGGTGACCCCTCTCTAAAATGTGGCTTGCAAAGCAAAATCCCACTTCTGAGTGGGTGTGTGTGAAGTGGAGGCACAGCACAGAAATGTGTTGTGGTGCTTTCCTCGGGTGAGAAGTGCTGGGCTCTCACCCCAGGCTGCTCCTGCTTTTAAATAACTCATCTTTAACTGGTTTGCTGATTCCAGCACCAAGGGCACTCCTGGAGCTGCTGAGGTTCCATTTGCAGGCAGTCACTTGGGGTTTGAGGAGAGGGTGATGATGTGTGGCAGGTGATCTCCAGCAAGGGGTGGGGAAGGCAGGATCCAAAGCTCCTGTGAGACTCTGCATGCTCTGAGCTTTAGTATGGAAGAAAATAAGGGACTGCTTTGCTTTTCTCTGTGGCAGTGTGTCCTCACTCCTGCTCTGCTGTTCCCCTTTCCCACCAAGCCTTGGCTTCCCTGGTGTCTGACAGAAGCTCCCTGTGGGTGCAGGGTTGACTGCTCTGCCTTCATCTTACCCTCTGGCATCTGGAAAGCTCCTGCCTTGTGCTATTCCTGGCCTGCATCTTACCTCTCCACGGTGAGGATCACTTGGGCTCATCCCCCAAAATGTTTTGCTGGACCTCTTACTTCAGATTTGTGCTGGTTTCTGCAGGTTTTATTGAGGGTGGTTCTCTGTGTGCATTCACCCTTGGGCATGCCCCATCCTTCCTCCTGTTATGTCACAGCACAGCTGTCCTGTGCACTGCATGCTGCTGTGAGGTCAGGATCAGCTGTTTGTGCTGGGCAAACCCCTTTGGTTTTGGAAGGGATGGACTGAAGGCCAAGTTGTTGGTTGGTTTTGGGCTTCTCAGACTTGTTTTCTTCCAACCTCTGCCCTCAGGGAGCACAGAAGAACCACAAAGTGGGGCAGTGGTGAGCACAGGGCTGAGATCAGCTGTGGCTGCTGATGCCTTAAGATTTTAGCCTTTATATTTTCCAAACCCTGTGCTGCACTGGTACATAACTCTAAGCTCTATAAAGTGTCAGCTCCTGTCTGCACATCTTGGTCAGACAAAACAATTCCTCAGGGCCTGGAACCCACGGACACCCCACAGCCTCAGACTCTGAAAAGTATCAACAAAAGTGAACTGGGGAGGGGAGAAAACTGGGGGAATGTGACCTCATTACCTGAAGCTGTAATTGGAGAATTAACCCCTCATATGCAAATAAACCAAACTTATAATTGTGTGAAAATCTCGTGGCCGTCATCCACCCTGGGTGCAGCCTCTGGGAGGCTTTGACTGCCCAAGGTGTGTCTGATAAAGGCCTTTAATAAAAACCCACCTCATTCTCTAACTCTGTTCCAGGGAGCCACTCCAAGGCATCACTGTAAGTGGGGGAACAATCAACATTTTCTGCCTTAATGCTCATTGCAGATGCCAGGTCTTCCCAGGCAGGTGCCATGCTCTGGCAGGGAACAGGCCAGAAACTGGCTCCAGTGTTGGAAAGCCAGCCAGTAATTGTGGAAAGAACACTTGTGGGTTTATTTTTTAGTGCCCTGCTGCTCTTTTGGGAGTGTTTGTTAGCTGGCACTTGAAGCTACAAATTTTTTGCAGTGCGCCTGAAAGGGTTTTTGAGCTGCAAGAGGAGAGCTTTGTAAGTCATGGATGGGAGCTGGTCGGGGGAGACAGTCTTAATTCTTTGACATAATGTGGAACTGCAGTAGTGAAATCCACATTAAATTAAGATAAATGAGAGAGGAAGGAGTCGTTGGAGGAGTTTGCTGTGTTTAGCACAAGAGAGCCAAATCTGTGTTCCCTTGGTTGTGTCTCAACACCGTGGATGCCTGAAGCTGCCTGGCACGGGGCTATTTCTGCTGAGACTGAGTTGAAATAGGAGTGTTCACGGGATGACATTGAACTTTGAATGAAGGCTTTGGCTCTGTCACAATTTTTTTCTGCACTGAGAGGAGGGAGCTGAGGCCTCTGCTGCTTTCTCTGACAATAAACCCCATTTTGAGGTGTACAGGAGAGCACTAAATCTCAACTCCCTGTGAGTTATTTCCTTTGAGCTCTTGATTACACTCTAGCACATGCAACCCCAGTATGATCCAGGATGGATGAAGTTCCATCCATTTCTTGTGAATGCCTCATGGATCTCCAGCAGCTGTGAGCAATTTATTTTGGGTACGATCAGTTAACGTTTTGGTGAAGTGCTTTGAAGATGTACAGCATCCTCAAACACCGAGCTTTGTTTCATTATTATTACTATTTAACATCTCTATGTGGCTGAACTACTGTCAGACATCCTCACTTAATAACATGTTCTGTGTCTGGATCTTTTCTGCGAAGGCAGATTTTTGGCCCAGGAGGTGATGCAGTGATCTAATAGAGTTTGCAGTTATACACTGCCTGTCATCCCAGTCTCCCAATGTGCTTTACAGGCACCACTTAATTCTCACCATTTGGTAGGGCAGGCTGGCAATCCATCATCTGGGATTCCATGGTACCTGTGCAGAGGCTGAGGGGGAAAGGGTGACCTTTGTGAGGTGAAAGAGGAAGGAATTAGACCCAGATTCCCCAGAACCTGCTCTCCCTATCTGTGAGGTGAAACAGGAAGGAGTTAGACCCAGATTCCCCAGAACCTGCTCTCACCATCTGTGAGGTGAAACAGGAAGGAATTAGACCCAGATTCCCCAAACCTGCTCTCCCCACTGCAGTTCCAGTGCCCTTTCACTGCATCCATACCATGGCCTCATAGGAACCTCTCCCACTCCTTAAAAAGGGATCTGGCAACTGCTGTCTTTTTAGATATTCTTATTTTGGGTCAAAAAGCCCAGAGTTGGAGTTTGCTGCCATGCATATAGCTTGTGCACTGCAGAAGTTGAAATCCAAAGAAGCAGGAGACATCCAGGGTAAGCAGGAATGAGTGACTCCTGAGGCAATGTGAAGTTTGCAGTGAAGTTTCTGCCATCGAGGGATGGGCTGTTGTCTTTGCTTTCTCTTCTTGTAATGCCACCTGGAGACCAGGCGTTAATTGTGTTATTTAATTCCATTTCTGGCCAGCAGGATTGCTGGCAGAGCTCTCCAAGGAGCTGCTGTTTGGGATGCTGTGGGAAACCAGTCTGACCAGAGGCCTCCCAGCAGCCTAAATCCCCCTCCTGGGAGTGGGGCAGGGACTGAGCCAGTCCCTCTGTGTCAGAGCAGGGCAGCTTTCCTGCTCTGTCCAAACTGATGGCTGTCATTTCCCCCGTTTTCACCAGAAAAATCTAAAAAATCCATTTAAAACTGAGGATGTGATATGAGGAGATGGAGCTGTGGAACTCCACCACGTCTTGGACATGATGAACATCTAGCCTAGAAGAATTGGAAAGCAATTCCTCCCCTCCATGCATCCCCCAACCCCCCCAGGGACAGCAATAACGTGGAAATAAAATAAATGAGCTGGCTCTGCTATTCTGACAAATAAAGAGCAGCTCTTCACGAAGGGCCCCGGTGTTGTTCTCCCTGCCAAGAGTCATTTAAACGGCGTCGTTTGTGACTTATCTCCGCTGACGGGGAGAGACCCCACGGGTCACTGCTGTGCTGAACATCTGTCTGCAGCTCCAGCTGTTTGCACCCTACGTGGGGAACTCCTTCCCTCAGCCCCACGCTGGGACATGGGATTTACAGCTCAGGGATTGCTCTGGAAAAGTTTGGGGTGACTGACAGCCCGAGCAGGGACAATCCCTCCTGCTTTCTCACAGCTTTATAAACACCCTGCTCCTCCCGGGGCCAGCTTTTCCTGATAACCAGGCAGCCACGAGGGGTGAAAGGTGCCCTCAAGAGCTCTCAGGGGGATTGGGAATTGGGCTGGAGATCCCGAGAGCCTCGGAGCCTCTGAACCACTGGCAGCCGATTTATCTTCCTAACGTGCTCGCTGAGAAAACAGTGTTATCTGCATCTTAAAGCAGGGAATAAAGAGACTGTTCCTGCCCTCACGTCTCCTTGGTCCCAGTGTCTCCAGCTGGTGCTTTACTGGGGTCTGAATTGCTCTTAAATGTCCCCTTGCTCCCTGTATCACCGGGTCCAGGGACTGGGGAGGGATTATTCCAGGTGACTGAACACGGCCCTTAATGACTGCCACCAAAGTGCAGCCCAGGGAAGGGATGCAAAGCATTTTAACCCCTGTAAAAGTCCATACACAAGCCTTGTGGTGTAAAATCTGCAAGTTTGCCAGCTGAGGCTGCCCAGGCTCCCTGTCTGTGCCAGGTTTGTGTGTGGAGCTGTCCTGTGCAGGATCATCTCTGCCCAGCGAGTTGAGGTTCAGGATTGGCAACCTGATAAAAGAAACCAGCCAAAAATTTGCCTGGAATTCTAAAGTCTGGTTAGGGGCTGTTAAATTTGAAACCAATCAAGCCAAACTTTGAAAGCCATTTACTTTCTGAACTCTTCTTTGCTTGCTTGTTCAAATACTGGGAGGGAAGCCAGCTCTGGAAATGAAGTCACTTTTGAAAATGGCTTCTCTCCCCAGAAGGAGGGTCTGAAAATTCCCATTGTAATTTAAAGTCATTTTCCCCCCTCCTCTACCTCCCCAAAAAATGTTATGAACTTGGCTTCTGAATCAGCCCCTCCCTTATGTCCTCAAATTAAAAAGAGTGGGGGGGGAAAAAAAAAAAAGACACTGGCACTGCAGAACGTTTTTTATGACACCCATTTTATTGCATAGGATTCAGCCCATTGACAGGCTATAAAAGTTTATTGGAAGCAGATACAGCCCGTCAATGGGCTGACCAGTGCCCCTGGCTGGGATTCATCCCCAGGCTGCTGGAGAAGGGATGTGGGTTTGTGGCATTTTCTGCACTTTGGCTGGGTCACCCCTGGGGAGAATTCCCTGCAGGGAAATGCCCGCTGGGAACCACCAGGGCTGGCACAGGGGTGAGGCAGCTCTCACAGGGCTGTGGTGCTGACAGGCTCTGTGGTGAATCTTTGGGGTGAGACACATGGTTGAGGTTATTCGTGCAAGGAGGTCTTTCCCTGGCAGCTGGATTGCACTTGGATAAAATTCCCATGAATGCAAGGGCAGCTACGGATGCATCATCAGGGTGTGAGGTGTGTGAGGTCCTCTTCTGCAGAAGAGGAGCATCCATCTCACTTTTTCACCAGAAAATGTACAAACTAATGTCATGCTGTTACTTGGGACTCTTGTGACCTTAGAAAGGGAGACTTTTCTTAGGAAAATGGCTCTTGATTTCAAAGGAAAGCTGTTATTCATTTCTGTGTGCTTTTGCAGGAAACCTGGCCCACCGGTGTCACGAGTTTAATGTGCCTTGTATGTGCAAAATACAAGATGCAAAATACAAAATTTAATGTGCCTTGTATGTACAAAAGTCTTGGAAGCGTTGGGGACTGCCCACCTAATGTGCTGCCTCGTCCCTCAGGGGCTTTGGAGTTTATCCTAGCAGTCCTCGATGATTTAGGTTGATCCACCTTGTGTACAACAGGGCCAAATTTTGCCTTTACCTGCACTCCTGTGCCTGTTCCCTGCTTTGTGGTGAGCTGCTGCAACAGAGTTTGTCCAAAACAGAGTGAGATCCTTAGCAGGGGGCAGGGTGCCAGATCTGCTGTGTTCCCAGGGCAATGAACTCGAATAACTCTTTCCCTCTGAGACACTCAGAGACCCTCAGCAGGACAGGGCCATGTCCCCCTGCCAGACCCCTCACCTTGTTGGCCTGTGCCAGCTTGGCTGTACTGTCAGGAATCATTTTCTGGGGGAGCAGCATTAGGTAAAGCCCTGTTTTTGTATCCACAACAGTGTTGCATCAAGGTTGCCGCGTGTCATTTCATCACTCTGGCAAACGACAAGCTCGGGGCTTGGAGTGTGGAACCTTATTTTTTAATAAAGGAAAAATCTTTGCACTTTTTATTCTGCATCTGTCAGCGATCTCACTTGGCTCGGCCCTGGAGGAGTTCAGCTGGCCCTCGTGTTAAGGAAAACCAACAAATTAGTACAGATGTTTTTCTGAGAGCTACGGGGATCAGGGATCAGTGATTTAATACTGCCTGATATTTGATAGGGGACGCCCAGGGAATATGTGCTGGAAACCAGGAAGTAATATTACTTGAAATCAAAATATAAATATGTTCCTAAAGGTTTAGGTAATTTTTTGCAATTTCCCCTCGCACAGTTTTAAATGAGGTCTCTCCTTCTCCTCCTGTTCTTCTTGCACTTGTTCATGTAGGAGCTGGATTCAAAAAGCCAGGGAGTAAAATGGAGGCTTTCTGGGGGGGTGGGTTGTAGAATTGTGGAATCCCAGAATGGTTTGTGTTAGAAATTACCTTCAAGGTCATCTTGTTCCACCCCCTGCCATAGGCAGGGACATCTTCCACTGTCCCAGGCTGCTCCAAGCCCCATCCAACCTGGCCTTGAGCACTTCCAGGGATTCAGCGACAGCCACAGCTGCTGTGCCAGGGCCTCACCTCCCTCACAGGGAAGAATTTCATCCCAGAATACCATCTAACCCTGCCCTCTGGCAGTGGGAAGCCATTCCCTGTGTCCTGTCCCTCCATCCCTTGTCCCCAGTCCCTCTCCAGCTCTCCTGGAGCCCCTTTAGGCCCTTCTCCTCTCCAGGTGAGCATCCCCAGCCTGGCTCCAGAGCAGAGGGGCTCTGGCCCTGGACTATCTCCATGATCTCCTCTGGACTGGCTCCAGCAAGTCCACATCTTTTTGTAGGCTTTAGCTCTGCTGAGGAGCACTCATTTACAAGCAGATATTTTGGGAGGGAAGTAGCCTGCAGCACCAGAGGTGGAATTTTGCCTCTGGAAGGCCTTCAGCCTTCAGGATCCACCATTCACTGTGCCCTCTCTGCTTCTTCCAACCCTGAGAACTCATGAGAATCAGGATATTCCATGATCCTGTAACTGTGAATTGAGTTGGACCCACAAGGATCAATTCCAACTCCTGGCCTTCAGCTTAAAGTTCCTGCCAAGACACATCTTTAGGAAGGGAGATGGGAAGTCACAGTGGCACCTCTCTTCTTGTTGACGTGCCAACAAGTTTTTTTTCTGAGGGCTTTAGGGCATTACTTGGTTCCTGATGGTCCAGAAGGCCACAAGTCTGTTGTCTTTCAGCATTTTATATTCATGCATGTATATAACGTGTGAAACCAAGCATAGAAAGGGAAGGTCAAGTCATTTTCCACATGTTCTGAATTTAGGTGACATCTCTGAGTAGACTTATCATGACCATAAGCAGTATCTGCAATTCTTCCTAGTGGTTCTGGACACTTAGGACCTCCTGGTGTGTCATTGATGCATTAAGTTTCAGCTTTTCTATTTTTTCGGACTCTGTGCTGTTTTAATATGTAGTTCTGGGTTTCATATTAAGGGTTGGTGAGCTCTCTGCACAGGGTGGGGAGACAAAACAATTGCTTTCTAGCTGGGGACCAAGGACAAATTTTAGGCCCAAGAGTGAAAACAACAGTGAAGAAAAGAGAAAGAACAAAGAGGATGGAGCTTCACAACCTGAGGCTGTAATTGCTCAATTAACTCCAATGTGCAAATGGACCAGAGCTGATAAAAGTGTGAGGCCTCGTGCCCGGGATCCATTTTGGGCCCATTGCTGGATTGCTTGGGTGCAGCCCCAAGGGGTTCCTGCACTGCCCAAGCTGGATCCTTTCAATAAATCCCTTTTTATTCTTTTACTCTGCCTGGTCTCTGTTTCCAGGCTAGCCTTTCCAGGCAACATCATGCTGGTGAGTCTTTGCCTGCCACATCTCCTCCACGGGGTTTTTGTGTTGCTCAACGGCTTCACCACTGCTGGGTTGGGTTTGCTGGTACCTAAACAACTCACAGCATGAGAATTTATTCACACCCTCCAAAAACCACAAGATATGGAAAAATTCATGTTATTCTTGACTCTCAGAAACATAGCAGTGACTGAGATGAAGTCATAAGGGCTCTGCAATGACCATCAGGGGGATTTTGAAATAATTCCCAGGCCCTCTCTCTGTCCCTGGAATGCCCAGGATACCCCAGCTGTCTGGCAGAGGGGAGTGCATTGCTCAGTACTGGCAATTTTGGAGTGAAAAGTGACTTTTCTGCTCAACTTGCTGCTGCCCCAGGTGGAGCTGGCAGGGCCTCAGAAGCAGACACAAGGTGACAGGGTTGTGGCTGAAGACTTTTGGGGTGGAAAACTGGCTGGCTCGTGAAGGTCACACCAAAGCTGACCTCCCAGGCTGCTGCTGGGCTGTGGGCAGGGCAGTGATGCTGCTGGAGCTGAGGTGCATCCTCTGGGCAATATGGAACTCGGCAGCATGAGGAAGTTTGGCTGCTCAAAACCCATTGCTTCATTCAGGAAGATGACACAACCAGCAACTCTTTCCCCTCACATTTCCCTTCTTGCCCCTGGGCAGGCACCCAAACCCTTCCTGATGTGTAATGGATTTACTGGTCCCTCACCAGTGGGATGTTGTTCTGTCCTGGTTCTCGTTGCTGTTTCAGAGTGTCACAGCCTTTGGTGTGTGCCTGGAAACATCGCCAGTGTTCATCCTTGTGCTACAGCTCATGGATTTGGGCTCAAATAAATGAACTTTTTATCAATGTCATGTCGAGGTGTTACTGAAAACAAAACTAATTAGAAGCCAATGGGCTTCTTGGTCATGGAAGTGTTGCACCAAGGAAGTGCAGAGCAGGGAGTGACAATGTCCTGCCCTTCTCACCAGGGAAATTCCTGCTGTGGCTGTTCCTTTCCCTCTGCTTCTCCAGTTGTGCTTTCCTGCAGCACACGGAGACTCAAGGGTCTCTTGCCCATCTTACCCCAGGATTTCTTGGCTTGCTGGGATTCTGTAACTCTTTTGGTAGTCCTTCTGCAGGGATAGGAAGGCTGAGGTTTTTGTAAGGCCTCAGCTGGCTTTAAATTGTATAAACTTCGTACTCTTTTTACATCCAGCCTGCAAACTTAAGGAACATATTCAACTCCGAAACAATTTCTCAACTTAGTGACAAATCTGCTTCCTATAAACCCAAGCTGTTGGCATTTGCTCTTACGCTCCTTTAATGCTTTATTAATGAAGTTCTTTTACAGCTGTTCCATTATTTCACCTGGGATAAGAGTCAGGGTCACAGGTGGATAATTATATGGGTCATCCTGTTTCTATCCTCTTAAAACTCTGGCAAAACATAAGCTTTCTTCCAGGCCTCAGTGTTCCAAAGACTTATTAAAAGTCAACATTAACAATCCAGAGCACTCTCTGGCCAGGTCCCTTTTAAATACGAGTTCTCTGTGCTTGCTGATTTCAAAAGACCTCATTTACTAGCTGTGGCTTAACATCCTCCTTAGTTACTGTTGGATTAGGAGCTATTTCATCATTGCGTGACACAAACAAATCCCATGGCTTCCTCTCAAATCCCAAATGGCTGGAGTACCTTGGAGCTGTGGAAAAACCCCTGCTCTCCCTGGCTGAGTTGATTGTACTCCTTTTGTCGAGTCGATACCATTGTTAGGGGGGTTTGTTCCTCCAGAGTTATCTCAGGTGTTTGTCCCAAAGGGAATGGTGCAGAAATTTGCTCTTTCCAGGCAGGGAGATCATCACCGTGGGGTGAGGAACTGCACGTGGCACAAAAAATCAGACCAGGGCAGGGAGAAAAGGAAAAAGGGGCAAGGAAATTTTTTGTGATGGAGGTTGTCCTAGTGAGAGGGTAGAGAGTACATTCATGTCCAGACTCAGAAATGAGGGAATCCCAGAATGGTCTGGGTTCTAAGGGACCTTAAAACCCACCTTGTCCCACCTCTGCCACAGGCAGGGACACCTCCCACTGTCCCAGGGGGCTCTGAGCCCCGTCCAGCCTGGCCTTGGACACTGCCAGGGATCCAGGGGCAGCCACAGCTGCTCTGGGCACCCTGTGCCAGGGCCTGCCCACCCTCCCAGGGAACAATTCCTGCCCTATATCCCATCTAAACCTCTTTCAGTTTAAAGCCTTTGTCCTGTGTTCTATAGAAACATCCCAGAGGAAACCTCTGGGACATGTCAGGGTGGGATAGGGGCCATGTGCGTGGTCCTTGGAGAAAGAGCTCTTGGATCACAGCAGGATGATGTAGGGTGAAAGAAGAAAGTGGGAAAAGGCCTTCTGGGTTGGCACTGAAGGGACATCCATGGCATTACTGGCACACAAACACATAAAGGGGTAAGCAGAGAGCAAACCAGACCTAGCTGGGCTCTCCTGAAGACTCTGCTTGGAGAGATACTTCTAACATGGAAATAAAAGGGTGAGAAGGGGAGCAAAGGAGCAGTGGTTTAGCAGTGAGCCAGGGAGGCAGGAGTAGAAGAGGCCAAGTGGAAGTCATCTTTTGGTTGGTGCCACATGGATGCAGGAGCTTGGATAAGCCCTGGAAGAACTGGCACTGCACATCTGAAACAGGAATTCTGCCCAGGCCAGGCTGGGAAGGGTTGCAGAAGTGGAAGGCAGGAAACCCTTGACCACAGACAGGGAGTGGGCAAAGTGGTACAATGTGGGTGTTGAGGTCTCTCTTATTACTGGACAACTCAATGTTTCCTGCTTGAAAGGGGAAGTAGAAGATGAACTGATGTGTGATGGTGTCTGGCCAAAGTGGTGAGCAGGATGAGTGCTCAGTACGTAGGTGGTTGTTTAAAGATGAGCTTTGTTTTGGAAAAGTATCATGGAGAAACAGCTGCTGGATCACTTCTGCTTCTGCTTTATCACAGTTGTGCTCTGCATCTCTGGAAATAAAGTGCCTTATACGATGTGGGAGATTTTTTTTGCTCCTGTTGGTGGGTGAGAAGCAGTTGAGCACAGAATGGGAACTCAATAACCATCAGCAATAAGCAGAGGTGGCTCCCACCTTCCTATTATTATGCTTTTCTCTGCCTCAGACAGTTTGAAATTAGCCTGTGTGCCAATTCTGTGTTCCTGCAGACCTATACAAAGCTTTTAAGCTTTATATTGCAAAAGGTGAGCTGTTCAGAAATAAAAAATTTGCAAAGCTTCCATGCATGCTTCTCTTGGCTTTCCTGATCCCACATCAATTGAATATGTGCTGCCTCAGGGTTTAGCCCATTTAATTGATCCATAATTAAAAATGTTGGGCAAGTTCAGCATAAATAGTACCCGAATTCCCATCAAACTGCTCTGTGAACACCTTGCAAATAAACATGTGTCAGTGCAAAGAAACTCTACACCTGTGACCTGTGTTACTCGTGATGGCTCCAGATCTCCTTTGAAATGGAATCCTTGAATTATGTCATTTTTTGCCTGGTGTTTACTCAAGTACTTGCTATGACACAGAAGAAAACAAGTCAATGTCAGGGAATAGTGGCTACTTGTGGTGATTTATCCTCAGCCAGATAATTTAATTGCCTTTCCTGCTGGGTAACCAGATATGAGAATGGGGAAGAGTAAACTTGGATGTCTTCAGCTTGCAGGTTGCTGGCACCGTGTTGTGGTCCTTTCCCTGCCCTGGGAAGCACGGTCTGGAGGCTGCTGTGAAAAGGTAGAAGTGAGCAGGACAAAACCTGACACAGAACAGTTGCTGGTGGTTCACTGCCAAAACAGCAAACTTAATAAAGTGAGATTTTGCCAGGCACGGAAAAAAAAAACCAAACTCACTCAAACCCAAAGTGTTTCATAATCCCTGAGGCTGTGGATGATAGGAGAGGGAATACTTGTGTCAGTGCTGCCAGTCAGGGAGGTGTTGCCCGAGGATGGGATTAGCTTTTGAGGTGGCTGTTGCAGTGCAGAGAAACCCCCTCCCTTCTGGGTGGGGAACAAACCCCGGGATGTAATTTGTCATGGATAAAGTTTGCACATAAATCACCAGGTGTATAAATAGAGAAGGAAGAAACGCTGGCCAGGGAAAGCTCTGCCTGGGAGGGTTTGGAGCTGACCTAGGCCTGGATCTCTCATGGTTTTTGTATTGCAAATAAAAAGATAAGTATCGTGCTGGGAAGTGTAAACAAGGCTCTCAAGCCTTCAGGCTCCACATTAACGTGCTGTCAGCTGTCCCTGGGAGGAGCTGGTGGAAGCTGGGATGTCGGGGATTATCTTTAAGTGTTCTGGATGTGCATACTCAGGAGTCAAAGTCAGCAACATGTGCATATTCATCCTCCTTAGACTTCCAAGTATCTCCAGGAGTGATGGAGAATAACAGAGGTGTGCAGTGCCTGTGGCACCTTTTGTCTGTCTGGTGACTCCTCTGGGAGCTTTGAACTGCTAAAGGGGTGGGGAGTCATCAGGCTTTGGAACACAAGCCCTTCCCAAATGGCAAATTGTTCTCAGTGCTGCAAACCCTGAAATGACTCTGACAGTTTAATAGGGAGCAGTCTCCTCTGGGAACCACTCTCTTCCTAAGCCTTCCAGGAGAAAAGGATTCCATTTAACAGGAACAGCAGCTTCTGGGTTAGGATATGGTTAGGTGGGATTTGAGCTCGGAGCAGACATAAGTCATGAAATCACCCAGTAGCACCAGAGCATCAGGACTTGCACATTCTCCAGTTTGCTCCTGATGACTTTGGAGGGCAGATGAGTTGGGAATTGAGCCCCCCACGCCTCACTCTGCCAGTTTGGAGCCTGTGGCAGATGTTGTAAGGGAGGATGTGTGTTCCCTCTGTGCCACCCACCCGCTGTTACTCATGTGGGAGATTTGGCAATGCGGGAATATAACACTCAAATCTGGGATAGGTCACCCTGTTACAAGGATTTGTTATGTTCAAGGAAAGCACCTTTTCTGGAATGTGTTGGGTGTTTCAGCTTTGGTGTAACCACTCAAGTGTCCCCACAGGATTTTAATGATGTGTTGTAGAACAATTTACAGTGTCTTGTGTGCAGAAATTCAGAAGTCTGAGCTGGTAGTTGTCATAAACCAGACTGTGTTGTCAAGAGTCTTAGGGATTTATGTAACTGGAGGATGTGATGATAACATGAGTAGCTGCAGGACTCTTCCCTCTGAAAGATAGCTTTGGTCTCCAAACCTGGATGGTCCCAGAGCTGGGGGAGGTATGGGTGTGGGAATTAGGATGCTGAGCTCCTTCCCAGCACTGCTGCAATCCGTGTGTGACTTGTGGGTGAGCCCCTCTGAGTCACAGGAACCAGTGATAAGGATAATCCTCTGCTCCAGTCCTGTCTGGCTGCTTCATCAGGCTCCAAGCTTTCTGGGAAGGAACATCCTCCATTATTATCATTATTAGCATAATTGTGGTGCCACAGTCACAGACTTTGTCATCTATTCCTGTGTTTCGCTGAACTATAATGGAACAACCAAATTTTTGGTAATGTGCAACTCTAACCTGAGCTGAAATGGGGAGCCAGGCTTTTATTGTGCTCCATAGCAACTGATCCTTGGGTCTCCTCAGGTACTTCTGACTGCAGAAGGGGGTGGAAGATGCTGGTTTACCTTCAGATCTAGTTGGGTGGTGATTGCTGGGGAAGTCAGCTGAGATTTATGTCTTTACACCTCACGTGGGTTCAGGCAGGTTCCACTGACCATAATTTCTCAGCTGACCCCAGACTGACCCATAGGTGTTCCCGATGGGTTTTGGAGCTTTTTTGGGTTTTCCAGCTGTTTTAGAAGACCACAAATGCCTGGTGGTGTTGGAGGCAGGATGGGGCAGGATGTTCCAGCACACAGGAGCAGCGTTTCCCTGGAGGGAGCAGAGCAGTGAATATCCCTGAGTGTAACTGAGAGCAAAGAGCAGCTCACCAAGGAGAGGCTGTGCTCTGCAGGGTGCCAACATCCCTGTGCTCCTTATCAAAAATGAAAGCAAACAACAAATTAAACCCGATTATGTTCGTTTCCCAGGCCTTTGTTTATACAGGGGATTAAGCTTGGCTCAGCTGTTGGGATTTGGCAAGGGACAGAGCACAGTTCTAGCTGAACCCAGCTCTGCTCTGCAGCCAGGAGGAATTGCTGCCCAGAGAGAGAGGACTCCAAACCAGCAGTTAGTGAAGCCGATGGATTTTTATGTAGGCAAGGACATCTGGGGTGTCTGCATGCTGTAGACTGGAAAAAAAAAAAAGTGTTTGTTTTTTTTTTTATTTATTTTCCTTATCCTTAAGAGCTCTGCAGGTGTTTGGGGCTGAAGCACCTCATCATTTCACAGAATATTCTGAGTTGGAAGGGACCCACAAGGATCATTGAGCTCCTGAGTGGCATCCCTTGGCACTGTCAGCTGAGGAACTTCCTTGGCCGTGAGGGTGGCACAGGGGTCAGATGCTGGGCAAGGTTTGTTGGGGGGATGGAGGAAGGGGTCAGGAAGCTCAAATGGAAGATCTGAATGGTCAAAATGGACTTGTTGATAATATGGATGTTTTCTATATGAAACTTCAAAGCGCTGCTTTTAACTGAAAATCCAAGAACTAAATTAGAGGAGTTATGCCATATGGAAAGAAATAAGTCTGAACTTTTTTTGGGGAGGGGATAACTTTCTGATAAATCCCACAAACTAAGATTTCTTCTATCAGCAGCATATATGAACTCTTTCACTAAAATTGGAAGACCCCCTCCAAGGGGGTTCAAAGGGAAGGAGCCTCATCTCCGCTGCCTCTGCAGATCTATTTGCCTCAAATGCACTTGTTAAAAAACACAAAAATATCTCGAGGAATGCTGCCTTTAAAAACAAGTTATTCAACCTGGGAACTGCATTTTGGAGGCTGGTATTGAAGCAGATGCCAAGTTTCCCTCAGTGCTCTCCATCCAAACTCTGTGTTTAATTTTACAGATTTTCTAGAGCACCAGGGAGAAGACCATAGGGAGATACTGCAAGAATTTCATCCTTAGCATCCAAATGCCTTATTCCTAAAAGTAGCTGGATTGCTAATGCTGGTTTATGTGTGATTATTATTTATGTTTGATTACATGTGATTAATTCATCAGGAAATTTAGTGATAGGACAGGGACTAACGGGTTCAGACTAAAAGAGGATAAATTTATGTTAGGTATTGAGAAGAAATTCTTGGCTGTGAGGCTGTTGAGGCCCTGGCACAGGGTGTCCAGAGCAGCTGTGGCTGCCCCTGGATCCCTGGAAATGTCCAAGGCCAGGCTGGAAGAGGCTTGAAGCACCCTGGGATGATGGAAAGTGTCCCTGCCCATGGCAGGGAGGGAGTGGAATGAAATGACCTTTAAGGTCCCCTCTTACCCAAACCCTTCTGGGATTCTGTGAGTATCACAGGTAATCAAAAATTCTTCATCTTCCAGTGCTGAAATATCTCAGCAGCATCATCGTGCTGAATGTTGTCACCAAAGCATTTGCAAATAGCTTTTCTAGTCACATATTTGCAGCTGAAGCCCATCTGTTAGTTAAATGTGCTGATGAAAGGCGAACAAAAGAGAATTTCTGTGGTTGGATGCACAGGCAGGACCTTGCTGCTGAGGTGTCCTGTTTGGAGAAGCTCTGTGTTAGCTGGAGGCAGGTTTTGGGGTGTACTGTAAACTCAACCCCTGGCCTGTGTTTGCTTTTGTTAGAGCCAAACAGATGGGCTGTGCAACAAAAATCAATCCTTGTGCTTCCTGAAGAGCTGAGGTGAAGCTGTTACATCCTGGATCCACCTGGATTCTGGATCCCCATTCCTGGCAGTGTCCAAGGCCAGGCTGGACAGGGCTTGGGGCAGCCTGGGATGGTGGAAGGTGTCCTTGCCCGTGGCAGGGGTGGAACTGGGTGATCTTTGAGGTCCCTTCCTACCCAAACCGCTGTTGATCCTATTCCATGATCCCAGGTGCACTCCAGCTCTGGGCCTTTGCCAAAGGCACTGCCTGCTGTTTGCTGCTTCTCCTGCCCCCTCCTCCTTCCAGCCACTGCAGTTTGTATTTCCCCTTTTATTGCCTTTGGCTCTGTCACGATGGGCGGTGCAGTATTTTTGTTCTTCACTTAATAATCTCTTGGCGGCTGCTGGACATCATTTCTCATTGTATTGGTGGAGGATTAGCTGAGATGATGGGAGATATTTCCTGCTTTAGCCAGCGGGATGGGCTTTGCAGAGCTTGTGCCTTCTTTTCACATGGTGTAATGCTTTGTTTGGGAATGTGCAAAGGCAGCTCGGCCATGGGAAGACAGCGCAGCCCCTGAAGCACCATCACTTTTATTTGTGGAAAGAAGCCATGGAACAGGCAAAATTACTGGTATTCCCAGGCTGGACAGACCTCAGGGCTGGGAGTTGAGGTCACTGGTGTCTGCTCATGCCTCTGCATGTGTTTGGGCATAAATAGATTCCATCTATTTATCCCAAACTTGTGTTTATCAAATCATAAAATCACAGAATAGGTTGGAAAGGACATTAAAGATTAGTTTGTTCCAACTTCCTGCCACGGGCAGAAACACTTTCCACTAGGCCAGGCTGCTCTAATCCCAGTCCAACTTGGCCTTGAACACCTCCAGGGATGAGGAGTCCATTTAGTTGCAGGTTTTCCTTTGGAAAGGGTTGGTGAACTTGGATGGTCCTGGTACCATCTGCTTCATACCTGCAGTTGTTGAGTAAAGGGATGTGCAGGGTTTCTTTCTGGAAGTCTGGGAGAGGCTGTGGCTGATGAAGGAGCAGAGGGAATGTTGCCATCAGCGTGAGTGCAGAAGTGTGTTTGCAACCACCTCTGCAGGGCAACAGCAAACAAGCCTTTCTGCAAAAACAAAGCAATCCTGGAAAAAGGTTGAATTTCTGGGAAAGTGATTGGGGAAGGGTGGGTCTGGGTCCTGGTGACGGTATGAGGATGTTATCTGGCATCACTCAGTAACCACAGCCCCTCTCAGGTTACTGTTTACTGGCCCAGACGGGATCTCCAGGGGAAGTTGTTTCTCTTGCAGGAGCTCCTCAACTCCCAGGACCAAGCCTTGTGCTTGCTCTCTCATCCAGCTGCAAGGCTTCAGTGACTCTTGAAAACCCCCGAGGCTCTGTCTCCCCTCTGCTGTGTGTTATCAGAACACGAGGTAGTCTCCCTGCCCCAGTCTGGGCCTGGATTTCTGTCTGCCAGCACTTCCGTGGCTCGGCCAGGACAGTTCTTGGCTGCTGAGATCAGATGCCCAGTGGGGCTTGTGTGACTGGAGAGAGGTTTAATGTTACACTGGAGGCTGTAAGTGGAGACAATCTTAAGACAGAAAAAAAGGACTCTCCCGGTTCCAAGGCGATTTGGTTTTCTTGTAATAATA
Source organism: Phainopepla nitens (assembly GCA_013400175.1). Lineage (NCBI taxonomy): Eukaryota > Metazoa > Chordata > Aves > Passeriformes > Bombycillidae > Phainopepla > Phainopepla nitens. The sequence continues at coordinate 109,782 of VXBQ01001639.1, read as the reverse complement.
AGTGATAGGTGTGGGGGGAGGGATTGGCCGTGACATGATCCCTCTGCAGTGCTTTGCAAAGACAAGGGCTGCAACCTTCCTGCCAATTCCGAGTGTGGGATGTGGTACCACATGCTGAAATACCAGACAGCTCAAGAGTGGAGGAAGGAAGTTAATGGTTTCTGGGAGAAGTAGGGGATAAAAATGCCCCACATTCCTTGTTGTTTGTAGTTTGTGCTGATTTAGTCCCTTGGTATCAAGTGCCTGAGATCAGCTGCTCCAGTGAACGTGCCTGGGGTTTTACTGGAATGCAGTGCTATTGATGCCTGAAAGTTTAGCTTTTATATTTTTCAGATTCTGTACTGGTTTAGTGTGCAGTTCTGGGCTTCATATTAAGGGTTGGTGAGCTCTCTGCACAGAGCAGGGAGAAAAAACAATTCCTTTCCAGCTGGGAACCAAGGACAACTGATGTAAATTTTATGCCCAAGAGTGGAAACAACAGTGAAGGAAGAGAGGGAACAAGGAGGATGGAGCTTCATCACCTGGAGCTGGAATTGGACAATTCACTCCAATCTGCTGATGGACCCAAACCTATCAAAGTGTGAGGCCTCGTGCCTGGATCCATTTTGTGCCCATTTGTGGGTTTGACTTGGGTGCAGCCCCAAGGGGTTCCTGCACTGCCCAAGCTGGATCCTTTCAATAAATCCCTTTTATCCTTTTATTCTACCCAGTCTCTGTTTCCAGGTCAGCTTTTCCAGGCATCACTATGGAATTGGCACTTCAGCTATCCCAGGAGAACAACTTTAAGAAAGCCCTAATTTCTTTTTGTGGCAGCTTTGCTTTCTTCTACTTTCATTTTTGTAAGGAGCAACCACAGGCTCCATAACTTTACTCACAGGAGTCGTTTGATTTTCAGTTACTGAATGTGGGAACTTCTAAACCAGTCATGTGTTTAAACCAAACATGACACAGTGATGTGACTCCTAAAGAATACAAAGGGAGAATCTCTTGTCAAACTCTCCTGGCTTGCTGCTCACATCCAGTGGCAGCCTCTGGTCTGAGTCTTGAGTGCTTTATCCCTTAACTGCCTGAAATATTAAAAATGGGACTTAATGCCTTGCTCACAATGGGTTGGTGGAAAAGCAGGGCCCAGAAAAAGCAATTTTTCATGAATGATAACCAGCAGAACCTGCCTCTCCTGCACATCTGCCTCCAAGGGGTCTCCACAGAGCCCTCCAAGCCCAACGTGGAGCTGGTGGGACCTCCCAGCAACCTGAAAGAAGGTAAAGAAACAAAGAGAGGGGGATTCTTCCCAGCAGCCAGAACAGTGAGCAGCTCCCACTGCCTCCCTTCAGACAAGGTTTGTGTATCAGAGCTGGGTTTTTGGACATCTGGCCTGGGCTAGGTGTTTATAGCTGAGCCAAGGGAGGAAGAGGTGGCTGAAGAAGTGATCAAGCTCCTCAGCCAAAGTCTGGCAGACCACGCTTGACGTGGACACTGAGCAGCAGAGACACCGTGAAGGCTCTCTCATCTCTCAGAGAGTAATTAATAATTTGTCTCTGAGAAATACTGCAAGGGAAATAGCTTGGGGAAGGAAACAGGAGCTAAACTGTTCTCCAAAGCTCCTACTGACACTTTTAATCAGTGCTGCTCTGTCTCCCAGTGACAGTTTTTGAGAGACTACTGATCGCTCTTCATGCTGGTCCTAAAATCAGCTCTATTAGGAGTTAGAAATACCAGCACTCTTCCAAAGAAGCTTATTTTTATTATATTCCCAGCCTAATACTGGAAACCAAAGAGCTTTAGAATAGAACTGGCTGCAACTCCAGCATTTCCCTTGAAAGAAAGTAAGTTATGGGAAAAATCCCTTTTTTGACAGCCTTCCACAAAAAAAACCCCTAATTTTCCCACAGGAAACTTGCAAGTTGTGGGTAAGTGGGTTTTTTTCCTCACTTTTTTGCTGCCTCTAAGTTTTTCCAGCTTGAGCTTGATGTTTCCAAGTGTTACTCTTGTTGTGAGCTGGCAGAAGTTGCACAAGGGCAGTGACGGGTGAGGCTTTTCCTCTCTGCCCGGAAGAAGAAGATGGAAATCCACCATTAAAAAATGCAATTTTGAACCACAGTGAGCTTTCTACAACGTTTTGGTTTTTTTCCTGAGGTTCTCTAGGTGGCAACAACTGGCCCCTCAAAGGCTGAGGTGACTCACAGAGGCTGTGTGGTGGTACCTGGGGGAATATTTAACGTTGGTCAGCTCGGTACTGCAGTGGGTGTGCTTCCTGAGGCTGAGGTTCCTGGGAATGGGTCCTCAGCACAATGGGAACATGCAGGTGCTCTCCCAGTGATCCAAAGGAATAGAACAGGTGGACAAGGCATTAAACTTATTTATTAATGAACCTTTTTATTAAACAACCTTTTGCTCTATCTCCGTCTGCCATCAGGCAGTGTCAGAGCATCAAGAAAGAGAAGATTGCTCTGGAAAGAAGTTGCCAATCCTGCAGTCACCCTGATCTGCAGCCTCTCTTGTTTGGGTGAGAAGATTTAAGCAAATAAAGCTGTTTTCTCATCTCCAAGGCTTTGGACATGCACTAGGAGGGGTGACAGAGAACAAAGGTCCCAACAGCAAGAGCATCTCAGTGTTGGGTTTGGCAAACAAACAGATCGAGGATCCCTCGCATATAGAATGTTAACAATGTTTGAATTTCTGTGGGGTTTTTACTATTATTATTTTAGCTGCCAAGAGTTCCTTGCCAGCTTTCTCTGTTTTGGTTATTTTTAATCCTTGCTTGTTTGCCTCTCTGTCCCAGCCTTCTCAGGCTTTTATGACTGCAACCCTAACCCCCCGTGCCCTGCAAACACATGCTGCAAGACTTCGCTCACGTGAGGCGGCTTTGATGTCAAAATCAAGTTAAGTATGTGCTTTAGTGTTTATAAGATCGGGTCCTCAGTTTCTTAACCCTTGCCCAAGAAGTTTAGTTTACCATAGCTTTCCCAATAAATCCCTGTCTGCTTCATTTCGGAGAACAGCTCTGTGTTTTTCCCCACCTCTGTTGAGAGACACTACAGATGTGTGATACTTGGCACTGGGGTCTTTTTTTTTCCCCCCCTTTGTTTTTGCTTATGACTTTGTCTCTGGGCCTCCAGTATCATGTTTTCCCTCCTCTATGGCTCTGAATAATCAATTTGGAAAGCCAGGAAATAAATCAAAGGTTCAGATAGTAATGTAGAAAGAACGAAGGGAAAAGCAGACATATGGATTTCATCACCAATGGAGAATAACATGTATAATAATAACAACAGAGTGTAAATGAGTGTATGTACTCACAGGAGGCTTTTCCAAAATGATTGTTTTTGTACATGATTGGGGAAGTTATTTTGTGGTCGGAGTTCTTTGGAAGGATTGTACCCTAGCACTGCCTGAACTCTTTCCCAGCCCTATTTTTTACAGCAGTGGGGCAGCAGCAAATCTTTGGTGTGACCAGCTGCACCTTGGGAAGGGTTCAGCAGTTCTGGGGACTTCCCTGGAGAAGACTCGCTCGCGTGCTCAGCAGTGATGGTTTCCATCCCCACGTCCCGTCAGCACCGTGGCCTGGAATTCACTGCCTCTCCCCTAAACAAAATTAATCAAGCGTGCAAGTCCTTCCCTGGCCAAGAAAAATGATGGAGAGAACATTGTCTGAGGGTGTAAAGCAGCCCCAGCTTCGTGTTTGCTTTGAAAGCAGGGGTGCCTGTGCTGGGCCCGTGTGCTGACTGACACGGGGGTGTTGGAGCAGGGACCACTCCAGGTCTGCCCCTGGGACGTGCAGGATTTGTGTTAAAAGCAGCACACAACAGTTTTGTTTGCTTTCCCACAGAACAGGATTCTTCTTTGCTTAGATGTTCTTTCCCTCTGTGATAGAAGTCAAGTACAATGCCATGATCTTGGACAGGGGCCTGGAGGGACAGGACAAGGGGGGATGGTTTCCCAGTGCCAGAGGGCAGAGATACATGAGATTTGGGGAAGAAATTCTTCCCTGTGAGGGTGGTGAGGCCCTGGCACAGGGTGTCCAGAGCAGCTGTGGCTGCCCCTGGATCCCTGGCAGTGCCCAAGGCCAGGCTGGATGGGGCTTGGAGCCACCTGGGACAGTGAAAGGTGTCCCTGCCAATGGCAGGGGTGGAACAAGATGATCTTTAAGGTCCCTTTGAACCCAAACCATTCCAGGATTCTGTCATTAGTCAGAGCTGTCAGCTGGAGCTGCTGTTGCCAATGCTTATTTTGAAGTCAGTGATGCTTTAGCTAAAGGGGATTTGGATTTAAAGTTTCTTCACCCTGCCTCCTTCTCAGTCATCTTCTCCACCACTATCAGTGCACAAATATCTTTCCTTTTCCTCATTTCTCCAGAATTCTGTATTAGCTGATGTGTTTTTACTAGTTGGGTGGTGGGTGTTTAAACCCAGACAGCTTTTTTTAAGAGCTCCTGGGATAAGCCCACAGCCCTTACACCATCAGAGGTGGGAAAACAATCTAAGCCAAGGGTGAGTTGTTCTTCATGTTCCTCATCTGCAGATGGAAAATTAGGATCCAACCCCTGCTGAGGTTTGCTTACCATGTTGGTTACTAATCTCTTCTAGAGGGATTTTGGTTAAATGTTTTTCAGTCCTTGGAAATTCCTGTAGGAAACTGAGGTTTTTCTACTGAAAAATCTTAGGGGAGGCATATGAACGCTTGAGTCTTGATGATTCTTAGGTCAGATATTCTGATTTACAGTCAGAAGCTAATGGAGAACCCTTAAATTTGGTATTTCTGAGTTCTTGCTGCTGTGATGTGGATGTGAAGAAAGTCAGGATCCTGCAAGAGTTGATCAGGTCAGGCAATGAGTTCTCCCCAGCTCATTTCCCATCCCTGGTCTTCCTTTGAGTACAAATCCAGCACCTTTCATCAGCAATAAACATCACACTTTTTTTTACTTTAGTTTAGTTTTGTAAAAAAAAAAAAAAAAAGACACAAAATAAACCCTTCCTGGCAGAATCCACTGGTTGTCCTGTAACTGCATTTCATTGTGAAACAGCTTTTCCTAATCAGAGCTCTGCCCTGTGTGCCATTTCTGGCTGGAATGGGCTGCAAAAAGCTGCCAGTGCCTGCTCTGGGCTGGGCTCTGGACACCATCAGAGCTCAGGGCTTGTGTGACCACCCTCTGGGGCAAGTGGAGGGGTACAAAATTAGAAGGGCAAACACAATTTGAAGTGTAGGTCAGAAGAGTCTGTGAGTTCCAAGCAGAGTCATTTTCAGCCTGAAAAACTGCCTGGTCCTGGCCCTGACTTGCTTTTCAGTGATGCTCTGTATGGATCTGGAAGGCAGGACTGGGCTTGGAGCCTTCATCCCAGGTTTGGGGGCCACCAGTGGTGTTTTCTCTGTTGCCTTTTTCCCAGCCTGGAAATGCAACTCCAGATATTTTTGGCAAGGAGGTAATATAAAAGTGGATCTTTATTTGAAGGCCTTCAGGGGCAGTTATGGAAAGATGTCCACAAAAGCCCACCCCCACAGGGGTGAAGATATTTTTAAAGGTTTTAGGAAATTAGCATGATGGATAAAAAGCACCAATTAGGAGGACAAGTGGTGATCAATTCCCCCCAGGCCAGGCTTCTTCCCTGGAGCCCCCCTCAGCACTGGCTGTACTTTGTCCAGGAAAATGTATCTGCAAGAGTTCTTCTCAACCTTAGCCTGGAAGAACCAAGAGAGCATAGGGGCCTTGTACCCCCTGGGGCTTGAAGTTCTGGAATTTGTTTTGTTCTTCTGCCTAGGGAAAGACCATGAAAAATTACTGAGAAAACTAGCCACTAATACAACAGGTTACAAAACTACAAATATGTGTGCGAGGAACACAGAGAACATAGACAAGAAAAAAAAGCAGAAACCAAAAGGGCATCACTCCCCCACCATGAGGGCAGGTATTGCTCATTAAAAGCCTTTTCAGAACCCTGCAGTGCTGGTGCTCTTGTTAGACCCAAAGGCTTCTTTTCAGCAGAGTTGGGGACGTTCTTGTTGCTGCACTGGGCCTGTTTTGTCAGGTTTTCCAAGTCCAAAGTATTTTGCTGAAGCAAAACTTCTTTCTCAAGACTTTTTCCAGGATGTTGTAGTTCCTGGCACCATAAGATAAAACCATCTGAGGAGTGGAACAGGCGCTCTGGATGCGTTTTAGTGATGACTAAACTCGCATGACTCAGTTCAGCTCGAGCAGAGGGGATCTCACAGAGTTGTAGAATCATGAAATGGTTTGGCTTGGAAAAGGCCTTAAAGATCACCTCATTCCGTTCATTTGCTTTGGACAAACCTTCCACTAGCCCAGGTGTGGGAAATAGAAAAGATATAAATCTATTGTGGGAAATAGAGAAGATAGAAAACTCTCAAAAAGCTACGTAAAAGCAAATCTCAAATGGGAAAAATGCAAGAATGCTGAAGATGCAAAGACAAGAAGCCAGACTGTGCAGAGGTAGGACTTAGAAAATAAAGTAGGCAAGATAATAGAAAAATGTAAGTTTAATAATGAAGCTTTATCTATTATTTTTAAGCTCTTACAAGCAAGCATTGTTCAAGACAAGATACACATGCAACTTTACTAATTAGCTTAAGCACATGCTTGTCAACTTCAACATTATTATATTGGCTAAAAAGTTTTTAAAACGGCCTTGTAACCTAGAGAATTTCAGCTACTATTGTTATGGCAGGAGCTCTGAATATCTTTTATGTCTCACCTTGTAATGATGCTAAAATGAAAGCTCAGAGAGTGCAATCCAACAGCCCCATCCCATTGTCTTTATACATAACAATCCAACACCCAGGCTGCTCCACACCCTGCCCAGCCTGGCCTTGGACACTTCCAGGGATGGGAATCTCCCCTGCTTGGCTTTGACCCTGCAGTGTGAACACAGGAATCAATTCCTGAGGCATGGCTGCGAGGTGGCCCCACCTGGAATGCCTGCCCTGCTGCAAGTCTGGCCTCAGCCCTTGGTTTTGGGTTAAAGAGAGGTTTAAGAGCACCTGGATTGCTCTAGCTCCAGTCTCAGTGGGTTTCTCTTGCAACTCTCCCAGCTTCACCCAATGCCATGTGTGCCAGGCTGCCTTCTGTGGGTGGTGTAGGCTAAGGCTGGATTAGGTGTTTTCTTACAAAAACTGTGTTTTGTCACTGTGCTTTACCCAGAGAGTCCTTTCGAAGTTGCTGAGGGGACGGGGAGGTCAGTTTGGTTTCTGATACAATTAACCATTCTCTCTCTGCTGTGGGAAATCCCATGAGCTTGTTGAATTCCATCACAGAGCAGGAGAACATGGCTGTGCCAAGTGATGTGGACTGTGAAGCTCCTTGTGTTTCACCTGACCTGAAGCAGTTGCTTTCTCTGCTCAGGCAGAATCACCTCTATGATTTTGTGTGGTTGTGTATGGCTTTGGGATTGTGTATGGTTTTGAGACTGTAATTTCACATCACCTGGTGTTCTGTGCATTGAGCTCTCAGCTCCTGTTCAATTACACTGGGTATCTGTTATTCATGAGCTCATGCCTCCCTTTCCCCACTCAGGTGGCAATTAAAGCTGCTCCAACAGCTAATCAGGCCTCTTTGCATGTTATTATGCTTACCCTAATGCCACAGCACCACTAAACCCAGAGCAGAGAAACCCTGAGCCTGCAAACTCACCAAGGCCTCAGTGAGTATCTGCAGCTTTGCAACCCCTACCTCTGCAGACACCAGCACTTGAATATTATGAAAAGCACTTTCATCAGTCTATTCTTCATCATAAAAAACCCCTCCTGGACCCTGGAGCCTGTCTTCCCCTACCTGCAGAAGAAATTTGTCAGAGCAGAGGGTGTTGTGTGGGAAGGAGACTGTTTTGTTGCCATGTGGACTGCAGGGCTGCTTGTTTTGTGATGACAACACGAGCTAAGCGAGACCCTCCTGGGCTTTTCCCGAGCTGCACTGGCACCGTGTTGGTCTGAGGAGTAAAAACATGTGTTTGTGTTTCTGCTCTGCGAATGTGACTCACCAGGAACACGAGGGGAAGATGTTTGTGGTAATGAGGTGTCACTTTTATGCACTTTCTTCTCTGAATACAGCCACATTTTAAGGCTTCTTTGCATGCCTGAGGAGCAGCTGGGCTGAGATTGAGGGAAACCACAGAGATTGGAGTGGTCCAGAGCAAAATTCTGGAAAGCAGCAGGGAGTTGGGAGTCCATGCCTTGATTTAGGCACAGCTTTAGGGATGCAGGAACGTGCCCTGTGCTGGCAATCAGTGGGAGACAGATCCTCTGATATTTTGGAATTCGATCCCTTTGGTCCACTGTGATCTGTTTATGTCAGCAGAGCACTTAGATAGAAGCTATTTAATCTCCCAGAGCTTATGCACATACCTCACAACACTGCAGATGGATTGGATAAGCAAAAAGCAAAAAACCAAACCCAACCAAAAAATAAAAATCAACTCAAGCAAAGTCTCTTTAAGCAGCTCAGAACACACATCCCAGGGGTGCTTTTGACCATCTTGCCAATGCAATATATGTTTTATGGTCCTTTTAAAGTGTGGGTAGAATAATTGAGCTCTGTGCAGTTTGCACTGGGAGCAGGGTTAGTGAATTAACCCTTGCAGCCAGCTCAGGGTCACCTCTCCTCTTTTCCTGAATGTTGGAACTCAGGGCACAGGAAATATTCCTCTGCCTGTCTTGGGGGGTCCTGATCCTCAGGAGAGCTCTGCTTTTAACCTTCCACCATGGAGAGGCTTCCAAGACTTTGGGATTTATTGGGTTCTGTGGATGTGTGAAATAGATAGAAGTGTAGTTTGTCACAGGGTGAAAAACTGAGAGTTTTGGGGTTTTAGCATGGTGGTGGATAGAAGAAAAGATGGAGGATTTGGGGCATTGACTCTGCTGCTCCTTCTCCTCCATCTCCCCCATTTTCTGCAGTGTTGGTGGCACAGAGTGATTGGATAGAACAGTCTCCAATGCAGGTGCTGCATGGACAGCAAATAATTAGTTATTCGTGCTAAAGTAGAAATAGTGTACATTCTGAGAGTTAATTGGATAAATATCTATAAAAGACCTTAAAACCAGTGGTCTGGTGACTTCCAGTGCCTTTCTTCCTCGTGTGGCAGTCTGGTGTGGTGATGAGCTCACTGAAATGCAGATAAGAAATAATAAACAATGAGTCAAGACCAAATACTGGAAATCCCATCTGCCTCATTTAATCCCAGTGCAAAACTGTTGTGGGTTTCCCTATCAGGGAACCCCAATACTAAAGGTCAGATTTCCCATGGCCTTTCAAGGTTCCCAATAAACATTCCTTCTCCAGGGCCTGTAATGGATCTTTCCCAAGCCATGGTTCTAGGGGATGCTTGGGAGAGCTGTCCCAATTCCTGCCTCTCATGCTGGCAGGTCCTGGCTTCTCCCTTGTCCTGACTATGTCCTGGTTGCAAGGCAAGAGGAGAGAGATGATCTCAGCATTGTGAGCTGATCCCAAATTCTTTTTGTCTCCAGTGTGGTTTGGTATCCTTCAATTCCGTAGTGAAATTTTGTGATGAGAGCAAAAATCTATTAATCTTACTTGGAAACTCTGAAATTAGTGAGGATGGAGTGAACTGTGCTCCATGGTACATCTGGTTATTCCCTGAAGCATGAGGAGTGATAAAAAACACGGCATTTTTCTCCTAGCTCGCACATTAATAATGCTGCAATAGTGCATTTATTCCAAAGCTTTGGTAATTACATCTCTTGGACTCTAATCTCAGGTTTTATTATAGGTTTTGATTTGTGAAAGTGGTCACTGCTTTTGGGTGCAGTGCCCCATCCTGGCAGTGTCCAAGGCCAGGTTGGACAGGACTTGGAGCACACTGGGACAGTGGAAGGTGTCCCTGCCCATGGCAGGGGGTGGGATGAGATGACCTTTAAGGTCCTTTCCAACCTAAACCATTCTGTGATCCTTGTGGGTCCCTTCCAGCTCAGGACATTCTGTGATTTCAGAGCAGGTCTGTGAGGGCTCTGATCAGCCCAACCCCAGCTGTCAGCTCTGAGACACAGGCACTGAATGCAGCACGATCGCCAGACCTCCTGTGATTTCACATCCAGCATCCCAACACTGACGTCCCCAAAATGTGCTGGCTGCCTTCTCAGAATACAGGCTGGAAAATCACCTCTGTCTGCCTTGGCTCCTCCTGGAGAGCAAGGAGGAATCCTACCTACCTCATAGCAGAGTTGTGGTCGATAATGTTCGCAAAGTGCTTTTTAATCCCCTGCTGAAAGGTTCTGTGCGAGTGTGAGTTATAATTATTACGTAAACGTGCCTCATATTTTCCTGCCCAAGCCCTCAGCTTGCCACAGAGATGTTTTCCCAGTCTTTATGTGGATGCCATTGGGTTTGTAGCTTCCTGGCTCACTGTAGGACGGCACAGACTTCCAAAAGAGAGAATTAAATTCTTTTCATCAGCTTGGAAAGCCAAAGCAAACCCCAAACCACTTTCAGGAAAGGTTTCCAGGAGGAGAATTGATTATCCATCAGCAGGGAAGAGATGCAACTTCATTAAGGACGGGTGAGTGGCTCCAGTTCCTGCCTGCAGGTGCCCACGTTGGGAGCAGGGCTTGGGCCCGCGGGTCAGCCGGGTCTCCTGGAGGGAGCAGAGACAGCTGAGCAAACACGGGCTCTTCATCGTGTCAGATCAGGCTAAAATAAACCATGAGGTCATGCTGGCATCACCGTGGCACCCTGAGATAATTAAACCACCCCTCGGTCCCCCTGCAGCCCCCAGCCCCAGCTTTGCTTACAGGTGTGTTGTTATTGAGCAGCTGGTGTAACAAATCTCTGCCAGTGCCAAGTATGAAACAGCTCAGGGCTTGTCCAAAACTAACACAGCCGAGCCTGGAGATGGAGTCCAGGGGGTGCAGTTCTCCCTCCTGGAGATGAAAACAAATCATAAAGGTTAAAAGGCAGGATCTGGGGCTGTTGCTGTCTGCAAACTGAGGAATCTCTGTGCCTCTTCCCAGGAGACAAGGAGGTAATAGGTAGCCACGGTGAAGGTTTAAAAATAAAGCTTTTTGCATAGCTATTTGGTGATGTCTCTGGCACTTCTGCTGCCACAAATCCCAGTGTGTTCCCAGCAGGTTTTTAATGCTGGGTGTTTGCAGGCTTTTTATGATGGGTTGGTGAACAGGGAAAATGGGCTTTGGAAGGAATTACTTTGGGGCACTGGAAACCAGGTAACAGACTGTGTTAGGTCCTCAGTCACACTGGCACGGTCCCAATGGAATTAACAAGGTGGGTTTGAAACTGGGAGGACACTTCATGGAGCCCAAGGTGTGTGTGAAGTGATGGGCATCCCAAGAAGCTGGGGCTGCCTCATCCCCTCAGTTTGGGAAGGACTTTGAGAGCCTTGAGCACATCCAGAGGAGGCAGCGAGGCTGGAGAGGGGCTGGGAACACAAACCCTGTGAGGAACCACTGAAGGAACTGGGGCTGTTCACCCTGGAGAAAAGGAGACTCAGGGGGGACCTCAGCACTGTCCACAGCTCCCTGCAGGGTGCCTGTGCTCAGCTGGGACTGGGCTCTTTCTCCAGGAACTGACAGAATGAGGAGACACAGCCTCAAGCTGCACCAAGGGAAATCTAGGTTGGATATTGGGAAGAAGTTCTTCACAGAAAGGGTGCTAAAGTTCTGGAATGGCTGCCTGGGGAGGTGCTGGAGTCACCGTCCCTGGATGTGTTTAAAACAGCCTGGACGTGGCACTGGGTGCCAGGGTTTAGGTGAGGAGTTGGGCACGGGTTGGACTCGATGATCTTGAAGGTCTCTTCCAACCTGGGGATTCTAGGGTTCTGGGATCTCTGGAAGTGCTCAAGGCCAGGATGGATGGGGCTTTGGAACAACCTGGGATAGTGGAAGGTGTCCCAGAGTGAAAGGGGATGAGCTTGAAAGTCCCCCTCCAACCCAGACCATTCTGTGATTCTGTGATTCCCTTCTTGAAGGAGATTATTGTCCTTGTTCTGCCTTCCTGAGGGCCATGCCTCAGTGTGAGAGTGGCTGGGTGATTGTCCCATCAGACAGGATGTGAGCACTGGTGGCCTCCAAAATCTGGCCACAGAGAGCCACTGCTGGCAGTTGGGTTTTTCTGTTGCTCTAAAATGGAGTTTCCACCGAAATGAGGTTTCTCCTGAAATGAGCCATTCCTGAGCCAACAGCAATCCATGTGTGTGGAGCAGGGGTTGTGGCTGACAATAAATGGGAAAGCTGATGCTGAAATTCAATTTGTTCACTTCATGGATGCTGTTGCTTTCATTAATACAGGTATCCAATTCCAGAAATGGATTTCACAGTCCCTGCTGGAGTAGAATTTCCTGTCTTTGGCAGTTTGGGTCACTGTCTCACAACAGTGTGTTTTCTGATATATGCAAAGCTCCTGCAAGGCCCTAAATATTTTGCTTTCAAGGAACCTTTCCCTTGTGATTTTTAAGACACTGAGGGTTTGCTGTGCATTTCTTTCAAATTTTTTCCACTTATTTTGAGCACATCTTTGAGATCCTGTTAAAAGATGAGCTGAGGAAATGCAAGGTTGGATAGGAAACTTGATCAGCCCCTTATAACTTCAATAATCTGGCTTTGGTTAGATATAGAAGATTTTATTTCATATGCTCACAGAACAATGCAGTGTTACACGGCTGAGATCTGATTTCCCACCACATTTTCTCCACAGTTCCATTCCCTTCACTTTTCCTTATCTATAAATATAGAGCAGGTGCAATGAGTTCTCCAGAAACAGTTTGATCCAGGAAGAGCTGGGATTCAGCTCCTGCTTTTCAGAGGAATGTGGTGTCCCTTCCCCTCTGTCCCAGTACAGACAGGTCAAGTGAGCAGGAACAAAACTCAGCTCCCAGCATGACTGGGAGTCCTCTGGAGCAGCTCTTTGTGCTGTCATCCCTGATAGGAATTTTCCATTGAAAATTGGGGTTTCTGAACTCTCTGGCTTTGGTCCTGCTCCCATCAGAGGGAGCTGGCTGGGGAGGAGCCTGGCACAAGATCCAGTGCTCCACTGGCACTGTACTCACGTGTTATGCTGCCTCTGACACTGTTAGGGAATAAAGGATCCTGTCCTGCCCATGCCAGAACATTCAGGAAGTTTTTTTGGAAGGTGTTAATCCAAGGGGGCAGAGCAGACAAGAGGAATGTGCAGACCCCAGGCTTCCCAGGAGGAATGAAGACACAAACACAGCACCATGCATTAAACCGGTACTGTCCATGAAGACTCTGCCTTAGTGTCCTGTGACCTTAGTGTCCCAGCATCTGGTGGGTGCTGGGCACAATCCTGGATGAAGGATCAAACATCTTCCATGTCATGCAACAAAGAAGAAATAAATTTTAGGAACAAATTCTCCTCTGTGAGGGTGGTGAGGCCCTGGCTCAGGGTGCCCAGAGAAGCTGTGGCTGCTGCTGGATCCCTGGCAGTGCCCAAGGCCAAACTGGAAGGGGCTTGGAGCAGCCTGGGATGGTGGAAGGTGCTACATCAAGGCCTGGCTGCCAAAACAATGGAACAGATGAAGTGGGAGATGTGTACACAGCCCCCAGAGACCAGAAATGGGAGTTCTGTGAAAAGCACAAGGAATGGGAAATGTCCTGCAGAATGGCTTTTGTTATACCAATAGATTTGGCAGCCTTTGGAGTGTGTTCCCAGGATTAGGAGACCTTTAAAACTCAGATTTGGAAGGGTCAGGATAGACACCAAGTGTTTCCCAAGTTTCAGGCTAGAGCTATAGAATTTAGGTCAGGATTCCCAACTAAAAAATAATTACTCCTCACAGGATTAATCCAGGGAACTTAGATGTGTCAGGACAGGATTTAGCCATGTGTGGGACATCAGCTTGTTACAGTGAGGGAGGTGGCACAAACTGGGCATGCAGGGTCCCTGCCTAGGGTAGGAGAGTCCCTTCCAACCCAAACCACTCCATGGTTTTATGGTTCTGTGAAGTTGTGGTGAAAACCTTGCTGTGGTGAAAGTTAGAGGGAAAAATCTAGGCAGCGAGAGCATGAAGAGCAGGGCAAGAAGGTTACTGCACATTATCTAGGGTTTCTAACCAACTGAATGCTCAAGGATGGGGATTTTAAACCCATAGGATGATGGAGGTGACCTGTCATTCCTGAGGTGCTGGGTGAACCTCTATCCTTGGGAAATGAGAAGCAGGCAGAGCAGGAGCAGAGGGAACCAGGTTTGCTTCTCTGGAGTGTGGAGAAGTGTTGGGCTGCTGGGACACCCTCCAGCTTGAAACCACCTGGACCTGACTCTGTCCTCCCTGAGGATTCCCAGGGGTGCCACAGACACCTCTCCTGTGAGGACTGGTGCTGTCTCCTGTTGTCTCCCCTTGGAGGAACACATTCCCCTCAAACCTGAGAGGAAGGGCCTGCTGTTTAAATGGACTTTGTGCTGCAAGCACCAAACTCTTGCTCGGTGAGGAGAGTTTGGCACTTCTCCTGCTCCCCCCTGCCTGACGGGTGGGAATCCGTTGTTTGGGGTCTGCTCTGCAAGGCTGGATTTATTGTTGGCCACTGGCCTCTGCTGTTGACTCCATTCCTGCTCTGATCCTGGAGGATAACTCTCTCCTAGGCTGCTCTCGGAGGGAACTTGCATTCCTTTCTTATCTCCCACCAGCGTGAGTTATGCTCTCAAAAATTAGTCCTTATTTATTAGCACAGCACAGCCAAAAGCCATCTCCAGGATTCTCAGTTGCATGTGCAAAAATTCCACCTCCCTTTTCTAACTCCCCCGGAGAGATTCATTAGGAATAACCTCACCTTTCAGGGAATCAGATGCTTCTCCAAGGATGTTGACTTCCAGCATGTTTGGAGACAGTGTCCCAAAGAGGTTAACAGATTCAGTTCATATGTTTTTACTTAATGTAGCACTGGAACTGCATCTGGAGAGCTGTGAAATAAACACAAGGGCCCCTAATTCTCCTCAAAACTGCAAATTGAAGCAGAAAAACTAGGATTCCAGTGGGGGTAATTTCACCTTCTTTCATGTTCAAAACAATCAGGAGAAATTTATAACCTGGTTCTGCTTTTGGTGCTTCCTAAGGAAAGGAGAGGAGGGTGAAGCCCGACTGCAGCCCCACAGCAAAGCATCTTCCTCATCCCCACCCGGCAGGACAAGGATGTGGAGTTAAAGAAAACCAACGGCAGACCCCGTCGGACAAGGACAATTTCGACTTGGGTTGAAAGTAGGAGGAGGGCTCTGCGCTGCTGATGCCCAGAGGTAAAGATTTACAAAGGCGACGGGAGGGACAGCAATCAGCGGGGAAAGCACCGAAAGGCACCGAGGCGGGTCAGATGGATCGGTATCGAAGAGCCTGGCAGGAGAAATGCAGTATCAGCAGATCCCACACAGCAGGGGATCACCTGGAAGAGCAGCAGCAATGCAGAGGCAGTTCCAGTGCAATTAATAAAACCCGTTTGTTGCTGCAAACCAGTGGAACTCCACTACTGCAGGGCTGCATCCCTGAGCTGAAGTGGTCAGGAAATCAGAGCAGGGGCGCAGCAGGGCTTGTGTTCCCTCTCCTGGTGCAGTCCTACATCACTGCAGCCCTGATTTGTGGGAAATCACTCTCGATTTGTGTATCCAGGAGGAAGGAAGTGGTCTCTTGAGACAGGGTCAGATCCTGGGTTCAGCCTTGCTCAAGGTGTTTGCAAACCACTCAGGGAATGTGGTAAGTCCCTGGTTTTATTCCTGGCTGACAGTTTTCTGAAATATCTGCAGGTGTGTAGGGCTGGATGGGTTTCTGTGCCCGTGGCTTCTCCAATTCATGGAGGCTTGTCTGGGATGTGGAATATCAGAGTTTGACTGGGAGTTCTCTTTGCTGGAGACAAGAGATAACTGAGGGCAGGAATGTTTCCTTAAACCAGTCACCAAGCAATTGTGAAGAAGAAGGAAAAAAAACATCAATCTCTGAGCTGCCAACAACTGGAAAATTCAGATTATCTGAGTGGTTTTTCACAGACAAGACATTTTTTCATTGCAGAGCAAAGAAACACGGGCAAGACATCGAGTTACAAGACAGAAATACCATGTAATGGATAATGGCTCATTATTGCCATAGGAAGTGGGATGGTTTTGATAAAATAAGCCCACAAAAAATGATTTTCTGGAGATACAATTCACAAGAAAACTCTTTGAGGAGTTTTTTGAAGGAATGTATTTATTGTTTTTCCCTCTCTTCTTCTTGCTTGTTCTATTCTTGAACAGAAAGGGAGTCCATTGCAGGAGGAGATTCAGCATCCCTTTTGCTCAGGAAGGCTGTCATTGCCTGCACCCCATGAGTTTTTCCCAGAAAACCATCTGGTAGGAGCCTGGCTGAGGTGGTAACAATGGAAATCACATCCTCTGTGGTGAAAAATTGTTCTGCACGTGTGCTACATCTTGGGCCAGCTGTCAGACAAAAAAATCCAAGTTCCCTATTTTGTTGCTGAGAGATAAAATGATAACTGGTACTACTTTGGGCGTGCTTTTGGTCATGTCTGTGTTTCCAGGGGATGCTGGACTGAAAAATTTGGAGACCTTGATGTTCTTCCTCCCTAGTGCATCTCATCCTGCCTGTTATGGTGTGGAGAGGATACACTTTGCCTTCTCTCATCTCCATTTGGTGATTTTTGGGGAATTTTTTCCATCTCCAAACCATGTTCCTTCAGTCTGCCTGTGTGTTTTGAACCATGTGAGGAAACAGGGATCACACTCAGGGTTACACTGATCCCAGCAGTCCCATTTTTGTGGTGCATTTTGCTGCCAGTTTTCTTCACCCATTTTGAAATCAAATGGTTCGTGAAGACCTAAATTAATTTGAGGTGGGAATGTTAAGTATCATTAAAAGTGATTAATCTCTTGCTGCTGCCAATCCCACAACCATTTTTGGAATCTTCTGGCTGGATTTGTAGATTGAATCCTTGAGCTTTTTGCAGCCTGGAATTGAGTGAACAACGTTGTTTGGGTTCAATTTTCCTCGCTGGCTTTGTTGTTGCTGTTTTAGGACAGGAGGAAATTCAAGTATGAAATTAGAGGGAAAGGTAAATCTGGATGGGATTTGTGCTGCAGTTTATTTGGACGTGTGATGTTACATGGAAGTAAACTCTCAGAGTACCTTTATCTCAAAGTTTACAAATACAAATAAGTCCTACACAAAACTTAGTACATGATGAAAGATACAAATATACACAAGGAGAGTGTTTATTTGAACGTGCTCTGGGTTGCTCTGTTTGTATTTGGAAGTGGCTGTTTCATTGTAGGAGGTCCAAAAAAGTTAATTCACCAGAAGAAGTGGAGTTTTGGAAACAGCAGAAAAAGGATTGAAGCTATTTGGGGATCTGGTTTTTAGTTTCTTTATTCATTTTTGGAAAAAGTTTGTTCTGGCTTGAGCCAAACCAAGCTTTTTCTGAGATCTTCATTTACCCAGCTCTGATGCACAACCACATACCAAGCCAAGCTCAGTAAATTTCTCAGACTTTCATTTTTTTCCAGGGCTCTTTTCCTCCCCACAGCCTCCCCAAGTGCCTGCCCTGCAGGTCCAAGCCATGGACAGGTTTCCCTGGGATACTGCTGGGTTTGGAAATGGTGAGTTGGACTGGCCTGAACCCGTTGGAAGCACTTTCTCTTTGCTTAGAGCTCTGTGTGAAAGCACAGGCCTTGCAGATCATGCTGAGCTCTCAGAGAAGGGCTGCCAGTGCTGCAGCAACATCCGGAACAACTGCAGGCAGGGAATTGTTCTCTTGGTAGGGAGGGAGGTTAGAAACTGCAGCAGGGTGGGCAGAGTGAGGTGGTGCTGAGCATCAAATTAGGGTAATCATGCTAAAGGATAATCGTAGAATCCCAGAATGGTTTGGGTTGGAAGGGACCTTAAGGCTCATCCTGTTCCAGCCCCTCCTTCAATCATCCCAGGCTGCTTCAAGACCTGTCCAACCTTGCCTTGAACAATTCCAGGTGTGGGGAGTCCACAACTTCTCAGGGCAACCTGTGCCAGGGCCTCACAGGGAAGAATTTCTTTCTAATCTCTAATTTAAACCTCCCCTCCTTCATTTTAAGGCCATTCCCCCTTGTCCTGTCACTATAGACCTTGTAATGAAAATTATTGTTACTAAAAGATGTGCTGGTGAGGATCTGAATGTCCCCACACGGGGAGGGTGGCATGCCTGGAGTCCCACTGTCACTGAGCTGTGCTCCCAGTCCAACCCAGCAGCCACCAGGTGCCAAAATGCACCCCTGTGGAGGCAAATCCTGGAGGCATTTGCATCCCAGGAGTCTGGGCTCCCTGTGCCTGCAGCCTTTCCCTTCCCTGTCCAGGCGGATTACCTGTGTGTAATATTCTCCATTTCTCTTCCCCTCACTGCCTCCTGCACCCCACCCTGCCCTCCCTGCCTATTTTAAAGCCTATTCCCACAGCTGCAGGCTGCCTGTGGCCAGGAAATTCCCAGGGAATTACTCTCCTTGCTACCTTCCTGACGAGCAACAGCTTTTTCCCCTCCAAAGCTTTTCATGTCTCAAGAAGTGTCAGGATTTAAGAGCAAGCAGCTCCTGCAGCTTCAAGAGGCACCTCTGCTTCTCTGCTTTTATTCCTTCAGCCTCATGGAGAGCTTTGTCCTGAAGTGTTGGGGACCGAGGAGAGCACGTGTGTGACATGATGGGAGAGCTGTGGGGCATAGGGACAGGGGTACAATCCCACAGAGGGACAGGGGTACAGTCCCACAGAGGGACAGGGGTACAGACAACAGAGGGACAGGGGTACAGACCCACAGAGGGACGGGGGTACAGACAACAGAGGGACAGGGGTACAGACCCACAGAAGGACAGGGGTACAGACAACAGAGGGACAGGGGTACAGACCCACAGAGTGACAGGGGTACAGTCCCACAGAGGGACAGAGGTACAGACCCACAGAGGGACAGGGGTACAGACCCACAGAGGGACAGGGGTACAGACCCACAGAGGGACAGGGGTACAGACAAACAGAAGGACAGGGGTATAGACCCATAGAAGGACAGGGGTACAGACAAACAGAAGGACAGGGGTACAGACTACAGAGGGACAGAGTTCCAGACCCACAGAAGGACAGGGCTACAGACGCACAGAGAGACAGAGTTCCAGACCCACGGAGGGACAGGGGTACCGTCCCACAGCTCACAGGGAGAACCAGGGCCAAGTGCCAGGGCATTGTGTCATGGAAGAGCCAAGAGCTGGGCCCAGCAGCACGAGGCTTTCCAGGGCTGGTGACTCACTCCCTGACATTTTTGGCCACTTCCTGGGCTGGAAGGCGCAGAGGGAAAAGCCCTGGAGCTGCTGCTTGTAATGCTCCGTGCCCTGGGCACAGGGCTGCAGGAGAGGGGTTTCACAGAGCCTGGGGCCTTCTGCTGCCTGCTGGCAACAGCTGTGGCCAGTATCCAGACTTTAGGCACTGCATTGCTCATAGGGATTACTTGGAGTTGCATCTAGGAAAGCATGAGAGGTCCATGTCTCATTCTTCCTGAGAAACTGTGGAAAAGGATGTTTCAAAATACTTTACACCGTCCATGAAATCTAAAAGTTTCCCAGTAATTCCTCATTTAGATCTAACAGATGTCACTTTCCTATCTGTTTCCCAAGGACAATTCTCTGTATTCTCTTTTTTCATCTGTTGTATTGGCTGTTCTGTGTTTCAGTAGGGAAAATATTGAATATGGCATTTAGGAATTGGCTTTTAAATCTCAGCAGTGCTCACTGTCTGTGCAGAAAGAGAAGCTGTCTCAGCTCTGTGTGTTCCAGCAGAATGGAGATAACACCATCTGAAAAGGTTAAATGCCGTTTGCCTGTGCAAAGTGGAGGGGGAGGTTGCTTTTGTGGTGGGTTTGGGGTTGTTTATTGTTTTTTGTTGTTGTAGTTGTTTGTTTGTTGGGGTTTTTTTAAGGCTGTGGTGCTTGGTGTGATGCCTGAGACTGTCCCTTCCACCCTGTGCCTCCTCTGCCTCTGGCACCTGCAGAGCGTATATTTTAGAAGGTAATGAAATTGGAAGTATTTTCTGTCATGCCTCTAAAATAGACTTAAAATATCCACTTAGGTTTAGACTTCTCAAATTTGGGAGTAAGTGTTGAAGGAATCATAACTACACCTATTTGGTTTGGTATGATATCCCAGTTTTCTTGTTTTTCAACAGCAGATGTGCTTTGAGGTTTGGTTTGCTGAAGGAAAAGTATTTTCCATTTTTAAAACATCTTCGTGCTTTCTTTTCCACATAGAGGAAATCAGGAGAAAAGCAGGAGGAAAAAACAGTTTAAACTTGTGGGCAGGACTATTTCTGTAAGGGAGAAAAAAACCACAAGCTTGTGACCAAAGGGAGAATTCCCTTCAGAAACGTCCACCATGGCAGTGGTGCCACTCTTGCAAGTGGCAGCTCCTGTGTCATCCCTCTGATCCTCTCTTTGCCAAAATCTGGTCCACAGCCTCTGAAGTCACCAGGAATTTTGCCCTTCACTTCCCAGGCTTTCAGATAATGTTCTGTACTCATGCAAACGAACGTGAGCATTAAATATCCTGTTAAGTCTGCTTGGCTTTTTCCACCAAATGTGTCATTTAAATAACCTAATTAAACAAAGTCCTTTCATTTTAGATGATGTTTAGATGATGCATATAATTGCCCTGAGAGTGCAGCTATCCAGCTGGCAGGGAGGTTATAAAAGATATAAAACATTTTAATAAAAACAAGACCCTCCTGAGGTTTGGACTCTGCAAAGGGATGGAAAGCCCATGCACTGCAAGGGGTTTTAAAACAGCCCCAGGCACCGGGGAGCTGTCAGGGCTCTAAATGCAGAAATCTTCTGACCTTTCCTGTCTTGAATGTTACCTCAAATTCATGGGATGTTCATGGAGTCATAGAATATCCTGAGCTGGGAAGGACCACAGGGATCATCCAGCCCAGCTCCTGGCCCTGCGCAGGCACCCCAACAATCCCACCCTGTCCCTGGAAGTGTTGTCCAAATGCTCCTGGAGCTCTGGCAGCCTCAGGGCCGTGCCCATCTTCTGGGGAGCCTGGGTAGTGCCCAGCACCCTCTCTGGGAAGAACCTTTTCCTGATATCCAGCCTCACCCTCTCCTGATTCCTGAATGTTAAGGGATTTTGCCTCTTGGTTAGCACCTCAGAGCCGCATATCTTGGGCAAGGGATGTGTCCTGCTGCTTTTACACCTGGTGCCTAAAGGATGGTGACCTGGGCTCCTCCTTGCACAACCATCTTGGAAAAGAGCCTCTGTGGCATGCAGGAGCTGGCCAGTTCTTTTCCTGCCCCGAGGAACACAGGCAAACCCTCCTCGCCATTCCTGTGGCCTGGACTCGGCTCCTGCCTGCTCCTGGCCATGGCACCTGCCTGCTCCTGCCTGCTCCTGCCTGCTCCTGGCCATGGCTCCTGCTGCTCCTGCCTGCTCCTGCCTGCTCCTGGCCA
>VXBQ01001639.1:39672-86915 GCA_013400175.1 Phainopepla nitens | reverse complement strand
AACGCAATGCTGATGCTCCCCTGCTGCCTCTTTGCAGCCTGGGTTGTTATATTTTTCCTCTTGCCCCCTCTCTCCTGCAGCACAAAAGGACATTCTTGTACCCAAGTATTTTTTTCTCTGCATATTTGCAGCATGAGCAAAGCAGGAGGGGTGAGGGCAAGGAAGGGGATTGAAAGGTTTGGGAAAAAAAAATCTCACACAGGGCTTAGTTTACAAGGGACAGCTGAGTGTATAAACCTTGTCTCCAAAGAGGGTTGTTAGGAGCTTTTCTGGCAGTGATTCCCCTCCTGCCCCCAACTTCTGGCTAAGCTGCTCGGAGGGAAAACAAGGAATGAGAAGGAGGGGGAGTGTTTTTGGACGTTCCAAAAGTCAGAGCTAAAAAAGCCCCCTCTGTACAACCCAGAGAGGCTCCTGGAGCTGTGCAAACAAACCTGGGCTTGGGTGGGTCAAGTGCTGCAGGTGAGGGTCGATGGTCTGTGCATCCCAGACATCATCATTTGGTAGAGGAAATTATCCCAAAGAGGAACAAGCATCCCTGTCACACAATGAACTGGTGACTGGTGTGAGGGATCTCAAAGGATTCTAGCTTTTACAGAGTGCTCTGGGAATTCCCTGTGGGTCCCAGACAGCTCTGCTGGGGAGTGATTTCCCTTTGATGGCTCTGGACACAGAGCTGAGGGTCGGTGCCAAGGTAAGATGCCTTTCCTGACGATCCCTGGTAACCCTGCCTTCCCTCCCTATGCACTTTCCTTATTTGCAATGGGACTAAGACTCTTGATATGTCAATAATTGACATCACAGCACCCAAATCAGGAGGCTCCAGTTTATAGACATGGAATTGAAAATGCAGTTTCTGGGATGCAGAAGGCTTTTGCTTTCTGCATGTCCTGTTTATAAAACTGAGTGATGCCAGCTTGCCTCACACCAATAGCAGATTATTTCTTATCCTTGAGCTATGGGAAGCAAAATCCTGCTGCTTGCACAGGGCTTTTCTTCTGGAATTGATATTATCTCTGGATCTCAGCAAGTCTGTCAGCCTCAGGATAAAATTAATTTTCAGGCCTCAGATCCCAGTGTTTGATTTGGGGGTAGTGCTGAGCAGCAGGGAGGATGCAGGAGGGTCAGGATGCTGCCCACCACCCCCACTAAATATCTTTAAAACTATTATTAATTAATAAAACCCTGATTTTTTTTTGTTGTTGTTAGGTGTCACACTGTAACGTGTTTTCATCCTGTCCCAAAGCCACGCTAATGCTGTGAAAACACAGCTCCTAAATCTGCATTTCATTTGCATCTGGTGTGGGTGCACCCACAGGTATGAGCACAGCACCTCAGCTGAGACAAGTGCTTATTAGAAACACGTTTGCTGGGAATTCCCAGCCCTGTCCACATGGATCCCTCGTTAAACACCACAGGCTGGAGGGGGGATTGCTGCCTCGGGCTCTCTGCAAGATCTCTCAGCACCATGTGCAATAAATATGGTTTTAATAAGCACTCATTAATGAGTGGACAATAACAGCTTTATTAAGCTTAAATTAAAGGCATGCTTGGGAACCTTAAGCTGAGATTACATGGTGTAATGGAATATACTGTAATTTGGCATTTTTAAGGCTCCTTGCAAGCCAGTGGTGGTGGGGCAAAGATGCATTCCCTGAAGCCTGCTCCTGCCCTGGATCTGCTGTCTCTGGAGCTGATTTCAGCACTGGAGCACCCTTGGGAGGAGGGAGGCAGTGGAAGCACAGCAAGCTGCTTGGTGCAGGGTGAGAAAACTCACTGAGGTTTCTGCCGTGCTGCCCAAGCCCTGCTTGCAACAGGAGCTTGGGAAGAGGGAGAGGTTTCAGCCCTGCTGTCCTGCCCATGGAGTGGAGCAGCTGAAATCTTCTGTTGAAATCTTGAAAACCATTTGCAGGAGGAGAAAGCTTCCCTAAAACAGAAGGGCCTTTGGGGAAATGGAGAGGAGAGAAAAAGCATGGATGAAGATCCTGCTCATGCTTGGATGAGAGATGCCAGCACTTACAGTATTTTTTTCTTCCTGAACACTCTGCTCCCCCCTGCTCCCTGCAGCAGCCCAAGTAGGGAGGTTCCTTCCCTCCTCCAGCCTGGCAGTGCCTGGCAAAGCAGAGTTTGAGTCCTGAGCTCGATGTGTGGGCACTGCATGGGCACAGCTTTCCCCACGCTGCTCTAATATTCCCTGTGGGAGCTGCAGCTCCTCCAATGCTCCCATAAACCACAGCACTTGATTTGTCTGCAGCTGCTTAACCCCTGCCTCCCTAAATCATGAGCATGGATTTCATGCCCAGGGCTGTGTGTCTGTGGAAGTGGGCTGGGAGTCTGGGATCAGGTGCCTTTCATTTTGTCCTTGCATTTAGAGAGCAGAGATCTCTAAACCCAAGGGCCAAGTGTTGCTCTGGTACCCAAGCGAGTAGGCAGGAGTGAGAGACGCCTAAGAGGAATCCCACTCTGTATCAGATGATGATAAAACCATGGTACAATAACAATAACACCTAGGCACAAATATCTGAAGTACATTAAGCACTGGGGTTTGGCTGGAAAAATCTCAGGACAACCTACAAGAAGCTCCCAAGCCATTGGAAAGCAATTTACTGGATCCTGTCCCACTGCAGTTCAACCACCCCTGCATCCTCCTGGCCACCCCATGCCTGCTCAGCTCTGCAGTTTGCTTCCTTAGGTGAGTTACTTTCCATTTTGTGCTGCCTTCCTGGCCCAGCTTGCTCTTTCAGACTGGTTTTCAAGCCTGTAACCATCAGCCCCAGTCCTCCCTAGGAATATCCAGCCATGAATGCACCTCCCTGGCTGCACCCAGTGTTTGGGCTGTGTCTCCAAGGCTGAGGCTGACTTAGGAGATGGACCAGTGCAGGTAAACTCAGAGCTCTCCTGACTCCAGGCTGTGCCCAGTATCCCTTCACAGAAAGGCAGGTCAGGATTGCTGTCAGCCTGCTTCCAGAGACCTCGGGGTGACCTGGGAAATGACTCGGCCTTGGTCTGAATCAGACCTTCCCCCAAGCCCAGAGCACGGGACTT
This sequence comes from Phainopepla nitens, assembly GCA_013400175.1. Classification (NCBI taxonomy): domain Eukaryota; kingdom Metazoa; phylum Chordata; class Aves; order Passeriformes; family Bombycillidae; genus Phainopepla; species Phainopepla nitens. The sequence continues at coordinate 83,873 of VXBQ01001639.1, read as the reverse complement.
GCATCAGCTCTGTTCCCTTAAATCCACTTACTGTGTCCCTCTGACCTGGACTCCTTGAACTCCCTCTGCTCCTCTCCTGCTGCCTCCTGATCCTCCCAGTCCCAGCTGTATCCCTGGCCAGCCCTCGCTGCCCTCTTCCAGCCTCCCTTACCATCTGCATTTTGCTGTTCATTTACTCTCCTGCTATTTTTTTTTCCATTTTCTTTTGAGAATTCACATCGTTCCCAGTTCCCTCTGCTTACTATAATTGGATGACTGTGTCTCCAGTGTTTTAAATACAAATTGGACTTGGGAATAGGATTGTAAAGTTGAGCTGAGCCAGCCCAACATGTGTCACACACACACACACGTGTCCAAGCTCAGGTCTGACTCTGATCCCTCTGCCAGCTCAGAGGACACTTTGAAATCACTGATGATGCTGTGAGATGAGATTTGGGCAGTGAGAGGGCTCTATCTGTTCCTTCTGACATCTGTCAGGACAAAATGAACCACATTCCTCCCTAAATTTGTCAGCTCCTTTCCAGGGATGAACAGGATCCAGCAATAAGGATTTGTTGAATTGGTTCTCTGAATATTCCCCTTTATGGAGAAACTGGTTGTGCATGTTTTAGTACTGAGTGTTGCTCTGGATTGGCTGGAATATATAAGATTTTTCTGCACAAAATTGCAGTGTTTGATGGGTGGGACAAGGAGTAATGAGTTCAAACTGAAAGAGGGAAAATTTAGGGTAAATATCAGGAAGAAATCCTTCTCTGTGAGGGTGCTAAAACACTGCCACAGGCTGCCCAGAGAAGCTGCAGCTGCCCCATCCCAGAAAGTTTTTAGGTTGAACGGAGCTTGGAGCAGCCTGGACTAGTGAAGGTGTCCCTGGAGTTTATTCACATGGGTTTCTGTGCTTGAAATTGGGCTGTTTTCCTGGTGTACTCTAAAATGTGGTGGATCTCTGGGTTTTTTTGCCTTTCCAGTGCCAGCTAAAATGTGGGTGTTAAATCCAGCACCTCCTGCTTCTTCTTGTGGACTGCCCTGCAGACAAAACAGGCAAAAGGCACTTTACTTAAGAGCCTATTCGATAAGAAAATCTACCTCCCACCTCTGCATTTTACAAGCTTCTTACTGCAGGCAGGATAAATGTTTGGCTCTAGCAGAAAAGCCTGAGTAGGGAATGACATCCCCAAACAGCTTTGCCATGTAGACACGACATTAGACTCTGAGTTTTGAGCCATCCACAAAAGCCAGGAGATAACAAAATCAATTTTGTCTATAAAAACATCCTGATGGCTGGGGCTTTCCCCTTTCCAATCTATGCTGGATCAATGGGAGCTCAGTGAGGCTCTGAAGTACCTCTGGAGGCTTCAAAGGCATCAAAGCCCCTGTGAGGGTGCTGTGCAAATACCACAGAATCCTTCTGCTGGCTCTGGTGAGGGAGCAGGTAGGATAAGAGGGATTTCCAGCCACCTTCTGGTTCCACCCTGAGCCTGGAAACCCCGGTTTGGTGTCAGGAGGTGACTGGGTCTGTATGAGGAGTTGCTGCTGCCCTGCTGATGGGCTTGTCCACAGGGTGCCAGGGCAGGGCCTGGCTGTGTGACAAAGCCCTACAGTGTGAGAACACTCCCAGAGTTTCACCTTAGGTATCTCCACAAGCCCAGGCACCAGAATAATGGGAAAGGAGGATGTCTGGTTCATGGATGGGTCTTCATGAGCATTCTCATGCCTTTAGGGCCATGCTTAGTGCAGGAAGAGCTGCTCCAGCTTTCTGCACTTCCTTGGAATTTGGTAGCACAGCTGTAAATGGGATTGCACTCGTAGCTCAGAAAGGGCAGGGTATGTCCAAGGGTTTCCTGGCACAGTGGGGTTAACTGAGTAAGGCTGAGCTGGAGAAGTTACTCAAAGTCCTTCTTCATGCAGTCACTTTGTCATGACAGCTTCCAGCAGCGTTTCCTCAGCATTAATCACTCTGTTTCTTCCCAATCATGTTGTGCAAGCCACTGGGTCAGCACATGGAGCAAGGGACACCAGGATCGGGACCTGCTGAAATGTTAAATCAGCAGCCTCTTCCCCTGCAAACATCCTGGAGCACTTTGCAGAATCCAGACCTGGAGAATAAGGATGTCTGAGCAGAGGATGGAGGTTGTGGACCTCAAATGGTACAGGAAAACATAATTTAGGGCCAGGCTGCAGTTTTCTACCTCTCTGATCCCTCTGAGGAAACATCTCCCCAGTACAGAGCTGGGCTTTCAATCTCTCCTCAGAAGGGAACTTCGTAAAGCAAAAGAACGTTGTGAATCCTGGTGGGACTCAAACCTTTGGCTCCAGTGTGTCTAGGGACTGGAAAGCTGATGATTAGATAACTGTAAACCATCCCCATTTTACAGCTCACACTGCCTTTGATCAGAAAGGGAATGCAGCACACCAGGCTGCTGGAGTGGAGGGCAGAAAGGGAGTTGTGATTAAATGAAACCTCAGATTATTGAAGCTGAAGCACCTGACCTTGCTGCAAGGTTTGCTGCTGGTTTGGGCAAGTCTGACTCCCTCGATGCCTCAGTTTCCCCAGTGCTGTGGCTTTGACAGTGCCCCCCACCTGCAGAGCTGCTGCCCAGCTCAGGAAGGACGTGGAGCTGCTGAAGTGAGTCCAGAGGAGGCACCAGGATGATCAGATGGATGGAGCAGCTCTGCTGGGAGGAAAGGCTGAGGGAATCTGAGTTGTTCAGCCTGGAGAACAGAAGCTTCAGAGTGATCTAATTATGGCCTTCAAGTGCGTGGAGGAGCCAACAAGGAAGAGAGAAACTATTTACAAGGGTCTGGAGTGACAGGACAAGGAGGAATGGCATCAAGCTTACAGAGAGTGGATTATAGGGGATATTGGGAAGAAATTCCTCCCTGTAAGGGTGCTGAGGCCCTGGCACAGGGTGCCCAGAGAAGCTGTGGCAGCCCCTGGATCCATCCAAGGCCAGGCTGGACAGGGCTTGGGGTACTCTGGGATAGTGGAAGGTGTCCCTGCCATGGCAGGGGCTTGAACTGGATGATTTAAGGTCCCTTCCAATCCAAACCATTCCAGGATTCTCTGGAAGTGTAACTTCAGCATCTCACTCCCACCTTGCTCTGGAGGCAGTCAGCAGGGACTGGGGCACCATCAGGGCTGCCAGGTGGGTTTTGGAGCTGATGGGTCTCTTACTGGTGAAATGTGATGGTTCTGCACCTGCAGGTCCCTGCTCCAGCCTCAGCTCCGTGCAAAAACCAGACACTCCCACACCGACCCTCCCCACATTTCCCTTGGGCTGCTTTTCCTTTGGAATTGGGGAAAGAAAGGGAGAATAAAGGTCCTTAGCTGCTTTTCTCTAAATATCCCCAGGCCAGTGATCAGAATTTTCTGTGAGTTGACTCTCAACTGAAAAATTTCTTCAAATTGAGGCTTTTTCTGCTCATGCTGCCCTTGAAATACATTGACTGGAGGTGTTAGTCTTGCACTTGCAGATGCCTCTACTGCAGCAGACAAGCACAGAAACGGGAAAGAGGGGACAAACAAAAGGAAGAAGAAGCAAAAAAAAAAAAAAAAAAAAATGAAAGAGAAAAACAGGGTTTAATGAAGTCTGATGAAGCTTGTCAGGATGGGAGTGAAATCCCAAAGCTCTGCAGACCCAGCCCCATCCCAGCCTCTTTGATCTCTCCTGGTGCTGATGTCCTTATCTCCAGGACAGATATTCTTGTTTCCTGCCTTGTCAAGGACTTGGAAAGTCCATCTCTGGCTGAAGTGGTCTCCAGCTTGGGCTGCTGTGTTTTGCCTGGTTGCTAAGCTTGTCTCATGCATGGTTAATGCCTGATGAGATCATGGTGCCATTTAGCATTTCATGGATAATTCAGGATTATTCATTAGAAAAATCATGAACAAGCAGGTGTATTCATAGCCTGCCTTCATGGAAAAAAGAAAAACAACAGCTTTGGGAAACGCCATGAATTATTCAGTGGAGACCAAAGGGCTGCTTGAGTTGGGGGAGCATGGGGAGATGGAAATTGCTTTTCAGAATAGCTAAATCTAAAGTTTTTTAGGCCATTAGCCCTGCAAATGTGGGTGGTTGAGTCAATCTTAGTGAAGAGAGGCTCCTGTCTCCCAAGAGAAGGCCAGGAAGGGGATTTGGAGAAAGGTTTTGTGTTTATTTTCTGTGCTGGGTGAGTGGAGGTGACAGCAAAGGAGTTGGAGAGCAGGAGGGAGGTGCTGTCTCTGGAGGCACAGGGGTCTTGTCCTCCCTCCTTTGCAGGGACTGAGCTGGTTTTGTCCCATCTGCAGGCAGAAGGTGTGGGATAAAGCCAGGGAAGCTCTACAGAAGCTGTAAGGAGCTGCCTGTTCTGCAGGGTGCCAGTTCCCTCTCTCATTGCATTCAAGAGCACAACTGCTGAAATGTTCCCTGGGGACAAACTGGCCTTGGGACACTCTGGGGGTCCCATGGACACAGCCCTGCTCAAGAACTGCATGTGGATCCTTGGCCTGGCAGATAAAACCACAATCTTGAGTGTCTCTGCTTTTACAGAGATGCCTGAATGCAAAGTGAAAGTGCTGCCTGTCCAGGAAAAATATTCATTTGTGATGTGTCCAGGGAAGAAAGGGAAGCGTTAACACTTGTTGGGTGATAAAAATAAAGGATTAGTGACCAAAATTTTGTTATCATTCACTGCTCAAAGTGGTATTTCTCAATTTTCAGGTTTTGCTCATTTTATTTTCCAATAAAACAAGTCAAACATTTTCAAGGAAATCAGATGCTTTTGGTGAGCTTTTTTCAGTTAAACAAAAGCACAATCTTCCCTTGGAAAAATGATTCAATGGACATTTTTCCAGCCATCCTAGCAGGGATTTTTGCAGTTCAGCCTGAAGGGAGGAAGTTCTGTAGAACCATGGAGCAAAGCAGAGCTTGGGAACTCCAGAGACTGGAACTACAATCCTTGCATTCAATGTTGGATTGTCCCGGTGCTGTTTTGTTCCGGAGTGCTCAGACTGTAAATCCCAGGGGCAAATCCCAGCCTGGGGAACTGGAGGCTTTGCAGGGTGGGTTATTCCTGGGAGGTGGATGGGTGCACAGGGGATGGGGATGGGGATGGGGATGGGGATGGGAATGGGAATGGGAATGGGAATGGGAATGGGAATGGGAATGGGAATGGGAACGGGAATGGGAATGGGAGTGGAACAGGAAGGGCCATTTTCTACGCCGGAATGTGGGGCTGCAGCTCTCCCCTGCACAGCAGCACGGGCTGATCTCATCCTCTGCAGCTGCCCAGAGTCATTTGGAGATGACAAGCATAAAAACTTGGGCTTTATTAATTCTAGAAGCTGGAGATGCTTAAATTTTCCACGCTGATGGCTGGACTTCAGTTGTTGTTGTTGTTGCTGTTGTTTTCACCATTATTTTTTTCTCCTTCTTCAGAAGCAAAGGCTTCAGGAAACCCTTTTGGCTGCAGTGGAAAGGACCAAGGTGTAGCACTTGGCCACTCACCTGGGAGGACTCACTGTTTATTTCTTTAATTTAGATCCATTTATTTCTTTAATTTACATAACTGGGAAGCTTCATCACAGAATCCCAGAACGGTTTGGGTTGGAAGGGAATTGAAAGATCATCTCTTTCCAACCCCATAGGCAGGAAACTTCCCACTAATGCCTTCAGTTTTAGCTTTTATATTTATTCGGACTCTGTGCTGGTTTAGTGTGCAGTTCTGGGCTTCATATGAAGGGTTGGGAAGCTCTTCACAGAGTAGGGAGACAAAACAATTCCTTTCTAGCTGGGGACCAAGGTCAAGTTTTAGGGCCAAGAGTGGAAACAACAGTGAAGAAAAGAGAAAGAACAAAGAGGACGGAGCTTCACAACCTGAGGCTGTAATTGGACAATTAATTCCAATTTGAAAATGAACCAGAGCTGATAAAAGTGTGAGGCCTCATGCCTGGGATCCATTTTGGACCCATTGCTGGATTGCCTGGGTGCAGCCCCAAGGGGTTCCTGCACTGCCCAAGCTGGATCCTTTCAATAAATCCCTTTTTATTCTTTTACTCTGCCTGTTCTCTGTTTCCAGGTCAGCCTTTCCAGGCAACACCACTAAATCCAACTTTACCTTAGGCACTTCCAGGGATGGGGCAGCCACATCTCCTCTGTGCTGGTTTTATTAACATCTTGAAAACCATTTGCAGGAGGAGAATGCTTCCCTAAAACAGAAGGGCCTTTGGGGAAATGTAAAGGAGAGGAGAGAAAAAACATGAATGAAGATCCTGCTCATGCTTGGATGAGAGATGCCAGCACTTCCAGTGGTTTTTCTTCCTGAACAATCCCACTCACCGTGCCCCACTCTGAATTTTAAATAAACCTAAAAGCCTATTTGGTGAAATATATTACTTAAGTTACTTTTCTCCACAGGCTGGCTTGCAGCTCCCTGGGTCTTGAGGGGGAAATATGTGTAGGAAGGGAGAAGGGGGGTGACTGTGTCTGGATTTTATCTGTGTGCCTCTATTTTACACCCAATTTGTGCAGGGACAGATGCTGAAATAAATGCACAGTAAATGGAAGATCTTTCCAATCCCTTTCTTTCTTCATGACTTTGTTTATGTGAACCTAACATATACGTGCTCTCATTAGAGTGAGGTTTAGCCTCTCTTTTTTCATTCTGACAAATAGTAAATTCACTAAAAAATGTGGTGGAGAAATGACTCACAAATACCACTCTCATTTGGCAAGTACATTTTAGTCAGAAAGAAGTTTGGGGTTTTGGTGGTTTTTTCCCTTTTTTGATGTGGAAATGTTTTGCTTTGACATTTTTCAAAATAAACCCTTTTGACCCTTCTTTTTGTAGGGAGGATTTTCAAGAAGTGACCAAACTAAGAGAATAAAATGTTCTACTAAATTAAAAGAATAAACTACCAAATGAAAAGAATGAATCAAAGTGAAACAGAATGCTGTTTTAAATCAGTGAAAATATTAAGTTGACCCAGTTTTATTTATATTGGGATTTTTTTCCTGAAAACTCTCCCAAGAGCCAATTACTTTTGACCCAAACTGCAAGTTTCTCCTGCTTTTATTTTTTTTTTTCCTTCCTCTGCTTAAAACCACCAAGGTCACTAACCTATTATGTTCAGCAAAAAAGCTCCTCTCAAATTATGGTCATGAACTCTTTGCTTTTGGATTTCTCCAAGGGAAGCCAGCTTGCTCACACCTACATGTTTTCACTTCTTTTCTGACTGGGCAAACCTACTTAGAAGGCAATAACAGTTAAAAAAATGACAATAATTAAAAAATATTCCTGGTTATAAGTTCTACCTTTAAAATAGTGGAGTCCTGGATGTGTCCCAAATATTCTGGATGAGGCTTAGAGCAGCCTGATGGAGTGGAAGATGTCCCACTCGTGGTAGGGGCTGGACTAGAAAGGTCTTTTCTACCCCAAACCCTTCAGGGATTCCAGGATTTTTCCCCCTGGCTCTCTGCTTGCTCCAGGGTGGATTTGGAGCATTTCACCCCCAACCTCCAAAGCAGAATTTTGGGCAGGTTTCCTCCAGGCTGTAGCCCCCAAAATTCCCCTGAGCCCACCCAACCCCACGCTGCTTTAAATCCCCCCAGCCCATGGAAGGGGGGTGATGTCAGCCCTGCAGAGCCTCCTGTCCACCCAAATTCCTCTCTCCAGCTGGTGCCTTTTGGGGATACCTAAAAACAGACACAAGACAAAATTAAGGGAATAAAAAGCAGTTCTATTTATAGAAGAGCCTTCAGGTACATTTGGAGCAATGAAGTCCCCACAGGGGCTACACCCAAAAAAGGATGACAGGTCAGGGGTTTGCACACTTTGATAAGTTTGGTCCATTTGCATTTTGGGGGTTAATCTTCCAATTACAGCTTCAGGTAATGAAGTAATTTAGCCCAAGTTTGCTCCCCCCAAATCACTTTTGTTTCCATCTCTGGGGGCCTGAGGCAGTGAGGGGTCCTTGATTGCCAGCCTGGAGAGGAATTGTTGTGTCTGACCAAAGTGGGGAAGCAACAGGTCACACTGTGTGTGGAGTTTAGAGTTATGCACTAAAGAACTGCAGGATCACAAACAGATGAAAGATATAAAAGCTCAAATCCTAAGGCATCATTCCCCACTTTTAGAGGCTTGACAAGGCCTTTACCTTTCCTTCCCTGCCAGTTCCCCCAGCCAGGCTTGGGCAGGAGGGGCGAGCTGCAGCCTGGCCTGGGGTGAGCAAACCTCAGCCCAGCTGTTCTCCCCAACATTTCCAAACTTTACATGAAAACAGCTGAAAGATTGCTTCATAAACTGGAGCCGTTGCCATCATCTCCTGAAACATCAGCCTCTGCTCCTTGCCAGTTCCAGCCCAAACCCCCCCTCTGCCATCTGCAGCTCTTTCAGGGAGGTTTCAGCTCTCTCCCCAAGTGCAAGGGCCCATCAGAAAACCTGGGCTTGCCATAATTTTCAGGAAGTCTTAAATTCTGCCCTCTGCGAGGTTTCCCAGGTCAGGTATACAAAGCCTGACCTGTGTGAATAATAGTTTCTGTGGTTTACAAGCAGCTCCTAAAAGCTTAATAATTAAGAAAGTGCTTGTGGCTCAGTCCAAATAATTCTGTTGATTTTTCTCAGCTAGTAAAAAACCTGAAGTGTTTCTTATCAAATCAAGACTTGTTTTGGTCTGTAGGGAATTTTTTTTTCCGTTTCTATTCCCATTCTTTCAACTAAATTTAAAGGGTGAAAATTTAGAAGTGGCAATCTACTTGGAACTGGAAAATCATAGGCATGAGAGGAACTAGCCCGGTGCCTAGGTTGGTAAAAAAGTTCAAGGGGCCTATTTTTACTCCCTCAAAATTGTTTCCTTTTGGAACAATTTGCAAGACTAGCCTGAACTTGTGCTATTTATGAATCTTCCAGAATGTTTCAGAGAAAAATGGCTCATAGGTGTAGCCATTAGTCCAGCCTGCCTTTATTTCTCCTTTCAGACTCCAGGTATCCATGATATTCCAGTGGATGCAGCAAACCCAGTGTGGAAGAGTGTCTGTGAGTGGTGTGACACCCATTTTTTAGGTGATTTTTCTGGCCTTTCCTGTTTTTCTGGCTAGGTTGGCAGGAGAAGAGCCTTCTGCTGGGACTGGGAGGATGAAAACAAGGGAAACTTTTACTGGTGGCTTGAGGCATCCAAAAAAAATCATTTGTGTCGTGATTTGGAGCCCAGAAGTGTGTTTAATAACAGGCAGCTCAATGGGTGCATTCATCTGGGAGCCCAAAGCCCTGGGTAGGGAAGGGCTCTGGGATTCTCAGAGGGGAGGTGGAGGTGGCACAGCCAAGGAACAGCCCTGGTCTCACTCCTGCTTTATTTATCTCTGCTCAGATGTCGGAGCAGCCTGGGAGGAGGGAAATTGAGCCAGACCCTGCCAGGTGTCCAGGGAGGGAACATATGAATGCCTGGGCTGTAGAAGTAAAGCAAAATAAGGTCAAATCTGGATCAGATCTGAAGCAGAGAAGGTGTTTTACCTCTCTGCTTGTGTGGATGAAGCCCTTGCAGGCAGCAGGGTTCCTTTTCCAAGGGATGCAGTGACAGGACACAGGGAATGGCTTCCCACGGCCAGAGGGCAGGGATAGATGGGATATTGGAAACAATTCTTCCCTGGGAGGGTGGGCAGGCCCTGGCACAGGGTGCCCAGAGCAGCTGTGGCTGCCCCTGGATCCCTGGCAGTGCCCAAGGCCAGGTTGGATGGGGCTTGGAGCAGCCTGGGACAGTGGAAGGTGTCCCTGCCCACGGCAGGGGGTGTGATGGGATGAGCTTTAACATCACTCCCACCCAAACCATTCCGTGATAATAAAGCCAGGATTTGAATTTGGACTCCATAGGACACTAGAAATGGAACAATGCCTGATTGTTAGAAGTCAAACAGGCCAGCTGGAGAGAAGTCCTTCCCAGAGCAGCCTCCAGGTGAGATTATCTGCAAGGCAAAATCTTCCCAGTGTTCCTTGGCTGGAGCCAGGTGGAGGGAGAGCTGGATCCCTCCAAAACCCTGACAGGAGCACTGGCTTCATTTTAGCTGAATTTATTCTGTGAATTACCACCAGCCCCATGTTAACCCTCACTCAGAACATGTTCTGTCTATTGTGACCTTATCCCAGAATGTGCCATCTTTGATTTATAATTTTCTCTCTTTTTGCCAGCCTAAAAATAAAAGAAGGAGGTGACTTGGGAAAGCACCAGGTACCTCTGGCACTGAATGGAACCATGAAACATCTGCAGTGGACCCTGGGATCTTCCTTTAGACCCACTGGGTTCTGCAGCACAGCTAAAGCTGCACCTGGCAGGAATCAAGGGATTAATCTGGAGATGGGAACAATTTGCCTTTCAAGCACAGGGAGGGGAAAGACAAGATGAGGGGGATCCTAAGGGGAGAGGGGAAAGAAATTATTTTCAAATGGGAGTTTTCTGTTAGAAAAGTCCAAACTGGATATTTTTCCTCTTGCAATGTTCTGGCATATCCTTTTCAAAAGGAAGCCTGAAACCTTTGAAGAGAAATATCAAAGGAAACACTTTTTTCTTTCACTGACATTTTTCAAAAAACTGAAATATATTCCTTGACAGACTACAGAGTGATCCAGATCCTCCATCCAAATGCAAATGGGCGTTTAGGAGCACTTACCAACATATCAAAGAGCTCTAGGCCAGGCCTTTCTTTTTACTTCCCCTGCAGCTGCTGCCATTCCTGTCAAGAAATGTGAAAATAGAACAGGGAAATAACTCCTGGTGTGGGTTTTTTTGGTGCTAATGCTTTGGAAGAGCTGCTCTACATTCCCTTTTCTGAGTTGATTTGCTGGCTAAAATGGCTGGGCTCAAAAAAGGCTCTGGCTGGGATGTGGGTGTTTTTTCTTTTGGGAGCCTTTGGAAAAGGTTTGGGAAGTGTTGAGGAAGATGGGAAGCGCTGTCAGGTTCACATTGCACCACTGGCAATACCACAGTTGAATGGAAAAGGACAAGCAAAGTGACAGCAAAACGCCCCAGTGCTGCCACATGGCTGGAAGAGAGTTGTCTCCAGGAATGCTGTCCTGGAGGAGGAGGTGGAGGAGACCCATCCAGGCTGCCACGTGCCATCCACAGGTGCTGCAGATTGGAAACATGCAGGAAAATGGGCAGCAACATGAATATTTGGTCATCTTTCCTGAAAATCCACGGAAATACTGTGCTCTCAGACAATTTTTTCCCCTCTTAACCCCCACTATTTGTCAGAGGGGTGCTGTGACTTGGAAATAACTGAAGCAGAGGCTCAAAGCACAACGTGGGGGTTTACTCTGAGTGAACCTGAGGGTGCAACAGGGAAGGTTTATGCTCTCTGGAACTGGAATGGGAGCAGCCTGTAAATCCTCTCTCAGCACACCTGAAGAGAAACATCAGCAATAAAATATCCCTCTTGCCTTCCCAGGGAGTGCCTTCTGCAACTCCTTGTCAACCTCATTTGCCCCATTCTGTTGACGCTGAGCTCCAAGTTGATGCTGAATTGTCTTTGCTGTGTTTGATTAAGGGATTAAGCAGAGGTTGTCCTGAAAATCATGGAGATTGTCATTCCAGAGTACCCATTTCTTGCTAGTTTTACCTTTTCAAACAAATGAGATTAGAAAGATGAGAAAATTGTTCTCTTTTAGGGGAGAAAAATCCAGTCAGGAATTTGTGTCAAGTCTTATTTGCTATAATTTGCCTGACCTTGTGTCTGATGTTTTTACCAAGTACCAAAAGGGGAGCTGGGTTTACTGAGGACTTTTTCCAGAGTATGGAATCTCCTTTGTTTCATGTGTGTGTGTGTCTATATATAAATATATCTGTGTGTGTGTATATATATATTTTTTTATATTATTGAGTGTGGCACAGGACATCAAACCCACATCATTTTTTCCCCCTCCTAATGCCATATCTCTGGAGTCCTGATTTTTTGAGCTATTCCAGGAATGCTGCTGATGTCTGTGCTGTGGATGGATGGAAAACTCCTCCTGCCAATGGCCTTTCCAGCTCCTGGGTGGTGGCTGTAACATTTTGGTAGCCCTTAGCAGCTCATATCAAAGAAGGATGGGAACTTCTAAGGAAAGACCTGATCCTTACCTGTGTGTGTCCACGTGGAATAATTCTTGCAGGGGAGGAGGAGGAGATGCTGGGCAGTGGTCCTTAAATCCACACCAGTTCACAAAGCCTTGCAGCAATATGTGAGAATCATTCCTGGGACAAGCTTCCAAATTGTTTCAGAAACTAAGCCCTAAATCCCGTTAGGATTAAAGGCTCTGAGGCATTTGGGAAAATGTTACCCTTTGGGAGCCAAAAAGAGCCATGATTTTAGGCTGCATCCTCCAACCTTAGCAGAGGATTCCCTTGGTCATCATTCCAGCTAAACCCTGGCTGCTCTGGGCACTGAAGTTCTTTTCCTTTTCCACTCATCTCTGTCTAAAGCTGTATCTCCCCAGCAGTGATCCATTACGTGGGAATTAGCTTCCCAGGAGGAGTTCTGATGCCAGAAAAAAAGAATCATTCTGCCTTTTCTCTGCTCATTTTTTCAACAAAGGTCTGAAAAACTTGAAAGAAGAAGAGGGGAAAAATGTTAATCAAACTTTGCCATGGGACATAATTTTCTGAGCAGGCTGGAGGGGTTGGATGGATCCAGACCTGTGGTTACTCTTTCCTGTTTTTCCAAGGTGTTTGGGACCAGGATATATTCAGGTCACTGACTGTATACATGAGAAATCTGGGATAGTGGAACGTGTCCCTGTCCATGGCAGGGGCTGGAACTGGGTGATCTTTAAGGTCCCTTCCTGTGGGAAATAGAAAACCCATAAATCTTTTTTGTGTCTCACCTTATAATGAGACTGATGCTGAAATAAAAGCTCAAGAAGTGCAGTCCAGCAGTCCCATCCCATTATCTTTGTACATAGCAATCCTACACCATCCAACCCAAACCATTCTGGGACTCTGGGATTCTGGGACTCTGGGATTCTGGAATTCTGGGATTCTGGGACTCTGGGATTCTGGGATTCTAGGATTCTGGGACTCTGGGATTCTGGAATTCTGGAATTCTAGGATTCTGGGTCTCTGAGATTCTGGGATTCTGGGATTCTGGGATTCTTTGGAATTGTTTTGGTGTGAAAATCAGGTTATCACAGCTGCCTGGTTCTCAGGTTTTGGGCTGGGACAGCAGGAGCAGTTCATATCCCTCAGGGAGCCACCCAGGACATCACAAGCCCTGGTGTCACCTCATGGGAGGGCTGGGAGATGTTCCTGCCCCCAAAACCCACCCAGGATACACTGGGACACAACCAGAGCCTGGGAATCCTCTTTTCCCAGCTCCACCAAGCTCTGATGGTAACAAGGATCTGCTTTTATCTCTGTGGGTATTAACGCCACTATAAACTCCCTAACACTGCAGTTCCCATAAAAACTGAGAGGTGGGACTCTGGAGAAATGGACACTTCCCAGCTCTGGAAATAGTGCAGAGGGGTTTTTGTAACAGCAACAACTGTAATTTAAAGACAGAAAGGGAGGTATTCCAACTATTTTGTCTTTAAAAGGAAATACTGAATAACTTATGGATAAGACATTAACCCAGGCCTCGACCACTGCGGTTGTTAAAGAGCCCTCAGCACTATTTGCAAGAGAGAAGGTGGAGGGTGTTAGTCTTGGATTCCTGCCTAAATTCCAGTTTAAGGAAATGCATCCCAACTACCTAAAGTTCCACCTGCGTTTTTACTGGGTCTGTATTCCCAACCATGGATCAATAGTTCTGAATTTCTCTGCCCTTCACCAGTGAAAAAATAGCTAAAGCTGCAGGATGAGGCTGATTCAGCTGGGAACCTGGCATTCCTCCTGCAAAACCCTTACTTTGGGGTGGGATTTGTGGTTTGTATCTCAAGCCTGTATCTTTAGGCTTGTTCAGAGGTGGAACAAGTCTCGTGGTGGAAACCTGGGATGCTCAATTATCAAAAATAGAAGGGGAAAGAGACCAGCAGGGCTGGGAGGATCCAGCATCCCCACTCCAGTCACATCCCAGAATGGCTCCTAGCACAGGAAATTCTCTTGGACCCTCACATCTACTCAAGATTGGCCTCACTGCCAAGACAGTTTTTAATTACCCTTCCAGAGGTTGTTATCACTAACAGCTCATCATTTTAATTTTAATTTTAATTTTAATTTTAATTTTAATTTTAATTTTAATTTTAATTTTAATTTTAATAATTTTAATAATATTTTAATAAATAGCCATCCCCTCCTGCAGCAAGATCCAGCGTGGCACAGGCACTGCCACATTCCAGCCAAAAGGTGGCCACACAGCGTCCACAGGATAAAGTGATTCCTGTAAAACAAGTTAAAAACAGTCCTTCTGGATGGAAAATGGGGTTATTTGAAGACATTTATTTTATCTTTCTTTGGTTTTAACGATCACATGCTACCAGCGTGTGAAAAGGCATCATTTTTCTTCCCCAGAGTTATTTATGATCCTAATCCTGCTCCACCCTGCATGTTACAGATTGTGAGGCTTTCAGTGAAATCATTATTGCTTTAAAAAGCAGATCAAATCCCATTTTCCCACCCTTTTTTTCACTTCATCTTCTCTGCACCCCAGCACGGGCACATTTTAATGCCAGGAATCGATTTACCTTTACAGCCATTCCCACAGATATAGTTCAGGTTCCAGAGCGTGCAGGGAACTGTAAATTTGAGGGACACATTCTATTTGGATATAAATACTTTTCACACTTTGGCAAAGCATGTCTCACCTTGTCTTCATGAGTAAAGATGTGCTGTCCTCCACTATCCCAGTTTTGCATTTCAAAGCCACTCCCAATGTTTCCTAATGCTCAGGGGGGTGGTGGTGCTGCTGTCCTGGTTTTGCAGATGACAGTCCCGATGTGAAATGAGGTTAGGATGGATCTGGTTATGCCCCTGGAACAGGGAACAGTGGGGTTGACAGGAATATTTATTATTTGATGGGGCAAATTTACTGTGAGGGTGCTGAGGCCCTGGCACAGGGAAACTGTGGCTGCTCCATCCCTACAAGTGTTCAAGGACAGGTTGGACAGGGCTTGGAGCAACCTGGGATAGGTGGAAGGTGTTCCATGGGATGATCTTAAAGGTCCCTCCAACCCAAACCATCTTGGGAATCTCTGAATTATCAGAGGAGGAGCTTTATTGAAACAAATGCTGGTGGGACTGGAAGCAAGGGCTTTTTTCTTGGCTCTGTTGAGACCTGTGGCGAAGTCTGTGCTGCTTTTGAGAAAGCTGTAATTTAGTTTTAAGGTTTTTATGGCATCTCAGGCAAAGAACTTGGTGGCTGAGCTGAAGGAATGGTTCCCCAAGAGTCTCCAGTCTTGGCTCATGCTCAGCTGTTGTAGGGTAGGAAGGACATTTAATTCCTATTGCTCCATCATGGTGGCAGCCCCCAAATCCATGCCCCTGACCAGTCCATCTTCCATCTCAGTTTCAATGGGAAGGTGTTTCCCATCCTCCTGAACCCCTGTAGAAGGATATCCCCAACTCATGAACTGTTTACAGATGCACATCTCCCAGTACTGGACACTGCCTGCCCTGGCTTTCCCTCTCCCACTGAATTCCTGCTGGATTGGTGCTGTTCAACTGGAAAAAAAAGAAATTATGTTTCATGGACCCAGGCCTGGCTGGGCAGACTGGGGAAGGATGCTGTAAATGTCTGGAGGGAAGCCAGTGGTATCCGTGGCACAGGTGCCCCTCTTGCCCCTGCTGCTCTCCTTGCTTTGGAGCCATCCTGTTATTTGTAAGAAGCTGTCCATGTTTTGATCAATCAGGACTCCTGCCCACTGAGGGGACACATGGGGGACTCCAGGTGGGAAATGTCTGAGTTCAAGAGTGCTCTGAGAGCCACAGCTCACAGGAAAGCTCGCAGGGAAGGGCAGACTGTGCTGGGGTGAATGGGGGAGTTTGGGTTTGTATCCTGTCCTTTTGCAGCCAAGACATCACAGGGGATTTGTGCGACCCGGGGGGGCCAGGCAGGGCCTTCAGGTGTGGGGTTGGGGAGGGGAAAATGCTGGTGATGCAGGTGGAACTCCCAGGATGAGGATTAAATGGCCCAGAGAGAAAGGGGAATAACCTGTGAGAGAGGGGCTGCAGAGAGGGGCTGGGTAGGGTGGGGCAGGGCACTGCTGCTGGCTGTGGGAGATCTCTGGGCACATCCCTGTGCTGCTGCAGGGCAGCCTCATCCCAGTTGTGTGCAGAGAGCACCAGGGGCAGCCTCATCCCAGCTGTGTGCAGAGAGCACTGGGGCTGCAAAGGGCTCCTGGGACCACCAAGGGCACCGAGGCCTGCAAAGGGCTCCGGGGGCTACCAAGGACTCCAGGGGCTACCAAGGGCTCCAGGGGCTACCAAGGACTCCAGGGACTACCAAGGGCTCCAGGGGCTACCNCTTGGTGGCTGAGCTGAAGGAATGGTTCCCCAAGAGTCTCCAGTCTTGGCTCATGCTCAGCTGTTGTAGGGTAGGAAGGACATTTAATTCCTATTGCTCCATCATGGTGGCAGCCCCCAAATCCATGCCCCTGACCAGTCCATCTTCCATCTCAGTTTCAATGGGAAGGTGTTTCCCATCCTCCTGAACCCCTGTAGAAGGATATCCCCAACTCATGAACTGTTTACAGATGCACATCTCCCAGTACTGGACACTGCCTGCCCTGGCTTTCCCTCTCCCACTGAATTCCTGCTGGATTGGTGCTGTTCAACTGGAAAAAAAAGAAATTATGTTTCATGGACCCAGGCCTGGCTGGGCAGACTGGGGAAGGATGCTGTAAATGTCTGGAGGGAAGCCAGTGGTATCCGTGGCACAGGTGCCCCTCTTGCCCCTGCTGCTCTCCTTGCTTTGGAGCCATCCTGTTATTTGTAAGAAGCTGTCCATGTTTTGATCAATCAGGACTCCTGCCCACTGAGGGGACACATGGGGGACTCCAGGTGGGAAATGTCTGAGTTCAAGAGTGCTCTGAGAGCCACAGCTCACAGGAAAGCTCGCAGGGAAGGGCAGACTGTGCTGGGGTGAATGGGGGAGTTTGGGTTTGTATCCTGTCCTTTTGCAGCCAAGACATCACAGGGGATTTGTGCGACCCGGGGGGGCCAGGCAGGGCCTTCAGGTGTGGGGTTGGGGAGGGGAAAATGCTGGTGATGCAGGTGGAACTCCCAGGATGAGGATTAAATGGCCCAGAGAGAAAGGGGAATAACCTGTGAGAGAGGGGCTGCAGAGAGGGGCTGGGTAGGGTGGGGCAGGGCACTGCTGCTGGCTGTGGGAGATCTCTGGGCACATCCCTGTGCTGCTGCAGGGCAGCCTCATCCCAGTTGTGTGCAGAGAGCACCAGGGGCAGCCTCATCCCAGCTGTGTGCAGAGAGCACTGGGGCTGCAAAGGGCTCCTGGGACCACCAAGGGCACCGAGGCCTGCAAAGGGCTCCGGGGGCTACCAAGGACTCCAGGGGCTACCAAGGGCTCCAGGGGCTACCAAGGACTCCAGGGACTACCAAGGGCTCCAGGGGCTACCAAAAGCTCCAGGGGCTGCCAAGGGCTCCAGGGGCTGCCAAGGACTCCAGGGGCTACCGAAAGCTCCAGGGGCTACCAAGGACTCCAGGGGCTGCCAAGGGCGATGCTCTGCAGAGCAGCAGGAATTCTGAGCAGGATTTAATGATGGTGTGAGACACTACTCGATGGAGATACTCTGCTTGGAGCTCCTGGTGTCCTGCTGCTTATTTTTTGTGCAACACCAGCCCTGAGATGCAGGAACTTTCCAAAGAACACAGATGGGGCACCTATGGATGGTGTCCCTGCCCATCTGAGGGAAGCTCTGGCTCAGACTAGAGTGGAAGCATGTTTACTTCTCAAACTGGAGCTCACACATGAACTCGGGCTCCTGGGGGATGGAGGAATCATCCAGTTGGTGTTTTCAAGACAGAAAACACTTTTGGGCAAAGCACAATTTTTGGTGAGTCTGCGAGTCTTGAGCATCCCATGGGATGAGAGACCTGGTACTCCGGATTCCCATGAGAGGAGGGGGGTTTGTCTGCACGTGGGAGCTGGAAGTGGCAAATTTAAGAGCAGCTTGAGCTGTGAGTGTGTCTGGTACAAGCTGACGTAGCTTTCAGACTAGAATAGGTTTCCATTTTCCACCTTCCAGGCAATCACGGAGGAAAGAGATTGTCTCATTTTCTCGTGTACATATATCTCGTCTCCCAGTTGCCGAGGCAACACTGTATATGTTTGCAGGCTGGAAGGATCTGGGGATGGAAAATGAAGCCAGGGAGTGGACTGAGGAGAGAAGTCCAGCAGGAATTTTCCCCATGACTTTTGTGGCCGATTGGCTAGCACTAATTTAAACCTCTCTCCCGGGATTAGTCATCAAACCTGAGATTTTCATTTTTATTATTTTAAATCAACCGCAGTTGCTCCTGGGAGGCTGTTTTTCATGTTGAAATTAACCTCGTGGAGATGTAGCCGGTGGGGGCTGCAGGATGGGAGCCAGCAGGGAGGGTAATTCCATAGAAACACAAACAAGGTACAACATCTTGCTGCAGATGGAAAGCCGAGCCCCCGGGGAGCAGCAGCTCCGTGGCAGTGCAGCCTGCTGCTTCCAGCCTGATGGGAGGCACCTGCATACCTGCATTTTTGCCCTGGCCACTCAGTGCATGATGATGGTGCTTCTGCAGCTCCAGAGTTTTGTTTTTTTAGGATGCCTCAGGCACAGGGGGAAGCTGCTGCAAGGATTACCTGGAAAAACCCTGCACGTGCCAAGGAAGCTCCTGGTTGTGACTTTGAGAGTCCCGTGGCATGGCTGAAGGTTCTTAGAAGTTTCTTTTTCTCCCAGGTCTGGGGGTCATCATTTCCTGGCAGATCTTGCTGCCACTGCGCCATGGTCTCAGGTTTGCACTCGACGTGGACACTGGCCCAGATTTGGAGCATCCCTCAGGCAGGGAAAGGGAGGGAACCCTGGGGGATGTGGGAGCAGTTTTGTGGATGCCTTGAAGAGCTGAACAAGGACATTGTTCAGAATAATTAGTTCTTCTCTATTCAGGCCCGCTGCACAACTCAGAAAGACACAGACGCTTCTACCTGCTCCAGAGAGATTTTTGGGGATTGTGCCTTTTGAATTCTTACTGATTTTAAGGTTTATTTGTATTACTGTGAGGGTGGTGAGGCCCTGGCACAGGTTGCCTACAGCAGCTGTGGCTGCCCCATCCCTGGAAGTGTCCAGACCAGGCTAGATGGGACTTGGAGCAGTCTGGGATTGTGGAAGGTGTCCCTGCAATGGCAGGGGGTGGGACTGGATGGGTTTTAAAGTCCCTTCCAACCCAAACTATTTTGGGATTCTCTCCTGCAGCCTGAATTGCCCTGGCAGGGACAGAGCCAGACCCACACAGGCACCTCCCATCCAATCTCCCCATCACTCCCTCCCCCAGTCCATCTGGCACTTTGACCCTCCATGGATGGTGTGTGTAATGAAAAAGCCCCTTCAGCCCTTCAAAGCATTTTGGGGTTTCCTCCAGCAAAAGTGACCTTTTCTCTACCTCTTCCCCTCCACACCCGTGCCTGTAAAAGGCGATTTGTGCTGCAACTTCAAAACGCTTGGCAGAAGGTTGGTATTTCTGCTGGGCGCCTTCCCCCAGCTTTTTTCATCTCGAGCAAATAAATAAGGCAAGAACTTCACAAGGAAAGGGGAAGCAGCGGAGGTGGCAGTGCCATTCCTGTTGGAAAGCTGGCATTCCCCACCTCTGCTAGATGAGGTTCAGAGAGGACATCTGGCACGTGTACTTCTAATCTCATCGTTTGATTTCACTGCATCCAAGTTGGGTTTTGCATCCTGTTTTGTCAATCATTTGAGAACAGGCTTATAAATAGACAAACTGCCCAGGAACTGGTGTTCAAAAATCCTCCTTGCATGTCATATGGCATTTCATAAGTGTGGGTGAGGAGATGCTGATGCTGAAGTGCCCCTGGGGTATTTCTCCAACCTCCCCTGTCCCCTCTCTGGTCTCTGGGCCCTTCCCTGCAGGTGACATTTGGCTTTGGGGAGTTGCAAGGGGGCACAGGGGGGTCTGTCTGTCTGTCCTTGGGGAGAGCAGGCTGAGTGGGGTGCAGATGTCTTGGAGCAGCATGTGGAGGGTACTTAGAGCCAGAGTGTTTTCAGCTGTTGGGGAAAAGGCTGTAAAATGTGATTCCCACCATTCCGGCCCTCTGGGTTTGGACTACATCAAATTGGGTATTTTTCCTCTGGCACAAACCAAAACCTGATGCGCCAGAGGGTGGCAAAGGCCTCGCTTAATCCCTTTAATTGCTTAATACCACAGCCAGCAAGGAAATGTGTTCTGATCCCGTTAATCTTTGCTGTGAAAGAAAAGCTTTTGTAATGTATCCACAGCTCAAAACCCCCTGTTCTTCCTATAGCCTAAAAACACACCCTCCCCTCACCACCACCAACAGCAGCACCCTCAGCAGGTTAATGGGAGAAGCAGAAAATGCTGTTTTCGGTCTTAAAACCCCCCCAAAATTACAAAAAAGGCAAAACACAAGGCCCAGCTCAGCGGGAGGTGGGAGCAGGATGGCACTGGGCAAGGCAAAGGGGCTGCCCCCAATTCAGGAGATGCTCTAGGGAGCTGCCTGGCTCCCTGCCAAGGTTTTTAGCCCCTCCAGTTTCCAAAGCACCACACTTCATCCAAAGAGGAAGAGAGGAAAAGCTGGGAGGGAGGGAGGGTGTTTCTGGTATTGAGCAGCAGTGCAGGGCTATTTCTCTCGGCAGCTGACAGTGTAAATGCATTTCCTGGCAAGCAGCTCACTCTGTATTAAAATTCTTGATGAAGATTATTAAAGTGTGTTTATGAAAAGCCTGCGAGTGCTTCTTGGACTCCGAGCTGCCTTTTCAGAATGACATGTTTGGGTGCGGGCTGAGTGCTCAGGGGTTATTAAAACCAGGCTCTGCTGGCTCCAGGTGGGATCTGCAGGAAACTGGATGGTCCCAGTTTGGTCAAAAGGCAGCCAGAGTGGGGTGTCTGTGGCCACTGCAACCCCTAAACCATTCCCCCAAACCTTGCTGCAATGTCTTTGGGTGTGTCACACGGTTGTGGGATGTGCTTCTGTTCCCCCAGGCGGGTCAGGGGCTGCCGTGAGGAGCACGGGGATGCCGAGGAGCCACGCGGCTGTGGCCACTCTGTTTTCTCCCCTGACAGGGGCAGCTGCAGTGGCCACCCCTTCATTGGTGCCAGCAAAGCTTTTGTGACACATTCCATGCTGGAGACAGAGTCATCAAAATGCCAGACACAGAGAAATGTCCCTGTGCTGGCACCTGGAGGTCCTGTCACCTTGTCATCTTTGGCCCCAACTCTCTCTTCTCTATGCTCTTCTCCTCCCAGCCTGAGGTAGGATTTTTTTAATGTGGGAGACCAGGTTTTATATCTAAATATATATGTCCTTACAAAAAAAAAAAGTTTCCAAGAACAATGGTGGAAAGAGCCCAAAAATGTGCTAAGAAGGATGAATGCATTAGGATTGGAGTCCAAGCAAAATATCAGAAGGGTGAATCAGAAAGAAGGAAAGGAAAGGGAAAGAAATAGAAACGTATGGAGTTCTTAAAAAGCCATTTTTTCCTTTAAATGTTAATGGCAGCTTTTCAATTTGAGCTTTGAGTGCTGGAGAAATGTGTCCACTGCTGCTGCCTGGGGCTGTGCTCTGAGGGGATGCAAAAGCATTGTTGCAGTGACACGTTCAATCTGGTTTCAATCCAGCCCCATTCAGAAATATGGAATAGTTTGGTTGGAAGGGACCTTTGGAGGTCACATTCGTAGAGGAACATCCCATAATTCTTTGGGGTCTTTCTCTGGGGTTTCCCTCTTGGCTCCTGCTACCTCTGGCTCGCCTCTGTAGAACTTCACGTGAGTTGCAGTGTACCCAGCACATTCTCCTAACCCTGGGGGGGTCAGAGGCAGCGTGTCCTGGCAAACCTGGGATTGTTCCCCTACTCCTTCAAGTCTGGTTTAAAGCTCTTCCCCTTGGAGGAAGGGGAATCCCACGTGGTGCCAGTGATGCTGGTGCCCACAGGCCATCCCATTAGTGCCAGGAGCAGGAAAATGGGCTCAAACTGACTGAGGACAGGGTTAGATGGGATATTGGAAAGGAATTCTTGGCTGTGAGGGTGGGGAGGCCCTGGCACAGGGTGCCCAGAGCAGCTGTGGCTGTCCCTTGGAAGTGCCCAAGGCCAGGCTGGACAGGGCCTGGAGCACGCTGGGACAGTGGGAGGTGTCCCTGCCCAGGGTGGAACTGCATGAGCTTTAATTCCCTTCCAAACCATTCCAAACCATTAACACCACAGCCAGCAAGGAAATGTGTTCTGATCCCGTTAATCTTTGCTGTGAAAGAAAAGCTTTTGTAATGTATCCACAGCTCAAAACCCCCTGTTCTTCCCATAGCCTAAAAACACACCCTTCCTTCACCACCACCAACAGCAGCACCCTCAGCTGGTTAATGGGAGAGGCAGAAAATGCTGTTTTCGGTCTTAAAACCCCCCAAAATTGAAAAAGAGGCGAAGCACAAGGTCCAGCTCAGTAGGAGGTGGGAACAGGATGGCACTGGGTGTTGATTGAGCAGGTCAGCAGCCCAGCAGGATAAAATATCTGGGGATGCTGGAGGTGTGGTACAATTCCTGGAGCAGGGACAGCCTTGCATCCTCTGCAAGCAGCATCCCCCTGGCATGAGGCTGGGTTTCTGTATCTGCTGCTGGTGGCTGGTGGTTGCTGCAAACTCGAGCACCAGCCTGGGTGTCCTGGCAGATGTCTGTCCCCTTCTGTGCCTTTGGCAGGCCAAACTCAAGTTGTCTTCTCCCTTATCTCTCCCCTTTCATTGCTGGATCTGTCCCTTCAGTTCTCCTGGAGCTCAGACCCCTTCCCACATTATCAGGAGTTCCAGCCTCAGCAGTGGTGATTGCTGAGAACAGATGAAGAAGCCAGAAAATAAATATTGTAATAAAATCTTTATTTTGGTTGCATGAAATGGGAAGAATAAGGGTCAGTGAGGATGGAGTGGTGGCTGCAGGCAGAGGTGGGAGGAGAACTGGGACATCAAGCCCAAATTCATACCCTGGTGACTGTGACACCCATCAGAGTTAAAGACAATCTGTGTCTCATTAATCATCTGATATAAACAGAGGGAGACTCACTGGAACAGAGCACTGTCACTGGATGAACAGCCTGAAGTTGGAAAATAAACATTTCAAGCTCTGTCTTAGCGTTTATTTTTGCTAAATGCCTTCTCTGCACCCGAGTGTTCTGCTCACAGTGGGGAACCACTGCCCCAAACCCATCCCCAGGAGCAATGCTGGAGCAGGGACTTGGGATGCTGCATGAGGAATGCACCAAACAGAGTGCAGGGAAAATCCTGGAGCAGCCACAGCACACTGCCCTGAGTGCTTTTAGGCTCTAACTGTGAGCTAAAGGGTNCATCCAGGAGTGTGTACTCCTGGATTTCCACAAACCACAGTTGTTTTTCTTTAAACCTCTCATTGCTGCATGAGGAACGCACCAAAGAGTGCAGGAAAAATCCTGCAGCAGCCACAGCACACTGCCCTGGGTGCTTTTAGGCTCTAACTGTGAGCTAAAGGGTTTCTCTCTTGGTATCCCTTGGGTTTTAAGAGGTGGGAAGTGCAGCAGTGTGGTTGGGCAGGATTTCATCCTGGGAATCCCAGCCTGTGGTCAGCTGTGAGCCAGGGCAGTGGCAATTGTGCCTCCATAGATGCTCTCCACGTTCACACATCCAGGAGTGTGTACTCCTGGATTTCCACAAACCACAGTTGTTTTTTCTTCAAACCTCTCATTCCTGTTGGGGTTTTTTCCCTCCCCACCTCCCTCTGCACAAACCCACCAGGTGCAGTCTGGAATCCACGCTCACCCCAATATGTCTTTATTCTGATTTATTAATGTGGTTATCGTGTAGATGATTAGAGATATATTTGGGGAGATTTTACCACCCCAGAGCAGACGTGTAGCTGTTACAGAGCAGCTAATCCTTTACAAATATGGTTTTAATCATGCCACATTTCACACACGATAACTGTCCTATGCACTGTAATGGATAGCTGGCAACCTCGGTATGAAGAATTTAATTTCAAGCTATTTTTTTTCCCCACAGGCTCATTAACTTCTGCTGCTCAGGAGATATTAACAAAACCACAAGTGGATGGCTCAGCTCCGATATCCAACCCTTCCACCTCCCACAAGGATTTGCTGTACAATTATCTTCACAGGGAGGGGGATTTGCTGAGCCCTGAGCACATGAGCGGATTTTGCTGCATCAATGGACCTGTCACCTGATTATTTTTACCATATCTCAGTGCACCTTGTCCCACCTTTGCCACGCTGCCTGTTGGGGTTGCACGAAGCTGAAGTACAACATATCCCTCCTGCTGTGACACCAGGAATAATAAATTCCATTAGAAATGGCATTTTGGGCTTTAGGTTTCTGCTGGTGAGAAGAAAACAAGCCTGCCCCCCCAGCTCAGCTATGCTTGGTAGGAAAATAAATGACATAAACTCTGGCTTTTCCTGTGCCTGCTGACTTGACATGCCATCCAGCCTGGTTCCCATCCAGCTCATCAGCCATTCCCCAGGATGGGCTGGTTACAGGAGGAGACAGGTTGAGAAAAGAAAGAATTTCCACTGAATTAAATAATTTCAGCTGGAAAAATAAACTCTTGACTCCACAGCTCAGAGGCAGTGCCTGCCCGGTGCCCCCCCAGACTAGCAGGAGATGCTGCCCTGCAGCAGGAGGGCTCCCTGCCCTCCGAGCTGCTCCGTGCTGAGCCAAGGATGTGCAGATGTGTGAGACCCCCTCAGTCCCCCGGCACCCCCTCACCCTGTCCCCAGTGTGGCACCCCTTCCACGTGTCCCCAGAGCGGGCTAGCAGGGAAGGGCAGCAGCCCTTTGCCTTCGGAGCGCCCTGGCACGGAGCCGGCCCTGCACGGCTGCTGGGAGCCCTGTCTGACCCCGTTTTGGGGCTCTTTTGTGTCTGGGACTCCACACTGATGGGTTTTGTCCCTGACACCACCCTGCCCCGCTGCCCCAGCCCCTCGGCCGAGGGGGCTGTCAGGGAGGACAAGGGGACATTCTTTGGAGAACAGTGGGAGATCTCACGGCGGGACAGCCGGCTCGGCCATCGCCCACACTGCCCTCCACACCTGGGTCACGCCAAGCACTGGCATTTTTGGGGCCGTCTGGGGCACCACGAGTGAGCTGAGCACAAAGGAAGGATGAGGAGATGGGGTCAGTGCTCGGGGATCATGCCAGGGAGATGTGACATCCCTCGAGACCCTTCTCCAGCAGCACTGTGAGCCCGGGAGCAGCCCAGGCAGAGAGGGTTGAGGGCCTGAGCTATTCCCAGCTGGCTTTGCAGTGTCCCACTGGCACCCCACATCTTGTGGGAGCCCCCCAGCCCCAGTGCTCTTTGTTTTGGAATGAGGGAGGCTTTGTCTGTGGAGTTTTCCACAGTCCACCTTCCAAACTTCCCCGTTCCTGGCCTTCACCACACCCAGCAGCTCCCAGCACAGTCAGATATTCTGGTGGCCAGGTGCTGCTCCCACACCTGACCTCCCCACAGCGGTGGATGTCGGTGCACGGGTGGGATGCTGGGTGAGACCTCCCTTTCCTGCCCCATTCCCCGTGATCCAGCACGGCTGTTTCCACTCTCCTTTTCCATGAGAAATTGCCCTGCGTTGCTTCATGTATCTTCGGTGAGGTAATGAGCTGTGAAACGCTCCCTAATGACCATGGCAAAGGGTGTGCAGGGTGCCCGGAGCCTGGGGAGGACGCAGGTGCTTGCAGGAGTGAGTGGGGATGCCCAGGAGCTGCTGTGGACAATGTGGAAAGAAAAGGGGGGAAAAGCCACTAAGTCCAGGCAAGGCTGCAGCTCTCTCCATCCACGCAGACCTTTCCTTCGTGAGGTGCCATCTTTACTGTTAAAAAGTTAAAAGTGCATTTGCTCAAATCCCAGCAGGAACAAGGTGTGGGGAAGGGAGGAATCTGATTGAAGCAGGGCTGGGGGGGATGAATGTCCCCGCAGCTGCCCGGGGCTATCAAACACTGTCTTTGGGCTAGCGCTGGGCTCTGTGTAGGGCAGAGAGACCCCATCTGGGGAGAGGTGAGACCCCATCCATGGGGGTCAGGCTTAGGACGGCCGAGAACAGCAGATGTGCAAAACCTCCGGGATTTTTCCCCCTCTTTTCCCGTTACTAAAACCTCATCTTGGGAGCTTTTCCCACCAGCCTTCCTCTGCGCAAGCAGGAACTGCCCTGAGGGTGGCCGACTTTCCACCGCTGCTTTCCAGGGGATTTCTCCCCCTTTTCTCCCAGCCTCCCGTCCCTGCCCGCGCAGCTGTGGAGCAGGGATGGTGCGGGGCCAGCTCTCCCCGCGGGCCTGTCTCAGCTGCAATAAAGCTGTCGGCAGCGGCGCGGCCGGGCGGCCCCGAGCTGGAGATGCGGTCTGGGAGGCAGAGCTTCCCTCCGTCCCTCCATCACCGCCCCGCCGTGTGCCAGGAGACAAAGCTGGCGCTGCTCCCGCCCGAGGAGCGCCGAGAGCCGGCCAAGACGTCTGGTGAGAAGGAAGAGGCTGTCTGTGAGCACCGGGGGAAGCCCTCCACAGACCCTCTCCAGCTTCCCAGCGGGATTCCCAAAGGCAGCAGCAGGCAGCCTGAGAGCTGGCTGGATCTCCAGCAGAAAGAGAAACCCTAACTGAGGACCGTCAGCCCTGCAGCAATGCCCGAGACATTTTCATCCCCTCCCAACATATCCTTGCATTGTGCATGGGGAAACTGAGGCAGGAGGTTCCCAGAGGGGATGCTCCACAACCCCTCAACCAGCAGAATCCCTCAGTCCCACAGAGGGTGATCAAGAAATAAGGAATTTCCATCCTACCAAAAAATCAAACTTTTTCTGGTTTCTGACTGTGAGGGTCATCTATTAAATATAGAAGTCTGGAATTTCATCTACAGAGAAATAGTCACGAGAGGAGAAATCTCCTCTTGTCTTTACAAGTAAAACTGAATATATGACAGAAATAAGGCCCAGCACAAGGCGCTGACCCTCCCCAAACACAACACTCTCAGAACCCTGCAGAAGTGTTCTCTGAAGAGGTTTTCATCAAACCAAAATGTGTCTGCAAAATGCTGTCTGGTGAAACTCTATTCAGCTGGAAAAACACCGTCTAGCTTTTCCCCTTGAAGTTATCTCCCTAGACCTCATACAAAGTCTTCTTTTTTCACTCCTTTCTGAGATGGGCTCCACTCCTCCCTCTCAAGGTGCCCACAAATCATGATTTGCCTCTCTTTTTAATTTCATTTCAACTGCCTCTGTTCCTGCTGTGGGTTTGGTTCACTCTTGCATGTCTCAGAGCTTCTCAGTGAGTTTGGGAACCAGAAATGTGTTTTCTTATTTGACACTGGAGATGCTGCTGAAATTATTCAGCATGTGAAATAAAGTAACCATCAGATATCTCTGAAAATTCTAAAGTAGGGAAAAATGGGATGGGGATGGGGATGGGGATGGGGATGAGGATGGGGATGGGGATGGGGATGGGGATAGGGATGGGCATGGGGATTGTGTTGTTGCTGATGCTCTCAGCACACGATGCTCTTGGGAAGCTGTAAAGGGATGGAGAGAGTTGTGTGCAGGGAAGCAGCTCCTGCCTCGTGTTCTGCCATGTCCTGGGACATGAGGGCCTCACTTGGGACCCTTCTGCTTCAGTCTTTGTCTCTCAAGCACATGGTGGGATTTTTGGGATTGTGCTGTGCAGGGCCAGGATTTGAGCTGGATGATCCTTGTGGGTCCCTTCCAGCTCAGGATATTCTGTGATTTTGCTCTGTGTTTCCTGGGTTATTTCTGTTCATCCTGGTACCCAAGGAATGCTGAGGTCAGGAGGAGCTCCTGCCCTTTTCCAGAGGGCTTGGCGAGGGACGAAGAGGTATTTCTGTGTCAGCTGCTGTCCCTGGAAGCTCCAGGCTGGCTTTCTCATGGGAAGAGCAGACTTGGTCCATCTGAGTGACCCCTCCTGTGTGTGTCTGTGCATGTGATCCTGACATCTCTTCCCCCAGGGCAAACACTGGCCCTGGCCCAGCCCCTGCTGTCCATCCCCATGGCCTTGGCGATGCATGGAGCCCTCCAAGGTGGGTTATGAGGAGGGAAGGAGGGGTCTGGCCACGCACTGAGGGTGTGTGGTTTCACATTTCCCCTTTGAGGCTAAGGATGCTTGTAGGACTGAAGAGCCCAGTGAACTCCAGAGCCCCCAGTGCAGCTGACAGCTCGGCTGGAAATAGATACAGCCCCATCCTGCCCTGGTGTTGTTGTTGGCAGGCAGGCCTGGAGGCCTCCAGGTTGCATTTGTCAAGAACATAAGCTCAGGAAAATTGTTCTCATCTGAACAAACAGCATCAGTTGCTGCCAGCTGTTCCAGTGCCCCAGCAGAGGATTCACATGGCTGGCCCTTTTCCCCAGCCTGGGCTGCTGGTGGGACTGGCAGGCCAGAAGGACTGGTTTCTCTCTCAGGGATGTTTTCAGGGCATGTTTTGTTGCTCCTCCTCCCTCCAGCTTCCCTCCAGGTGAAGGAATGGGGGCAGTGTGGGCACCCTGAGCACTGCCCTTCTCCTCTGCTCACAGGGACACAGGGAAGGGTTCTGTGGTGGGGTTGCACCTCCCAGAGGGTGGGAGGATGGCAGGAGGGCTGGAGTGAAAATTCTGCACCAGCACCAGCTTTGTCTCATGGATGCACTTGCAGCAGTTTGTTGTGCTGGCTTCACGTGGGAAGGGTCAGTGTCTGTCTGAGCAGGCTCACATGTGACTGCTGCAGGACAGAGCCAGCTCCACCCCACAGAGCCCACACCAGGGAATACCCTCTGACATCTGCCTCTCTCCAAACACGGTCACTTTTAGCCCTTCTCTGTGGTTTTCCCAGAAACAGCTCCTGTCCTGCCTTTGGGACCTGCCCTGCAGGGTCTCAGGCAGGGCTGCAGTACAGCTTGTGTCACTTCTACAAGCTGCATGAAACCACCAACTGAAGCATCTCACAGAGGTAAATCCATGGATTCCTCCCTCCCTGCAGGGAGAACGTGGTTTCCCAGAGCATGGCCATGCTGTGAACAGGACCATGCTGGCAGATGTGCTGTCCCCGTGTGCCCCAGCCAACCCAAACAGGACCAATGACCCAGTAACTTATTTTATATTGCATTATAATGTAATCTTCTCTTCATAGCTGCTGCCTGCTGGGTGTCTGCTGCACAGGAATTTCTGTGCCCTGAGAAGAAGGTGGCTCTGGGCCCCAGGGGATCTGTCTGGTTGCTTGGGGAAGAAAATTTCTTGTCCCTGTCCTGGCCAGATCACAGAGCAGAGCTGTGCTTTGTGTGCAGTGGGAACGTCACCAGTGTGAGATGGGATTGTCTCCATCTCTGTTCCCAGCCACGCTCAGGTTTGTTGCATGGTGGATGTTTTAATGGGAAACCTTCCCTAAAACCCTGCCTGGCTGCAGCTCAAACCAGCCCTTGCTCCCTGCTCTCGTGCAGCTTCGATCTGTTCCTAATTGCCAGAAAAAAACCAAACCCCACCTGCTTCCTACCACCCACAGGCAGCCCACCAGGCCCACTCCTCCACTTTCCAGGTTTAAACTCACCTCTTATTGCTGCTCTCTCTGTAAGACATTTCCAAAGTGTCTGGCAAAAATAAAATACCCAAACTCCTCCCTGAAGCAGAAACCTGCAGCTCTCAGGGCATGAAGGATGTCTGTTGCTTTAGAGCATCTCCACCTCTCTGGTGGTACCTCCTGGCACCAAGAGATGGAGGGGGCAAGAAAGGCCCCAAAATTACTTAAAATATGAGTAATTTTTCTTCCCTTAAACCCCACCGTGGGTCTCTCATCAGTGCAAGGAAATGCATCTGCGTTCCTTTTTTACTGCTCACTGCTATTTGGTGATTAAAAAACGGGGCAGCTGGGGCCACTCATTCTTGACCTGGAGGAAAGCAGGAGGCTTATAAAAACTCTGAGTGCTGCAAGAATTACGAGGTAATTAAAAAAAAAATCAGGCCAGAGCTGGGACCACGTCAATAAACGCAGGAAGAAGTGATGTCAGCCCCGTGCAGGATGTGGGGACTGATGCCTCTGCTCTCTGCTCCTGGTGCTGAGCCCCCGGTTGTGCTGCAGCCTCATGGTTCCCACTGGCAGGGATTTGGGAATTCAGGGCACAGAACAGATTCTGGGGCTGGGTGGGCTCTTATTTCCTTGGTGCATTCAGGTGACTTGAATCCCTCTCTCACAAATGTAAATCCCACGTGAGACTTGGCAGTGGATGTTTTATCAAAGCAAGATGAACATCCACCAAAAAAACCAAAAATTCATATTTAAAGGGATGAGGATGGGTTCCCAATCACCATTTTGGGGGTTAAGAGGCATAGTTTTAAGGGGAAAGCATATTTTACTAGCCACAAGGTCATAAGGATTAAACCAGGGGAAAAAAGAATGGGTTTTGTTTATCTAGAATTTATCTAACCCAATTTAGCCCAAGACTCAGCATGGGTTTCCTGAGCTGACAAGAAAAAGGACAGAGGAATCACCAGGAATTAAATGGAAAGTGCTTTTCCATTTCTCATTGCAATGGTCTGGTTTGGTCTTTCCAAAACTGGGGAGTGAGGTGCTCAGGTGGGGCTGCTCAGGACTGCCAAAGCTGGGGTTGGGGTTCCTTGAGGTGTAAATGATTTCTCATGCACATGACAGGGCCTGAAGCCTACTCTGTGCTTCCCCTTAGGAAAATCCCAGGGAGCCATCACTGGGCTCTTAGGCTGTGGTGAGAGCATTTGCCAACATCCACTGACAAAATTTAATACAGGAGGAGGCAAAAAACCTTTGGGTTTGGGCCTGTGTTCACAAAGCTCCTGCTCAGCAGCTTTACTCAGCACTGGCCATTTATTTACTTGTCTGCTGGAGTGCTGGCTGGATCAGAGTGATGCAAGCTGCTCCTTCAGGACTTGGAATAAAACCCAGGGCTGTCCCAAATGTCCAGAGAGGATCCTGGGGTACAGCATCAGCTGCCTTGGGTTTGGGCTTGGTTTTCCCTCCTGACTGTCCCTCTCTGCCTCCAAAGAGAAGGAAGTAGATGCACTTCACATGAAGGGAAGTTACACAAACCAGAGAGGCCAGTGGGGATCATTTGGAAATGAACTGGTTGTTGTGGCTTGCAGCTGCCTGGGGGCCGACTCACATCCTTGCCCTGGGACTCGGATGTCTGGGAAGGAAAAGGCAGTGCCTTGTGTGATAAAACCACACCAGGGAGAGCAGAGCTTTGGTGCTTGACAGCAAAGTGGCCAAAACCAGCTTGGGAAGCTGAACCTGAGAGCAGCTCAATGGACCCAGAGGTTCCAGTTTCCAGGTGTTGGAAGGGAGGGGCTTTGGGATGCACAGTGTGTGTGTGGCTGTGGTGCCAGGCTGCTCTCCATGCTGCTGGCTCCACATTTTTGTAACATTTTGTGTGATTTTGGTGTTTTAGCCAAAAGCATTTGACAGGTTCATCCCTGGAAGTGCTCAAAGCCAGGTTGAACAGGGATTGAGGCAAGAAGATGTCCCTGCCCATGGCTGGGGCTGGAATGAGTTATCTTTAGGGTCCCTCCCAACACAAATCATTCTGGGATTTTATGGTCAGTATTGAGCTGGAGGTGGAGATTCAGGTGACGGCTGAGTAGGGGAATGCTGGGGACACAGTGGGGGAAGCATTTCAACCTCCCAGCTGGGTCCTTGCTGCTTTTGGGAGCAGGTCCTGGGAAGAACGACGCTGGTGCTCAGGGCTCAGACAGACAAATGTGCAAGCCCCAGCCAGGGTTTGCAGAAATGTTGTGTGGAAAGAACTGGGGATCTCCCAGCAGAAAGTGAGGGATCAGAACACTGGCACCCCTCTGCCAGCCTGGTGCAATTCATGGGGAGAGAAAATCTTTTTGTGGGTGGATGTCTGGGGATGGAGGGTGTGCACAGCATACCCCTGATCCTGAGAACACCCATCCAGGCCAAAGAGGGACCGTGTAGCCTCTTTTTAGGTGTGGAAATGCCCCATGTGTGCAGCTGGCATCTCCTGAGCTTGGCACCATAGCCCTGGCTGGGGCACCCTTACTCTGCAGGGCCCTTGCCCCAGGCCAGCTCTGCCTTCTGCAGCTTCATTTTCAGAGCAGCTCCTTTCCTTCCCTGCTTGCTGCAGTTACATTTACTGGCTTTTCCCTCCCTGTAAAACAGGAGCACACAAACCCAGGCTGGTGCTGATGGGACATTCTGGGAGCTGGGAGGGAATGACCCTCACTGGAAGACTTTGCTGCCTCTGCTGCAGAGCAAACCCTTCCCCCCGTCCTCACCAGCTCAGCATGGATTCCCCATCCCAGGAAAAATGGGATTTGCCTGGGGTCCCAGCCAGCAGGGGACAAGCTGGGAGCAGAGGGCTGCCCCCAGGGTTTTGCCCTTGTTGCACACCAAAGGCAATGTCTGAGTTCTCCACATGTTCCTACAGGTTGCTGTTTTTGACACAAACCTCCAAAGCCCTTTTGCAGTAGGATTTGGCTCCATCCATTTTCAGAAACGGAGGCACAAGGCACAAGTTAGGCAAAGGGGATGCCCCTGCTCCCTAAGGCATGGGAGGTTCTCCTGTGCCCTCAGTATCCCTGAGCCTGTCCCACTCATCCATGAGGCTCTCCCTTGGTGGCCAGACGTGGCAGAGCTCACATTCAGCTCTCTGACCTGCTGCCCTGCCTGCCAGCTCCAGATCTAACACGAGGAGGCCAAAGATCCGGGCTAACACCACTCCTCTGGGAGGCAGACAGCAAAAATCTGCCGTGTTCACAGCTGGGAAGGCAGCAGATGTGGTGGAGAGAAAGGATTTGTCTCCCAGGGGAACAGACCCCAACCTCTTCTCCTCTTCCAGAAGATGGGTAGGTGCTCCCCACCCCTGCTGAGTCCAGGTTTGGGGTAACTCCCAGGTGTGACATTTCCACTAAGCTGAGCCATATCTGCTTTCACAGCTCTGCTGAAGCTCCCAGGTAAATAATCCCCCTGGCTGCCAAAAACTGGTGCAGCAAGTCCTGGGAGCCTCTCCAAGGAGCAGCTGCCTCCTCCAGGAGGTTTTTGAGAGCAACCTCCTGCCACCCAATCTGTCCCCATGTCACAGTCCTGCAGGACACAGATCTT
The DNA here is from genome assembly GCA_013400175.1 of Phainopepla nitens. Taxonomy (NCBI): domain Eukaryota; kingdom Metazoa; phylum Chordata; class Aves; order Passeriformes; family Bombycillidae; genus Phainopepla; species Phainopepla nitens. Next base: position 50,680 of record VXBQ01001639.1, on the reverse strand, counting down.
GGGTGTTAAACACCAGCAGTGCTCAGCTGTTCTCCCAGCATGGGCCCTGGTAGGAATTGAAGCCCTGCCTTTAACAGCCCTGCCAAGCACATTCCCATCCCCACAGAACCCCTCACGTGTCCCCATAACCACTCCCCAGCAAATCCCCTTTGGAGTATCAGCAGAGAAGGGAAGGTTTCCCCTCTCAATTCTCCCATAATAATTTTTGGCTTCACTAATACATTTTCCCTGTTTGGGACCAAGCTGGAAACCAAGCTGTGACTTTGCCCTTGAGAGAACCCCAGGTTTTTGCCTGTTTTCAGAGCCTTTATTCAAATATAAGCCCTTAATGAGAATGATATGGGGAAGAAATCCAGCCTCGCTGCTTTGTTTACTGAATATTTTCATCACAGCTGATGGTATCAGGTTGGTGGGTGCGGATTTTTTCCCCTTTTATGAATGAACATAATACATTTGTAGAAAGGGAGGTGTGACTTGGATGTTTTCATCCTTGGATTTTAGTGATCATTAATAAAGCCTGCAGTGCTTTCTGTAAGCACAAGCCAAAGATTTGGGATGTAACAGCTTCCTAGTAGAAAAGGGGATTTTTTTCCAAATCATAAGGTTTTACAAAGATGACACTTTGTTCCTGATAAATTCTTTTCACTTTATTTCCAGCTTTTTTTGTGTAAAACAATTTGCCAGGTATATATTTAGATATATATTTATCATAGAGATGCCTGCTTTAAACAAATTGCTAGTTAATTACATGAAACATTTCTGCCTGCTTAAGAGAGAAAAAGTGCAGCTATTTGTCACTGACAGGGATTTTGCTGTGAGCTCCTCTTGCAGCCAGGCTGTGCCCACATCAGGTGAGCAGGTGAGATTGGCCACATTTCCCTGGCCACCCCAAGCCCAGGCAGTGCAGGGGAGGGGGCACCCAGGGAGGGGCAGGAGTCAGACTCTGCCTCGTGCCCACGGGAGCGACACTGCTGCCCCCGAAATCAGGGCGCTCTCATCTCCACCTTGTGATGAATCCCAGCTGATTTCCCAGCCTGAGCTGTCCAGCCACTCATGTTGGATTACAAACTGGAACTTTTACAGGCTGGATGTGGGGTTTGTGGCTTCCTTTCCCTCTCTCTGTCTCCAAAGTCCATGATTCTTAATAAATCATCCTCTAGCCTGAGCTGAGTCTGGCTGTTTTAAGTTTAACTAGATTATTTTTTTGCTGATAAGCCGGACTTTGAATTCTTCCCAAGATCACAGGCTGGGGCCCGTAATATCATGGAGGAGAGACTGCTCATGGTGATCTATCACATGCAGGGGGAGCAGCATCAGGCTCTCAGCTTTCCCTTAGATCAGCACTTAAAGGCGCAGCACTTGTATTTCATGAAGCTGGTGGGAGAGAAGAGTCAGGACTCCCACCAGACACATGGAAAATGGACTGGGATGACAGGAAAATGTTGTATTATTCATCTATTTCCTGCACTGCATCAGTGCCAACAACTTCCTAAGGCTTTGATGCTGACTTCACTCCAAATTTCTCCCCTTCCGTCCAAACAGACCCAAATCCACCCAAGGGTGGGATTGAAGTGGAGCAAAGCATTGAGAGAACCTGCTACACCCTCTTGTTTCCCTCACTCTTCTTTGCCACCACCCTGACACCATATAAATTTATTTTCCTTGACAACTCCAGGCAAATGTGCCACGTTCTCAGATCCATCATGATCCCATCCTCGCTCTCCCAGCCAGTGCCTGAGCTCCTCTCCCGGTATCGCTGTTGATTTGGCCTCCTCCTCAGAGCCTAGATCCCAACACACCCACAGAGGTGTCCAGGCTGTGTTCCTGCAGCATTAGCCCTGTAGGACTCCTGTAGGATTGACCCTGTGGGGTTCCTGTAGGATTAATACCCTGTAGGGTTCCTGTAGGGTTAGCCCTGTGGGGTTCCTGTAGGATTAGCCCTGTGGGGTTCCTGTAGGGTTAGCCCTGTGGGGTTCCTGTAGCATTAGCCCTGTGTGGTTCCTGTAGGATTAATACCCTGTGAGGTTCCTGTAGGGTTAGCCCTGTAGGGTTCCTGTAGGATTAGCCCTGTGAGGTTCCTGTAGGATTAGCCCTGTGAGGTTCCTGTAGCATTAGCCCTGTGTGGTTCCTGTAGGATTAATACCCTGTGAGGTTCCTGTAGGGTTAGCCCTGTGGGGTTCCTGTAGGATTAGCCCTGTAGGGTTCCTGTAGGATTGACTCTGTGGGGTTCCTGTAGGATTGACTCTGTAGGGTTCCTGTAGGATTAATACTCTGTAGGGTTCCTATAGAATTAGCCCTGTGGAGTTCCTGTAGGATTAATACCCTGTGAGGTTCCTGTAGGATTAGCCCTGTGGGGTTCCTGTAGGATTAGCCCTGTGGGGTTCCTGTAGGATTGACCCTGTGGGGTTAACAATGCACAGGTCACCCCTGTCTCCGTAGAAGGACCAACCCTGCTCTGGGCAGAGCAGCTCCGTGAGGGGCTTTGCTGGGATGAGGTGGGAGGTGGAGGAGCCCTCCTTGAGGCATAGCATGGCTCACAGCCTGAGGAAAGAATGGATTAATCAAGATTAAAGGTATTCCTGATGAGAGCAGCCAGGAGGAATGATCAGGATCCACGAGACATGTGTGTGCTTGTGCTTTCCAGACCCACTGTCCCTCTGCTAATGCCTGACACTGGGCAGCCCCGTCTCTTCCAGCCCAGGCTGTGATCCCCCAGTTTATTCTCCCAGTTTAGCCAGACCAGCCCCAGCCCTGCAGTCCCAGCATCTCCCCGGCCCTGGATGGGGATGGCACATTCCTTATCTCACTCGGCCCAGCAGGCCACCAGTTCCTGCAGCTCTGGGGTCGGGAGGCAGCTCCCTGTGTCCCACACATCAGGCAGTTTGTTGTGTTGGGAAATCTGTGCTGCTGCCCAGCTGGGGGCTGGAGATCAGCCAGGGGCTCTGTGGGAAGGCGAGATGGAAGACATGGTGAAGCTGTGTCTTCATGGGAATTTGTCCTGCTTTCGCTTTTTTTTTCCGTTATTTTTCTCTTTGCAGGGGAAACTTTAAACCACCAAGATGCCATTTTTCTTTTTTCTGCAGCTCAGGGAGGTCAGTGGCTGTGGGCTGATGGCATCTGTGCTGTCCACACTGCCCTCCTGATGCAGCCACCAGCACACCCAGCACCAACACCTTCCCCTCAGGGAGCTTTGCAGATCAGTTTGGCTGGAAAAGGCTGGGCCCAACTCAGGTGTAGGCTGTGCTCCTCTCCATGCATCACATTTGATTCCTTATTCTTCAATTCTTGGTCTCATTTTCCCCCCCTTTTCGGGAAAATTTAAAGTAAATTTTTTATTTGTTATAGGGATTTTTTATTTAGTTTATTGTAAGATAGGTGGTTTTTAATGTTATTTTATGTATTTTGTATAATGAGGTTAGAATTGTTATGTGTTTTAACATTTTTTAAATTTTAAATATATATTATAATAGATATTTTAAAGTTTATATTAATTAGTATTAATATCATAAGTGAGACTAGGCAGGGCTAAGAAATTAATATGGATTAGGCAATTGTGTAATTCCAGACTTTTAGAGAATAAATAGAGCAATAATTTAAAATTTCAATGCACATGCTTTCAGAAGAATTATCCCTATGCGTCTTGACACTGAATAAATATATACCTACTTTATAACTCTCATTTCTCTCGAGTTATAGAGTCATTTCATCAACATTGCAGGGACACTGGCAGCATCCTCTGTGGGATTTGGGGGGTCCTGGATCCCCTCCCAGCTCTCCTCACTGCAGCCATCACTTCGTGATCCAATGCCCCAGGTGAATCCCTCAAGGAGGGGGAGAGCTCCACCACGTATCTGCTGATGGATGTGTGTTTTCCTTGGCCTTCTCTGCCTCGTGGCTGCTGGATACTTATCTGAGTGATGAATTCATCTGCACAGGGACCCCTGAATCGTGGGGCAGAGGGAAAGCATCTATTAGAGCGGCTTGGCATGAGGGAGAAGGAATAACAAAGGGGAGAGGGGTGGTGGTTGCACATCAAAGCTGTGTCTCTGCTTTCCAAGCCCATATTTTTCCAGCCTATCTCCCAGATTTCATCTGGCTGTGGTGAAAGCAGGCACAAGCCAGTGGTCTGGTGTGATAGAGGCTCTGCAGGGAGAGACAGAATTTTTGAATTCCAGCTGTGCTGGGCAGGTTCCTCTCCTCATTGCCTGCCCTGCCAGGGGTGGTTTTTCCATGGGGTGGAGAGCCCTGCTCTTCCATGGAAATGCTTCAGCTCCAGGCCACTGCTCTGCCACAGGGGAATGTGACAGCTTGGGTGTCACAGCTTGGATCACACACAGAGCCCTGGTGTGAAAATCCCTGGCTGCCTCCAGCCCTGGTGCCAGGCTGCTCCACATCCCTCAGCTCCCAGCCTGCTGAGCTCACGGATTCTGGCAGCAGGGAGAGAGCCGAGACCTGAGACCTGAGCCCTCCTCCCTGGCCCCTGCTTGTGCCTGTGCTTGCCTAGGTGTGGGGTGCTCTTGAGGGCTTGCACAGAGGAGGATCCTTCTTCCCCTAAACCACCTGGGACATGCTGCCTGCCTGGATCTGGGATCTGGGAGCCCTTTCTCAGGACTGAGTGCCCCATCAGGAAGCTGAAGTTCACAAAGTCAGACCACGGGCTTTACACCCCCTGTAAGGAGATGCAGGCAGTGATCTCTGTGACAGCTGAAACCCAAATACCCCTCAGAAACAGCAGGATGTTCCAAGCAGGATGGCTTGGAGCTGGATTTATTTCAGGAGATTGATAACCTGTCTCTGATGGAGAGAGGGATGAAACAAATCCAGGACAGGGGTGCAGGACCAAGCATTCCTGGGATGTTAGGAAGGTGCAGGTGGGTATGGAGAGTTGTGTGAAAGAGAGATGGACTCTGTCTCTGTGCTATATTGCTCTGAAAACAAGCCTCTTTCTTTTCTTCCTGAATTCCAGGGTCTAAAATGAAACCACTATCCCAAGTAATCTGACAGAGGAGCTGTGGGGAGCAGCCTCTTGCCTTGGTTTCTCCAAGCTGTGTCCCCAGGGCAGGCTGTGTGACAGCCAGGCCTGTCAGAGAAAGCAAACCCTCCATCACCTCACCCCTCTGGACTGCCAAATCACACGGCTGCCACCAGAAAGCTCAGCAGATCCCCCTGCACCTCCTGGAGATCATCTGGGTGGCAAACACTAGGGGAAAAAAGCAGGAAAATGGGTTAAATTTCTTCTTCCCCACAATCTCAAAGCGTTCATGACGGGACCTTTTGCCAGCATTGTGCAATGCTGGCTCACGTTTTGCTTGAACTTTAGTCCTGTTTTAATCCATGCCACAGTAACCTCCAGGGAAAGGAATGTTGCTGATTCCTGACTTAAACCGTGATCAAAACCTTTCAGCTCCTTCCCAGGCCATTGTTGTGTGTCCTGTCAGCATTGTCCCCAGGGCAAAGGCAGCTCTGTACCTGGATCAGGAGCGTTCCTCCCTCAGAGCCAGCACTCCTCCAGCCCTGGAAAGTGATCCTGCAGATGCCTTGGAAAATCAGCACTGTCCCCGTGACTTCCAGCCCTCCCATCTGAAGTCTCAGATGTTTGTTTGTTTGCTTGTTTTGGCAAGAGGAAAAAGGGCCAAATTTAAGTTTAGGGAAATGCATCATGCATCCTTCATCTGGCGCTGTGGCTCCGGCTGGGAAGGCCATTCCCCACTTCCTTCCCTTATCAGTTGATGAGGTGGTGAATGCAGGAAAGGCTCTTGGACAGCAAAACCACCGGCCACGTATCAGGCACCACTGCTGCAGTTATCCAGAGCCTGACCCCTGGGCCAGCCAGCTCCAGGAATCACAGATTTTGGAGGATCCATGCACCCACCCAGCTCATCCAGGTGGGAGGTGCAAGGTCTGGTTTGGGGGATTCTTCCAGATAATTTGGCCCATGACCCCGTTCTCTCAAGGCTGGAGGACAATGTGAGCCCACAGGCACCAGAGCAGGCTGGGGTGGAAGCCTAACACTTTTTTAGAAAATTGGGAGGGGGAGAGAAGAAAGCAAAGGGGCTCACACAGGCAAGGAGGGTGCACACGTGCTGTCCAGATTTCAGCCATCCAGAGCTCCTTTCCAGGAAAGGCCAGCTCTCACCCAGCCCTCCAAGGCTGCTTTTTGTTGGCAGTGATGGTGAGCTGCATGTAACAATCTCAGCTGGCTCTTTCCTGGAAGAAGCTTTGCTGTCCACCCTCCCACCACTCAGAGCATTCTCCAGGGATGTCTCCAGCCCTACCAGTTCTTCCAGGACCTCTCAAGATGATCTGTTTTGCATGAGCCCAGTTGCCTGCAGTCCAGTGTCCATCCCAGCTGGAGATGGACAATTTTTGGCAGAGGGAGAGCGATGCTGGGTGCTGGAATTGGGCTCTGGTTGGGGTTTTTTCTCCCTCAGTTGTTTGGGGTTTTTGTTCAAATCCATTTATCAACATCACAGGGTCAAGCCAATCTCCATGTGCTCATGGGCACTAAAGTTGGGTTCGCATTTAAGAGGAAGGGTTTGCAAGGGGACAAGGAAGACAAATGCTGTATTAAGGACCTCACTTTAACCACCAGTACAGCTCTGGGTGTGGATCCAGGATCCCTGCTCCAAGAGCACTCCTGACAGGTTAAAACATTTGCTTCTTCATCTCCAAACCCACAATTTTTAAGCTCCTGTGAGGCATTTGCATATGAGGCAAAGTCATTTAAATGATGCAGATTATCTAAAAACCCTTCCCAAACTCTCCTGCAGTTGGAGAAACCATGATTTATATGGTCTTGGATCCTACAGGTGTCCTTCAAAAAACTGGAAGAGAAATTTGATCAAATAAATCCCCAAGGACTTTGTTTTGGTGGATTTACTTACTCAGATCCTGTGTTTATGTGTTGCAGGTTAAACCAGGGTTTAACAGACTTGCAGAAAAGTGGGAATTCAGCTTGGAGGAAAGAACTAACACAAATAAAAGCAGAAGCCACCCAATTTCTACAACCCCCTCTGTGCATGTCTGAATTCAGGCATGCATCCCCTTGCTCCCTGGCCCAGGAAGGACCACACTGTGTCCCTTGTTTGTCACCCACCAGAGCGTGGCACCACCGTCCTGCCCGAGGCTGGGCAGGGCCATTGTGATCCACACAATGGCTATGGAGAATGAATGGAAAATGATCTCCTGTGTGGAGCTGACAACCAGCTCTCTGTCCCCCAGGCAAGTTCCCAGCTCCTGGGTGAAGGGAGCATTCCCACCCCAGGAAATCTCTGCTTTGATCTGCCCAGCGCTGCATTGCTGCTTCTTACAGCTCCTGCATGATTCAGTGCTTTAAAAAATAGAGAGGAGAAGGAAAATATTCTTTTACAGCCTTATTTACTCGTGGTTCTTGAGGAGTCTCCCACAAAATCTGATTGTAGGAGCACAGCAAGGGAGCAGAGAGGAGAGAGAGCCTTCTGGAATGGCCAGGCTGGATGACACTCACACCAACTTTGTATTTTCCTTAAACCATCTCAGCCACTTCTTAGAATGGTGAGGGCAGAAATCCACCTAGGATTTGTAGAGGGCACAAATCCACCTAGGCTGTGTAGAGGACACTGGGGTTTAGCATTTTCTGTGCCACGTTTTGCATGTTCCAGAACCAAAGAACCCCAGAATGGTTTGGGTTGGAAGGAACCTCAACACTCATCCCACCCCCACCAAGGGCAGGGACACCTTTCCCTGGAGACCAGGTAGCTCCAACCTGCCCAACCTCCAAGTCCTCGAGCACTTCAGGAAACAGGACATGAGCTGAGTAATAAAAGGGGTTTGGGGACTGGGCTATGTCTGACCATGGGAGTCCAGGGTGAGGATTTTCCCAGCTGATGCCATCCCAGAATTGTTACAGATTCCATCCCCTCCTCACCCAGCCTGCAAACCCTGTCTGCCTGCCCCCGTGATGCATCCCATGGTGGTGTGGAGCAGGGAAGGACTGTGGGAAAGGAGCTGTAAAGAAAATAATCTGGCCTATTTCTCTGCAAAAGTGCCAGGAGGAAGGGGCTGGGATAAAGGAGATCCGAGTCCTCTTCCACCAGCCCCCTCCAAGGGTCTCACGGCCTCGCCACCCAAATTCCAGTGTGCACACTGGTGCAGTCTGGCTGACTGCTGGGGGCCTCTGGTTTGGAAAACCAGCTTTTGGGGCAACAACAAACTTTTGGGGAAAGTGAAGGGTTTTTTGCACGACAACTTTATGTCAACTGCCAAACCCATTTTCTCAAGTTTTCTGTTTATTTTTTAACGTACTTTTGAGGGATGGCCAAACTTAGAAAACTTTAGCCCAAAAGGAACTGTATCCAAAGAATTTATGAGCAACTTAAAAAGAGAAGGCAGTGAGAAGAAACTGAAAGCCAGATGTAACTGCAGTTTTAGATGGCTTTTAGTTTAGTTTCAGATTTTTTAGGGGCTCTGACAGGGAACTGTTGGATTTTTGCAACGGGTCTGTAATCGAGTATTGAGGCAACTGTGAACTTTTGATCACTTATTTCTTGGTCTTCTGCCCACATCCAAAAGGGAGTATCTGACCATCTCGTTAACCTCTTGCTTTTAGATGCTGAGATGAGGAAGAGAACAGCAGGAATCAGCAGAAATGCTGTGTAGACATGAATTCAGGAGCTGTGAAACATGCCAAGCAGCGCAGAGACTGCTCCTCCTAAATGCACATCCTGGGGAAGGAGCTGCAGAGAAAGAAATTATTGAAATGATACAGGTCAGCAGGGCCTCAAGTGTTATTTACCTCATTACACTCACACTCTGGCATGGAGTGGTCTGGGAACAGCAGCAAGCCTTGCTGAGGGAGGATCAGGATTGTGGTGAGTTGAGGAGGAAAGGTTCTCTGTTTACAATGGGGACAAGTGGCTTTGGATGGGGACAAAGCAACCCCCCCAGCCCTGAGAAACTGGAGTGAGCTCCTGCAACAGCAGCAAGTGCTCCTTCAGAAAGGAGATCTTGGTTGAACCTCTGTCCAGCAGGGTGGGTGAGGGATGAGGCTGAGAGATGCTCAAGGCTCAGATATTCTTAAACTGGCACCGTTTTTTTAGGGAGAAATCAGTAACAGCACCACAATGGGGCCCAAGGACTAAATAGGAAATCTCAACTAAAGCAGCACAGAGCTTCTGTGAAAAATGATAAGGGATAATTAGGATAGGGCAAGGACATCAGCATCCTCTGTTGCTCCTTTTCCTCTTCTTTGAGGAAAGGCAGAATCACAGAATCACAGAATTATTTGGGTTGAAAGGGATCTTAAACTCCCCCAGCCCCCTGCCATGGGCAGGGACACCTTCCACTATCCCAGGTCTCTCCATACTTTTTCCATACCCTTTCTCCAGCCTGGCCTTGGACACTCCCAGGGATCCAGGGGCAGCCACAGCTCCTCTGGGCAGCCTGTGCCAGGGCCCCACCACCCTCACAGCCAAAAATTCCTTCCCAGTTTCCATCTAACCCTGCCCTCTGGCAAAACCCATTCCCCATCACTCCATGCTGACATTTTTGGCACCACCCCTGGCTAATGTGGAGGCGTTGGTGCCCAAGCTGGGCAGAGCAGCCTCCTCCTCCTCCCTCCCCTCCCCTGCCCTGTGCCCTGTCAGCATCAGGGCCTGGTGCTCTCCAGTGTGTTCAACTCCACTCTGTGTTCTGCCAGAGACTGTTATTAAGAAATAAGGCTCTGCCTTTTCATCATTCCTCCGAGCGTCTGTCTGATGTCATTCTGTCTGGCAACCGAGCCATCAAAAGAAGGCTCCCCCGGGAGAAATTTCTCAAACAAACAGCCAGCAAGAAAAAAATAATAGCCCATTAAACATAATAAAATGCAGAACCCCACAGCATCTTCCTGATGGACAAGAAGGCAGCGTAACCCTGACTCCAAGCACAGAAAGGTGCCTCCTACCCTAGCCCAGGGCAGGGATGTGCTCTGTGCTTACCTGGGTGGTTATCCTCAACTGAAGCTGTTGCAGAGGCTGAGGACATGAGGTTCAAGTCCAGGAACAAATTTGGGCCAGCAACACCTGCTGCCATCACTCCCACCTGCAGAGCCTTCCTGTGTCCCACCAGCACACAGGACCTGCAGATCAAGCAGGTTTAGCTCTTCATGGCTTTTAGCAGTTGTTTTTTTTTTCCATTGTATGAGGCATTTGTGTGCCTGCAAAGCAAATCTTGGCTGTGCTCCTCCATATCCATTAATCCCTGCAGGTTGAAGGGTGACAAACACCCCGCTGCCAGCTGTGAGCCCCTAGGATGTGTGTAGGCTTCTAGTTTTGGCAGCTCTGAGTTGGATCCAGAGACCTGCTTGTGAAATAGGTAAGACTGAAAGAAGTTCATGCAACCCTTCAGCCCCCAAACTGGGGCAAAAGTCCCCTAAGTGCCTTGTTTTTAAAACAAAACCAACTGAAAAGTGACTTGACTCTGGATTTGGATAAAAAAGTTAAGAAGAATGGGGTTTAATCATAGAATCATGGAATCACAGGAGGGTGTGGGCTGGAAGGGACCTTAAAGACCATCTAGTGCAGCCCCCTGCCATGGGCAAGGACACCTCAATCTATGGGAGCAGTGTAGGAAGAGGAGCTGCCATGGAAGGGAGTGTATTGCACTGATGAAAAGCCGCCCTTTTGAGCTGGATCCCAGCTGGATAATCTTGGATCCATCCCTCACACATCTGTAGATCTGATCCTCCTTTCCAAGCTGCTTCTCCTCAGAGCACTTTGCAGAGGTCATTCCTCTTTGCAAGCCTCGTTCCCTCTTGCCTTGCAAACATCTCTGCCATTTTCTTCCCTCCTGCTGGGAGGTTTCAGAGCCTTCAACCGAGCCCCTCTTCATTTTTCCTGGTGAAACCACCTGCTCTTCACTCAGATTTGCCTGGAAACTTCCCACCAGCAGCTCCATTGTATAAAACAGGTCCATTTTCATCACCAGGACCCAGAGCTGAGAGCAGAATTTGCTCCTGCTGACAGCTCGAGGCTGGGACGAGCAACCCACA